>JARHVA010006811.1:107500-545000 GCA_037957365.1 Torreya grandis | reverse complement strand
TATGTGGAGAGAGAGAGTGCATACTAATATTGTAACTTGGGAAAGAGAGCATTGGTAAAGAGATGGAAAATTTTACCATCAACCATGTTAGGTTGGCATTTATTGGATAATGTTTTCCACCTTTTAACAAAATCTTGGGTAGTTTCATTTTCAAGTTAATTATAATTGATAAAATGGGCCAAGGTATTCTCGAGAAGATCACTAGTTTGGAACTCTTGGACTAGAGCATTTACTAAATATTTCAAACTAGTAATGTAATGAGTTATAAGTTAGTTGTACCAATATAAATAATCACTCATGAGATTTTTTGATACTATCTTGGTAGAAAAAAAGGTGTTTAATTTTACCCAATATCTATATAGATTTCCAAATGTTTTTAGATGAAAAGTAGGATCAGTTGACCCATTGTAAGAAATGGTAGGGGTAATACCTCCTATAATGATATTAAAAACTTTAATTGTAAGAGGCTCATTTTTGAAATGCTTAATTGTCTTGTTGACAAGAGGAAGTTGAGGGATAAGATTACCATTAGCATCTCAAAGAGGAGGTGGGGGAACATTTTGATTATTCATGCCTCATGGCATCTACTAAGGGTGGGTTTGAAGATGGATAAGGTGGTTTTGAATTCTAAATATTTTATATGTATTATGAGATTTAAAAGTGTTCATTTTATTAAGTATTTATAATAAAATTTGTTGGGTTTGAGTTTCATTATTGGCATTATTGGTAGCATTATAATTGGTAGTAGTAGATTGGGTACCACTATCAGTGTTGGTAGGAACATGAGAAGAGTTGTTGGAATGTGAGGCACTAGTGGTAAAATTTGCATGTGTAGAAAAAGATAAACTAGTGAAGGGATGAGAAGAGGAAACACTAGAAGCATGATTAACTTGGGTAGACAATGATACACTAGTGGAAGATTTGAGGAGAGTAGATCTTGGCAGAGGTCCACTTGATGTAAAACCTACCATGTTAGTGGAGATAATAGGCATGGAGGTAGAATAAGTTAAATAAGAAGAAATCATGATATGAGAATGGGTCAAAATAGAGGGAAGATGTTGGGAATCAAATAAACTAGGATCCCCAAATCCATGTGAGAATGTGGGAGAAGGTGAATGACGTTCTTCAATTTGACCACTAATCATGAGATGGTATATGTTAGAGGTATCCTTTCCTTGATGTTGAGGAAAGTCAGAGATAATGAAGGGCATTTCACATATATACTCAAATTTGGGTTGATATTTAAGAGAGAAGAGAAAATTATGAAATGAAGAGGAATGAGGATGGGTCACATAATTCATTATGTGATTAGATATATAAGCATTAATCTCATTGAGGAGAGGAGACCTAATATACTTATGGGAGACCCTATGAGGATTGGCAAGAATAATCATATCCATTGAATTTAACTCAATTTTGTCTTCAAATAAGAAGTTCATGATGAAGGTTAAGAGATAGATATATCAAAATTGATATTAAACCAAAGAAATACGATGAGGTAGATAACAATATAGAGGTGGTTGGGTTGAACTAGTAAAAAAATAGGGTCTAAAAGTTAATAAAATAGGAATACATAGTTAATTGGGTCAATCTAGTTCTCTGACCTGGGCAACAAAAAAGCAAGAAAAGATATAGAGATGATAGATTCAACCTAGTTGTATATCCTAAGAAGAAAAAAAGAGTATTATGTTGATAGGGTTGACCTAGTAGTGTAGGTAGGGAAAATAGATAGTTTGTAAGAGACTGTGTTGAGCAGAATGATTTGTTGATGCCTAAATATGTATCACTAAGTCAACATAGAGTGTTTGAGAAACACTTATCATTTATGGATTCAAGGAATCCATTGCATGAGTTGATGGTTAAGATAATCCTATTATCCTTGGTGGAATAGAGGTATAATAGGTTGACTATTCCATAAATTTATATTAGTTGATGGTTTAAGGATTAAATTGAACATCTACTAATGATTGAGTAACTTTTGGAACTAGGGTTTCTATTTGTGTTCCACTTTATGCTCCTGGGGTAGCCATTCTTTTCTCCTCTTCCTTTTGTAGAGCCATAATCTATGGCTTAAGGTATCCATGCAAAATGATGTTGACTAAATTTTTTATTGCCCAAAGATGGTCTAGAGTAGGGACTTTTTGCAATTTTCCATAGTGGTCATGAATTTGTTTAAATTTCTCACTAGTGGTTTGTACTTCAATTATTGATTGAATTATTCTTACACAGATGAAAATTCAACTCTCTTAGGTTTAATTATGATAAATATAGGGTTGAATTAGGGCTTTAATGCATGTTAGGGCTATTTTTAAGGTCTTCTTAGTTCTTTACTGGTGGCATCTAGTTCAAATAATGAGCTTTGTGGCCTTCTTATGGCATTTTTATTGCACTTTGATCATTAATATTTAAAAACTGACCGTTGTATTTTAAAAATTCCACCCTAATCTCAAACCATTAGTTTTATTTGGATGGACCAATGAGGTTCATTGATCTTAGTCTAAGAACTCAAATGTTATTGGTTGCTTACTACATCACTCATGGTTATGACACTTGTCACTTCCATATTCACTTTGACCTATATTGAAATGTCAATGTTGATTTCATACCATCGATCTCATTTGCATATATCAATCACGATATATCAATATTGATCTAATTAATTATGCCTCCTACTCTATGAACTTTTGATTGTAATGTGTATGCTCGTCTACATAATCTCAATCTTTTATATGTTCTTAAACTTTAATTTATGGCTTATGGATATGACTATGTCATTTTTGCATTTGTTCCTTGGACTTTAAAATTTTTAAAATTCATCACCTACCTTCAAATCAATATTTCTAGAGTAAATGCATACTATCAGATCTAAATTTGAGGGGTGGAATATTATTAGATATTCAATATTCTTTCACTAATATTGTGACATCAATCACCTTCTCACTTGTGTTAAGGATCTATTGAAAATTTGACCTTGTACATGTTGATGGTTAAAATTGCACTTGTTTCTAACACCAACAATGGGAAGTTTCATGAATGTGGGACTTACAACTTGAAATGACATCCATATTTTTAAGAAGCTGGTCTCTTCTTTATCTCAAGTGTTGGGAGGAAAGGGATAGGAATTTAAACAGAAACACAAATGCAATGAAAGAAAATCTAACTATGGTGATGCACCTGAATGTAATTCAATGCTTAATCTAAGCATAGTGAAACTATATGTAATATTAAAACACATTAAATATCGAACAAGGCACCATCAATGTAAAAGATCGAAACAATGGAAATAGAGGCTCACAACTTAGACTGCTTTTACAATGACATAAAAAACATCAACAAAGGCACATAACTTAGTCTTCTTATTAATTCCAGTCACATAAAAGGCATAGAAACATGCACAGTTACTTAAATTTTCCAGCTAAAGAAAATAGAATAAAGGCAAATGATATTCTTGATCACAGCTCTAAAAGTCTAAAACTCTTGACAATAGTTTGTCATAAAAAATTCTCTCCAATCTTCTCCTGATGATGATCCTCTCTAGTGATCTCTACACCCCTCTTTATAGAATTGGATTCACTCTAGATTATCTAAGTGTTCTCAATCTAATGACCCAATTGAACTCTAACTAAATTTGAAGTGTTGAATAAAAGATATTTCTTAGATTCTGAAACATTCTACCTTCCTGCAGTTCATTGGCTGAAAAATAGATACACAAGATTCTCCCTTCTATCAAAATGGAAGATGACACTTGGCCACTTTCCTTTTTCTACTTGAAAACCTTATTATTATTTAGGAGGCACTAGAAAATGATAATTTCCATGTTTTGCAACCTTATCAAAGACACACGACACTTTCTGCATTACCTATACTCGTACCATATCTTTGCTTAGAAGTGTTTAGTCCTTGACATCTGTCATCGTCTACTTCTCCAAAACTTAAACAAATTATATATAAAATGGGACCAAAGAACTTCTAATTTGTGCAACTTCAAAAATGGAATAGGGATAGGTGGCACTTTCCATGCATTTTAAACAAGGGACATAAGGTGATCTCCACTACCTTTAACTACCTTTTGAGAAACTTATGGAAGGTGACATGTGTCCGTCTCCATGTTACCCTGTCTATACTATAGAAATAGTCAGGCCTCATTTCATACTTACACAGATGGTGACACTTGGATACTTTTGCTTGACTTAGAAAAAAAACTTGGGACACACCATAGTCAAGGAAACAAAGTGAGGATAATTCCAAGGTTGACACATGGTGGTTTCCATTTTCTTTAGCTAGGGATATGTGGCATCTTTTGTTGCTTTTAGAAAATCAAATTGAAACCTTCCACAACTACCACCTAGCACCCTTCACTTGATCTTGAGAAATCTTGTTGTAAATAAGCCTTTGAAATGTATATGAAACATGAGACATAGATGTTGACACTTGCTGCACTCCACTGAGTTGCTATGGGACACATGGCACATTCTGTAGTACTTATTAAAATTATAAAAAGTGTCTCAACTGATGACACTTGGTAGTTTCTGCTTGATTTTGACACTTATACAAAATTGAGGCAAAAAGAAATTTGAGCCCATGCTCTAAGTCAATACTTCACTATCTCAAACGAAAGTATTCAGGGACAAAATTTGGATTGTACGACTAGAAATCAAAATGAAATGTAGAGTATTTTTTACTCTACAGTTATTAGTGACCCCAAAGACTTTTAAGCCTACTCAAAAAGAAACTACAACTCATGCTTGATCAAAATGACAAAAATCATAGCTTTAGTAATGCTGTCTAATAGGTGGACCACTCATTATTAGATAACCCCTACTTATTTTGCAATTCATTGAAGGCTAAATCAAGGTTGATAATATCCTTGTGTGAAATTTTGCAAAATTTGAATCATAGCCTTCAATTTAAATTCAATCTAGGAAACAAGAATCAAAATGGCTTCTACTTTAGGTATTGTTGAATCATCCCTTAAATCCTAAAAAGCTACATGATCATTCTACTTAGCCAACAACAAAGGTTTAATTTCATCAACCATCAGCATAGTGTTGTCATCAGGAAAAGGAGTAGGAAGACCTAATTTCACTAAGTCTTCAATGTGCTATTTCATTTTGTTGATTCCTTTTTTCATCACATCTAAAAGCTCTCTACAATTGATTGTGGCAGAATTGTAATTAAGAACCTCATTCACTCGCTTAACAGTGACCATTCTATCATCAATTCCTATTGCTGACAATGTTCCATCCATTGCATCATAAGAATTTTACAACAGCATTTCAAAGTCCAAAACTCTCCCAAAACTAGTAGCCAAAGTGTCATCAACTAAAGTCTCTACCTTTTCACACAATTTTTGTGCATTTAGCATAAAGGTTAGAGAAGGCCTGAGCTGAATAATCTCTGAAGAGATTCTTTTCCACATTGATTCATAAAGCTCCTTCACCAAATTTAACACTCCTACATTCTTTGGCCTATCGGCCAGCTCTAGTGTCAATTTTTTTACCCTTTATTACTCAACTTGAATTCGGGCTTGTATAGCTACAATATTATTCTATTCATTTAGTAGTTTTTGTTACAATTGAGTAACCTATAGTAAGCTTTCCTTGCATTTTTCTTGTAATGCTGCTTTGCTCAACTTAGGGTCATCACTACATCTTTTACCTACATTAGCCCTACTTTTAAGGAATCATTTTGGTCTTGGATTGCCTAGTGAGTCTAAAGAGAAATATTATCTTACAACTATTTATTTAGACTCTCTATTTCATTATTTTATATTGATTTTTGTGGTCAAACTTCTATAGTTTGCCTTTTCTTTGGCTAGATCAACCTCCATCTTTTATAGCTTCCTTGATATTTTCAAGTAATCTTCAGCAACTACATAAGTGGATGTAGTTAGCATCTCAATTTTATCTTGTGGTTTGAACAGGGACATATCTATTGCCATTGCATTCATTGTGTAGTCTTCTAGTTGCATCTACTCACTTTGCTTGATTATATTTGGTGACAAATGAGTCACCATCAGTTGCTATTGAATTGGGTCAAATTGTGATCTCATGTGTGGTGTATCGAAGGCCTTATTATCCTTGATCCTCTTTTTCTCTCTTTAGGCTTCCCTCACCTTCCTAGCAGTGTCTTCTTGAGTTTAGAAGGTAGAAGGAGAGGTAATGTGCCCACTTGCAAAAGGATGACCTTGTGGTAAACCATATGGAATAGCCAATTGCTGGCTATGGGCAATTTGAGGAGGTAGTTTCTTGGCAAGAGAGGGAGAAAAGTGAGACAATGATAAAGTTTGAGTAGGAATAGATGAGGTAATGTGAGAAATGTGCACGGTGGAGGTGGTAGGGGATGTCATCTGACCAGATGGAATCATCATGTCTATAGGAGAAGAAAGAGATTGAGAAGCAGGAGGAGAAAAAATACTTACTTGAGGAGTAACTTTAGTACTCTATAATTAGTGTCGTGAGGGTTTTGTCCTCTCTTCTAAATCCAGTTGGAACCTCAGCCTCTTATGTTTCCTTAGTGTTTCTTCTTCTGGTTGTGCTCCCTTCTCTTCAATATTTACCACTGTTGCTAGTGGTGCTTGTGGAGAAATGGGAACCTCAATGACTGATGCTGATGTGGAAGCTTTTAGTGGTGAAGATACCACCCTCTTTTGTTTTTCCATGATGCTAAGATATTGGGGCCAAATAGTCATAGTGACTGAAGCTGCGATTTGCCCTATGGCCTATGATTCTTAGCTAGATCTTGCTCTGGCTTTTGGCTTTACACCCTATGCCAATAAATTGCTTGTTTTAGGGCTAGATATAGGGGACAAATGGAACTCATCCTAGAGTTCCTCCCACTTCTCATCTGAGTCCACATTCCCAAAAGAATGAGTTATCTGACAAATTTCTTGCCTATATTTCTAATAGGTTTATATTTTCTTAGCATCCCAGTCTCTATTCTATAGTTCCCTTCTTAAACTAGAATTCATTCTAATTTTAGAATAAAAATCCCTCCGCTTATAATAGAAAGTTTCCCCTAGTCTATTTTCTTGGAGGGGCAAATCTGTTAATTCAACATAGAACCTAGGAATATCCTATCTAGGATTTTTCTTGTTTTCCCAAAAGGGGTGGCCCTCATGTTTAATTTTAGTAGAAACCCCATTAGTCCTAATCCATGAAGCTAAGAAACCATTTGGGTCATATACCCATTTATCTTTGATTAGAAGGAAACCCAAGAAGGCTAGCTTTTTAAGCAACACAATTTTGGCATCTCTGGCCTCTAGTGTCATGATGCTTGTCATCCATGGGAGGTCATACATTTTCCTCTTCCTCTTCACAGAGCCATATTCATTATCTACTATAGACACATACTTGGTGACCTCTAAGAAGGCTAACCTAAGAGTCAAAATCTTAGATAGCAACATTGGTTCCCCACAAAAACTATGGACTCCAATAATTGTATGGTGGGATCTAAAAAAGAAATCACAAGGATTTGGGCAATTGGCCAGAAGGTTTGAAACACTTGTAAATATTATGTTTATAACTAGTCCTGGGCTCAAGTGACAAAAAGTAGGGGTAACAAATAGTTCCTAGAATTCATATGGATTGCTAGTTTTTGATAAAATATGTGTCCATGCAGACATAGGAGTTGTCCTTTGTAAACTGAAACTTGGGTCATACATATTAAGATGCTTATGTTGGGAAAAGATGCTAGAGTTTTGATACAACATAAGGTGAAACAAATAAGAAGAGTACCTAAAAAACCCTTTTTATTTGAACTGGGCAAGTTGCTCCACCATGGAATATGCAATCTACTCAGATAAATCAAGTCGATACTCCTGAGTCTTATCAACAATTTTCAAACTGAAGAGGATAGCCATTTGTTCTCCATATATGGTCATATCATCTTTCATTTTGAAAATGAAAGCCATCATAGATAGTGTATCTTGGCTAGCTTGTGCAAATTGGGCTCTTGCTATAGGCATTATCGGCACAATAGTATCATCATCACCCAATTACAATTTGGATCTTAAGAACCTCAACTGAGTATTGATGTTTGCCCACATTTTCTACATTTTAGCAATGATGGAAAACATAGCTATCTTATCATGATACAAGGCCAACATTTATTTGATAGCCTTTGGTGTAATCTACACCATGAATGGACCCTATTGTATGGTGTTTGAGGGTGCATGGAACAAGTTGGCACATAGTTCAACCAAATCAGGGCATGGATGTACACCTGGGATAATTAATTGTGCTAGTTGTGAAGTCCATATCCTCATTGCAAATGTCTCATATTGTCCCACCTTGGCCCTCTGAAGACACCTTTGATATGCCCCTTATTTGAGAGTTTTTCTACTAGTCCTTTAAAGAATTGGGTCCATGACTCCATCTGCATAATATTTTATCTTTGCTAGGTCACTTACTTGACCAACTTTAGGGACTCTGGTCCATGGGTAGGTCTTTAATGGTTACACAGGGGCTGAAGCATATAACTTAATCATAAGAAACTTATTAAGGGATTCATAAATCCTAGCTCATTATTGTGAAGACTATGTTCCCTCTATATCTCTATCTATTTTGTGATAAATAGTATGAACTTTTGCAAAATAGAAAGCACTTTTACTTAAGTAGGTTTATTATGAGCTAAAATGCAAGTAGCAGGGGTTTTCTAGCAGACACATGAATGTTTGAGAAACTTGTAAGCTTTAACTCTTGTTATGAAGTATTTATTTACCCATCAAGTCTCAAAATGGCAATAAACTCAGATAACCATTAGCAAATCTTACTAAATCTTCATGGAGCAATGAGTTAGACACGCCATGCAAGTGGCTGCGTGAGGTACCTTAGGGAATTTTAAAGATTTGGGAGATATTTAATGTGTCTAGATTTTGAAAATTTTGAAAAAGGCTCTGATCTATGGCTATGTGTTCAAAGAACACTTATTTAAAAGAAGAGTATGAAAACAAAATGGGAAAACAAAAGCAACTAGGAAAGGGAAACTATCTAACTAGAATACATTAGAGACATCGTTGCCCTCCTCCTAGATCAAAAGAATAATTTCTAAAGTCTCCTTCATGGAAAAATGACTTATGTTGCCAGACAAGTGGCTAAATGGGGTGAAGTTCTAGTGACTTGCTCTTTTTGCATGCCACCTTGATTAGCTTGCATTTGAATGGATCAGAGTCAAACATGATTTCAACATATACATACTCTTCTCGTTCTCAAAAGCTTGTCGAATGTTGGTTCTTCATACTGGTGTGTATCATCAAGAAATCTATGGTTATTTTCTCATCACTATAAACACTTTGATATATATCATTTATTGGCTTATCTCCTTCTAGCTCAAACTCAGATTCTATTTCATGATCATCCTCTTTAATGACTTTAAAAATATTATCTTCAAAATCACCAACTTCTTGAAAGGATAATTCTAAAATTTTGCAGTAATTTTGCATATTTATTTGGGTTTCAATGCTATTTTGTCCATCTAGAATTATCTCATAGCCTCCTTAAAGAATATTATAACCTGCCCCAATGCTTCAAACAAGTCATTCAAATCATGATCAAGAAAGTGTCCATGCTCCTCCATATCATCTTGTAAAGTGAGAAGAAAGAAATTATTTCTTCCTAATCAGAGATTAAGGCATAAGCTTGTGACTTCCCACTCAGAATATGGAATTCATGTTGAGAGACATGAGGATTGATAGATGTGATATCTATTGGCATTTCTTCCCTTAAAACATTTTGGATTTCATTATCTTCATCAAATATGACAAAAATGCCTAGACCAGTAGAGTCATAATTTCCATATGCATCATTTTGCATTAAAGCAAACAAATGATTATTTTCCTCTTCTTGATCATGTTCAGTCCAGTCACCTTACTCCTCAATAAAAAAACCTTTCTTCCTTATTCAACACAGCATGAGCTGCCTCTAATTTTGATGCTGGTTCATTGGTGATGTGATCTTTTAATAGTGGTTCAGATAGAATTTTAATCTTTGAACCATATTTGGTCTTTAGAATGAGATGAGACCAATCAAGAGACATATATCCTCCTATTTTGGCTATAAAGTCTCTAGATAAACATAAACCAAAAATAGGAGGTATATCTATGACTACTACATCTTGATTGACAATTATGCTGGGACAAGTATATAATTGCAATGGGAGTTTTTAAATTCTCACTATTGTTTGTATTATTTTTCCATATAGCTACATAAATCCTTTTATAAGTGGTTCATACTTTATTTTTAAAGCATCAGCTATTTACTTAGGCATTACTATAGTACTAGCTCCTCAATCTATCAATGCATTATGCAAGAGTTTCTTTCCAACTATCAGAGTCAAATAGAAAGGTTCTGGTTTGGATTTACTTACCTCTGCTGCATTGTTCACAAAGATTGTTGTCTTTAGAGGAACTGTGTCCTTGAGCTTTTCTCTATTAGAAAGTCCTTTGATCTTAGTATGTTTGGGCACTACTTAGCCTTATAGAGCTTCTTTTAACAATGTATTTTGTTTATGGATAGCTAATATGTCCCATATTGATACTTGTGTTGGAGTCCTCTTTAATTAATCCACCACATTCATTATTCCTAATGTTTGAGTTCTTTGGAAATAAGGATATCTTGCTTTTTCTTGAACTTGTATAGGAATCACTTTGTTCTATACTAGCTGAGGCACTTCTTATCTTATAGTAATATTTCTTTGACCTTGAAATGGAGGATTCTCCATAACTTGACTATTTCAAACTTTAGGCTATTCCATCATTCTTCTCTTTGATCTAGTATAGTAGTGTGATTGCACCATTGGTTTCTTGGAAATTAAAGCTTCATTCAAGAATATTGATTCTTCATGTTTAATCTATATAAAAAAATCATGTTCACGGGCTATTTATTCTTATTGTTGCAAAGACATTCCTTACATTTGAGCCATCAGGACCAAATTTTGCATACCAGAATACTGATAAGTTTGTGCATCTGAAGTACTGGCAAATTATCCATACATTCTTCTTTGTTCTACTACCTTTTGTTGTAGATTACCCATGGGACAATATCTAGGTGTATGAGCATTATTACAAGGAAAACATCAGGCATTGGTGCTATCTACATAATTATTTTGCCCTTGAACAATTTCTCTATTTGAATTGGGGGGAACAATTTGTGAGGGTGTACGGACTGCCACTAATTAATTTGCTAGTTGAGGGTTATTTTCCATTTGATGACCTTGATATTGGTTTGGTTGTGATAGAAATTTATTTCCTTGATAGCCTTGATATTGAGGTCTAGGGTAAGGGTTATGTTGTCTCTTTATGTTAATCAACTCATTAGAAAATGTCCTTAAGATATTCTTGATATCATCCATCTCAAATGACTAAGCAGGGACAAGTTCTTTAGTAGGTGGTTGAGGATATTTATACATAGACACAGGTGGGGATATGGATTTAGGGGCTTCTTGAGGTAATGGCAAGGTAATTTCTAGAAACATGGGCATGGGAGGCCTTGAGGGCAACTTTCCAACATCTATTAAAAAATTTCAGCTCTGACTGCATAGTCATAAGCCTCTAGTAGAGTTTGACCTCCAAGTGACTTAATCATAACAAATATATCCGAATTTAAAGCCTTAAGATAAAACACTATAGCCATACTTGGTAATGGTCTAGCTATAGCAGGAATCCTTTCCCAAGTCTTTTGAAATCTAGAATTTAAGTTAGTCATTGCTTCTTGTGGTGCTCTTTGAATAGTAATTAATTGTTGCAACAGAGAATATTTATCACCCTTTTCTTCAAATATTTCAAAGAAAATATCTCCAAGTTGATCCCATGTAGATATTGTATTTCGAGTCAAGGATCGATAGCATTCTAGAGCCTTCCCTTTAAAAGAAGCTGCTAATAATCTTATAGCCACAATTTTCTATGTGACATGTATAACATAGACATCAGATACATCTTGAAGATGCTCTTCAGGTGTTTTGAAATCTTTCCCACTAAATTTGGACAGAGCCTTCAAGGAATTTACTAGGATAGGTCCCAAGTGGTTGGTGGTATTGGTATGATCAAAGGACTACCGGTGTTCCAAATTGCATAATTCCTTAGAGGTATAGGAGCTCCCATATTTACTCTTGGTATTGGTATAAACTGATTGAATCTTTCTCTAGGACTAGTTACCAATGGTGGAAAAAGAATACTTGGATTTATAGCAGATTGAGATCTTGTCATTGGTCCATAGCTCTGACTCCTTATAGCTATTTGGTTCAAATGGTCTTGAAAGAAACTCCTAGATATTGTCCCACCAGGTGTGCCAAAAAACTGTTGATGGTTAAAATTACACTTGTTTCTAACACTAACAATGGGAAGTTTCAAGCATGTGGGACTTGCGACTTGAAATGACCTCTAAATTTTTAAGAAGTTTGTCTCTTTTTTATCTCAAGTGTTGGGAGGAAAGGGATAGGAATTTAAATAGAAACACAAATGCAAAGAAAGAAAATCTAACTATGGTGATGCACCTAAATGTAATTCAACCCTTAATATAAGCACAGTGAAACTATATGTAAAATTCAATTACATTAAAGAGCGAACAAGGAATGATCAATGTAAAAGATAGAAATAATAGAAATAGAGGCTCACATCTTAGACTGATTTTGCAATGACATAGAAAACATCAACAAAGGCACAAAACTCAGTCTACTTATTAATTCTCTAGTCAAATTAAAGGCATAGAAACATGCATAGTTACATAAACTTTCCAACTAAAGAAAATAGAATAAAAGGCAAATGATATTCCTGATCATAGCTCTAAAAGTCTAAAACTCTTGACAATAGTCTCTCATAAAAAATTCTCTCCAATCTTCTCCTGATAGTGATCCTCTCTAGTGATCTCTACATCCCTCTTATAGCATTGGATTTGCTCCAGATTGTTTACGTGTTCTCAATCTAATGGCCTAATTGAACTCTAACTGAACTGGAAGTGTCAAACAAAAGATATTTCTTAAATTCTAAAACATTTTGCCTTCCTATAATTCATTGGCTAAAAAATAGATACACAGGATGCTCCCTTCTATCAAAATGGAAGAGGACACTTGGCCACTTTATTTTTTCTACTTGAAAACCTTCTTATTATTTACGAGGCACTAGAAAATGACACTGGGCATGTTTAGTAGCCTTTTTAAAGACACACGGTGCTTTACACATTACCTATACTCTTACTGTATCTTCACTTAGAAGTGTTTGGTACTTGACATCTGTCACCATCTACTTCTCCAAAACTTAAACAACTTCTATATAAAATGGGACCTAAAGCATTTCTCATCCAAGCAACTTCAAAAAGGGAATAGGGACAGGTGGCACTTTTCACCATTTTAAAGAAGGGACACATGGTGATCTATGCTGCCTTTAGCTACCTTTTGAGAAACCTATGGAAGGTGACACATGTTCATCTCCATGTTTCCCTATCTATACTATAGAAACAATTGGGCCTCATTTCATACATACACGGATGGTGACACTTGGCCACTTCTGCTTGCCTCAGAATAAAAACATGGGACCCACCACAGTCAAGGAAACAAATTAAGGATAATTTAGAGGTTGACATGTGGTGACTTCCATTCTCTTCAACTGGGGATATGTGGCATCTTTTGTTTATTTTAGAAAAGCAAATTGAAACCTTCTACGATTGCCAACTGGCACCCTCCACTTGATCCTAAGAAATCTTGTTGGAAAGAAGCCTTCAAAACGTATATGAAACATGAGATGTGAATGTCGACACTTTTTTCACTCCATTGAGTTGTTATGGGACACATCACACATTTTGTAATACTTACTAAAATTATAAAAAGCATCTCAATCGATGACACTTGGCAGCTTCCACTTGATTTTGACACTTAGACAAAATTGAGGCAAAAAGAAATTTGAGCCCACACTCTGAATCAAAACTTCACTGTCTCAAACCAAAGTATTCAAGGACAATATTTGGATTGCATGACTGGAAATCAAAATGAAATGTAGAGTACTTTTTACTCTATAGTACACAACTTTAGATCAATCTTTCCTAAGCAAATGTGTACCATTCATCCTAAAAAAGATGTTCAAACTTTAGCTTAGGTATGGAGCTTGAATTTTCAAATTTAATCTCACACCATTGGATCATATTTCTTAGGTAAATGTGTGTCATAAATTAAGTATGTTGAATTTTTAACTTTATATGCACCACTAAATCTTGATCATCTGATTAAATACAGACCATTGGTCTTGTAGATAATAAAATAACTAAGTCACAACTTGGGTAATATAAATAAATTAAGGTATAGTATTAAGACTAAGGTTTTTATTATGTTAATAAACATGAATTAAAACCTTAGGATTAAATCTTAAGGTAAGTTAAGAACATAGTGAAAGGGGACAATGTGATTAGCTAGACCAAGCTAATAATAAAATAAACCAAGGGGCCACGAGACATAAAGGGACCAAGCATAATATTTTTAGACTAAGCCTTAGGATAAAAATTAATCTAAGGCTATGGCTCAATTAATTATTCCCATGTAATTATGAATTTAATTCAAAAGAGACCTAATTTAAAACATTAGACTAGGGTTTTGACATGACTTAAAATAGATTCAATCAATCTTTGACAAATGATAGGATAGTAAAATCTCAATTTAACATTAAAACACAAAACCCTAAGCATGTTCATTTCCAAATGAGAGTCCATTAAACCTAAAATAAAAAAAATAGTCAATAATCATTAGAAATATTAGAAGGGGTAAAACCGTGATCATTTTAGAATATGTCAATTAATCTAAATGAGAACTAGGTGTGGATGATATTTAAATAAATACAATGTACAAACATGATAGTGGTACTTTAATCAAGTGGCTTTTTAATTTTAAGGTATAAATTTGCATAATTTAAAATAAGGGTCCTCATCTTTCAAAAATGGGGGTATGTTGACCTCAACAAATGACAACTTCTAGGGGAAACATAGTAATATGTCAGAATTCAAAGACTTTGGTTTAGACTAATAACTAGGCTACTTATTCCACTTGGTTAGGTACCATTATTAAGATAAATTCATGGTTAGAATAAGTATTTCACATGTATAATTGGGATCAAACATTAATACATATGCATGTTATGTGTGTGATTTAATTTTACTTACTGATTGTCATATGATTTAGAGAACAACTTTTAGATTCATGACCTTAATCATTAACATTGACTTATATCATATTTGGGTGTCCATTAAGAATCATGAATTATATTAGGTAAGTATTTTACATTGCTCTATTTCTATCTAGGAACCCATAACCCTAATAGAGATACCTTTGGCTCAACTCAAGGTCTTACTCCACTATCATCTAAGCATCCATATCCACAATGAAGATTACTAGGATCACCTCTGCCTAGAAATCCTTTTAATTTTATTGTAATAAATATCTTATTTTTGTATTTTTAGATATTACAACTTTCTAACAAATTTTGGGGACCAAATTAGCTTGGTTTTGGGATTTATTTGAATGTTTGATCTTCAAGCAATCATCTTTGGATATAAAATTTATGAGGTAATTAATGTTTTTTAAGTGCAAACATGGCTTTGTCCTAATAATTTAATATTTCAGCCTATATGTGTAATTATTATTATAACCAAACTTAGATCAAAACAAGGTTTATAATCTCAAGGAACAATTAACCTATTTGTTAGTCTTTACTAGTTTCTTTAAAGTACAAATTTAGGCTCATATTTCAACAATCCATGATCAAAAAAATTTTAGGGGCCATACTTACATTCTTAAAATGTGATATTTCTTTGAGTAATCATATGAATATTGAGATGAGGGTTGTTTGGAATAGACTTATTTAAAATAAGGAACAAATCAGAGAAAGGGAAACACAGTAAATAGAAAGCACACCAACAAAAAGCAAAAGAATCAAGCAAACAAATATATACATGCATTATGCACAAGAAAGGGACAATAAGGAAATAAATAATAAATAAACTAAACTAAGACCTACCTACACTATATCTAACTAGTCTTATAGTTTACTCCATATAGATTTCAGGTGAGATAGTAGAATAATAGTTCTTGAGGTATTTCCCTTTAGTTGGCAATGTAAAATCTACTCCTTGCAAGTCTTTTAGTTTGAAGGTGTTATCCCCCAGGGTCTCAAAAATATAATATGGATCAATCCACAAGGGTGTGAACTTCCCATGTTTTCCTTTTAGCTATGAGGCCTTATCCCAAAGAAGAACTAAATATCCTTGTCTAAACATCTTTAAATTTGAACTCTTATCAAACCACCTCTTGATTGTGGTTTGGTGTCTACTAAAATTGGCAAAATCTTATTCTCTTGCATCATCCATATATATGATGTCCAACAACCTTGAACTTAAAGATTCTTGATCCTCCTCCATGTACTCTTGCATGAACATGTAGGTTGGCAACTTGAGTGTTATGGGAAATATAGATTATTTACCATATACTACCAATAATGGTGATGCCTTTGGAGTTTGTTTGAATCTTGTTATATCTACCCAAAGGTCATACTTGAGTAGCTTATATGATGATCTTGGTTTATCAGACATAGACTTATCTATTTCCTTCATCAAGTTTTAATTTTTTGATTTAGAGGCTCCCTTTCCTTGAGGGTAATGGTTTGATAAGATCTTTACAATAATGTTGTTGTCATATGCCCATTTAATCATCTCAATGGATATGAAGGTGAATCAATTCTCACAAACTAGAGATATATGTCTCCTAAACCTTGTACATATGTACTACTCTAAAAATTTGATTACATCTTCAATCCTAAATTACTTACTTTCCACTACTTCAGTCCATGCTTTGCAGTAGTTAGTAGCAGTCAGAACATACTTGTGATCATTTGATGAATTGAGGTTAATGAAACCCATAAAATCTAGTTCCCATTAGGTGAAGGGTTTATTAATCATTATTGGCTTTAATGGTATGTATATATTGGGATCTTTAGTGTTGAATATTTGACATGAGTGGCATTATCTCACATACTTGTGAGAATATTTGAAGATAGTGGGCTAGTAGTAACCAACCCTAAGGATCCAATGGGCTAAATTCCTTCGAAATAGATGTCTACTTCATAAATTTTTCATGGAAAGTGCTCAAGATATCAACTACCTCTTCCTTAGAAACACACCTTAGGTAAATGCCTTCAAATTTATTCTTGTATATCACTCTATCATTGATGAGGAAATGAGTTACCTTGACCCTTAAATTTATATTTTTCTCTCTACTTAACCCTATAAGATAATATCCATTGATTATAAAATGAGCAATAGTATCATACGAATAATTGGGTTGAAAATTTTATTTTTCTATGTACATGACATGTAGTTTGGGTTTAGTATTGATAATTAACTAAATTAAACCATGGCATCTTACCAAATTTTCACTCTTCATATCTAGATCAAATTATTATTTAATAGATGTCCACTTACCTCTCCTTTCTCTAAGTTCAAATTGACTGAGCATGAGCTCAATGGTAGGGTTTTTTAGTATTACACATACCTTATCTCTAAGGATATAATGCCTAAATTTCTTCATCACCTAGACTAGATCACATGTTTATTTATCAATAAGAGAATAATTCAATTCAGCATTTTTAAAATTAGTAAAAATGAAAACAATAGGATGATCACATCCATTTATCTTCTAAGTTAGGACAACTAAAATTTTATGGTTAGAAGCATAAGGGTAAAGATAGAGTCTTTAATAAAGTCTAGACTTATCAGCATATGGGCTTGTCCAATTACTTCTTTCATTTCTTTGAAGATCTTCTTGGTCTCTTCATTTCAAGTGATCTTAGCATCTTTGTTCAACATGTCATTCAAAGGTATCACTATTTCTACAAAACCAAAAATAAACCTCCTCATAATGTTGATTTTACCAAAAAAAGACTTTAGTTCCTTACTAATTTTATGGGGTTCTATTTTTTATATTGTATTTACTCTATTTGGGTTTATAGAGATCCCCTCCTTAGTTATCACATGTCCCAATAGTTTTCCCTCAGTTATACAAAAAATGCTCTTCATTGGGTAGAGAGAAATTATATACGTTCTAAACCTTTCAAATACTTATTGAAAGTGCATGATGTGATCTTCCCTATTATTTGAAAATATAGTCAGATCATCTATGTAAAAAATAATGCACTAAAAAATTGGGCATTAGAATGCACAATAAATTTATCTTTGAAAGTTTGAACCCACATTGATAAATCCAAGAGGCATTCTCTTGTAGGAAAAAGTGACCCACTTAGTAGTAAATGGAGTCTTCATTGTGTATTCTTTGTTCACTGGCACCTGATTATACCCTAAAAATCCATCAAGAAAAGACATCATAACACAACTAGAAATAATTTGAATTGCTTGGTCAAGAGAAGGTAGGGGGTTATCCTTTTCAGATGTTCTATTTAGATTTATAAATTTAATAAACAATATGATTTCACCATTTTTCTTCCTCACTAGTACTAGGTTGTCTACCCAAGTGGAGTATCTAATGGAAAACACTATCTTATCATCTAGTAAATTTTTGACCTCTTTAAATATAATTGGTTCTAGGATAGTGTTGATTGGCCTTTATTTTTTCCTCAATAGCTTGTAGGATTATTTTAGAGGTATGGTGTGGGTTATGACCCTAAGATCAAAGATCTTTAAGTCATCATAAGACTATGACATTATGTGATTATACTTGGTCAAAAAATCTTTGGCTCTCTTGATTTGAGTGCTTGTGCAATCTATATCAATGTTCACCATCTGAGGTTGACCTTGGGAACCTAAGTCCATTGCATTATAGTCCTTCTTATCTACTTTTGGAATCTTGATAGTATCAGCTAGTTTAGCTAAATAAAATAGTCTCTTTAAGCCTATCATCCCTTTAGGGATCTTATTGTCACTAAACTAGATAATCTTGTTATCAAGTTTGCCTTCAAATTTGTCATAATCAAGGGTATTTTCATTGGATTCATCAATGATGTGAGCTTCAGATACTCTTGAGCTAGTCATGAAGTCTATGCTATATTGATCATCACTAAATACTTGCAAATGGTTGACATTATTTGGCACTGAGGGATAGGGGACCAGTTCAATCTTAAGGCTTTGAAAATTTGAATTTTGATTAGGCATAAGGTTGGTTATAGCTGAAGAAATTTCATCATTAACCTTGTTCTCCTCCATAGGGGCTGACACAATGCTGAAAGTATCAAAACATTCAATTAAGTCCAACAATCTAAATTTATATTTCTTAAGTATGACAACATGCATTGATATTTAGTTCTGACTTGGTTAACTATCATTTATGATTAGTCAAAAACTAATAATTTATTGACCTTGTGTTTAATTGTAAATTGTAATCATGGAACAAGTGCTTCATACTCTACAATATATGGGAATTAGAGTTTATAAGAGGTATTTTATTCTTTCCCAATGTGATTGATTAATACCACTCCAAATTTAGAACTAAATTTGCATCTAACACCATCAAAATATAGCTTCCATAATCCAAGCATAGAATGAGATGTTTTGGAGTTACATACCTTTGTGATGTCAAGAGTTTAACCACCTAGATCTGAGTTAACCATGTTGACCCTCTCATTGGTTGTGTTATACTTAGTGATCATATGCCTCATTTTAGGCTCCCTCTCTATCTTAATCTATTTTGGAACTCCTTTTTATGGTAACCAAATTTGTGAACAGTCAAATGACATGTAACGATTTAGAGATCTGATTTAGTCCCTACTTATCACCATTCCATATGCATCAAGAATATCTACAGCTTTGATGTCAATGCATTATTGAATCCTTGGCTCATAATTAATCTTCATGTGAACATTTAATAATTAACCAATAAATT
The DNA here is from genome assembly GCA_037957365.1 of Torreya grandis. Classification (NCBI taxonomy): domain Eukaryota; kingdom Viridiplantae; phylum Streptophyta; class Pinopsida; order Cupressales; family Taxaceae; genus Torreya; species Torreya grandis. The sequence continues at coordinate 525,140 of JARHVA010006811.1, read as the reverse complement.
TGAATATTCATTTATCTAATTGAGTTACAACACTCAGATTTAATCAGTTTCAAACCCAATTATTCATGAATACCCTTAGACATGATGTAAGGTAATGTTAGTTATAATGTTTTTAATGTCCTTTACTATTTTATATTCAGTCCAATTGGAAGAATTAGATGTATGAACATTAGGTTTAGAGGTACTTCCTTTACTAGGCTTTGGATTGTTATCTGATGTAGTATTAGGAAGAGAATCAAAGTTATTTGGTGGATTTGACGTAGTCAGGTTATTTATTATCCCTATTCTTTAGAGGATAGGTCTTCTTTAGATATTTTTAAAAATCATGAATCTCTTCAGAGATATCCTCATACTCATTCTCTTTTTGGAATGGGAAATCAAATGTCTCCACCACGAGAGTTGAATCAACAAGTTTAAATGACCTTAAATAAATTGAGGTTATTGTACCATTATATTTATTAGGTAAAACTTTTAGAGTATCTAATTATTCTTGAAAAGCCTCAAAACCATTGAAAAATTCTATATAATCTAATTTACCATGCTTTAAAGTATAATTAACTCTATAATAATCAGACAAAGTTACATCACCAAGATTTATGTTAGTCACATTATTATTAGTAGATGACTTATTTTTATGAATGTTATTTTTGTTATTTTGAAATATGTTTAAGGCCTATTAAACCTTGGGAAAGAGAATTTCCTATTAGATATTTTTCTAGTATTGCCAACTTGATTTTGTAGTTAAATGAAATCAGTGCTTATATTTTGAACCATCTTCAAGATAGAATTATTCTCATTCTTAGGTGACATAGAATTATGAAATTGATTATTTCTACTAGCTATAGGCATCAATTATCTTTGACCTTATGGATGATAACAATTGGTAGAATTGTTCAAAAATCCTAGGCTTTGGCAAAGATGCACATGGTTAAAGGGTAATTGTTTCAAAATTGGAAGTTGATTTAAGATAGGTATATTTTAATTAACAATAGGGATAAAATTTAGAATATGTAGTTTTGGGTTAATATTAGGAATATTATATTCCATTTGGACATGGGGTTGCATTTGATCATTATGTTAAGCACATAATATACTGAGAGGGGGGGGGTGAATTAGTATATCATATATCTTATAAAACTTTCCCTTAATCAATTTACACTTAATCAAACAATCAAGATATGCAAGAAAAATAAAACAATAAACACCACACAAGAGAGAGACACCAGATATAACATGGAAACCTAATGTGGGGAAAACCATAGAGAACAATCTCAAGTATATGAATGAGCATCAACTTGTAGGAGTACCAACCCCTTTACTTAGCACCAACCCAGTAAAAATTCATGAGCACCAACCCACAGGAGCACAAACCCCTTTGTGTAAACCACACAACTATCTCTCAATGTTGCTATCTCAACAAATGATAGTTCATTACAACATCTCTTTCCTCTCTCTAACCTTTACTCTTCCAAGCTAGATATAGAAAATACAAATCATATTCATCTCTCACAAATGCTCTTCTAAGCTAGAAAATACAATATCAAATCAACCTCTATCACTCATATTACAAATGGCTTCTAAAGCCTTTATTTATAGCTTTCCAAATGACCTTTGGCCTTCCCCCTTTGTGACCCTTCAATCCTCATGGAAAATGGCACAAAAATTTTATGACCCTTCATATCCTTGCCTTTGAAAATTCATGTGGTGACCCCTCATGAGCAAAAACATCCTTCCCTCTTTTGTCTTTACTTTGGTGACTTTTCGTATTCCTCAAAGTGTCCCTTCATGAGAAATTGTGCCCTTCCACTTTTGTCTTCACTTGGTGACTCTTGGAATTCCCCAAGATGACTCTTCATGGGAAAATGTGTCCCATCCTTCTTTTATCTTTACCGCATGGCTCTTTGACTTCTCCATGGCCCCTTATTTTGTCTCATATGCAACCAAAAATATATTCATTAATATTAAATAAATATTAACACACATTAGTCAAGTTATATCTATTAAAAACATCATTAAATGCAATGGGGTCTTTATCACCAAAAATGGTAGACCTTTGACATCAATGACAATATTTCCAACAATCTCCATGTTTGTCATTGATGGCAACCTTAATCCTAAAATTGCCACATCCTGTCACCTACACATACTATCATTAGAAAACATACAGTAACTCCCCCTTTCTGTAGCAACTTGTACATGTTCCTTGTACCTATTTATACACTTGTACTTGTACTTATTATTCTCCCCCTTTTACATCAATGGAAAAGGGCCTACCTAGAGCTAACACTTAGCTCCCCCTTAACTGATGTTGAACCTCAATTGTAGGAAGTAAAGGAAATTACTCCCAACTTCTCTCGTAAATACTCAAATGTGTCTTTTGATAGTGCCTTTGTGAAAATATCTAAAATTTGCTCTGTAGTACTAATATATTCCATCTTAACCTATTGATCTACAACCTACTCTCTCAAGAAGGGATATCTAATGGGCATATGTTTTTTTCTTGAATGCATTACTAGATTTTTTGAAATATTTATAGCACTTGTGTTATCACAAAAATGGAAATAGGTTCATCATACTTTACCTTGATATCTTTCAAAGTTTGCTTCATCCAAAGCACTTGAGTACAACACAATACTACTGCAATATATTCTACTTCAGCTATAAAAAGTGATACTGAGTTCTACTTCTTGCTTATCCATGATGCTAAGCTATCACCAAGGAAGAAAGCTCCTCCACTTGTACTCTTTTTGTCATCTAAGCACCATGCCCAATCTGAATTTGTATAAGAAACTAAAGTGAAATCTTTACTTGTGGATACCATAATCCATAATCTAATGTCTCCTTGATATATCTAAATATTCTTTTCACCAATTGAACATGACTATCTCTTGGAGATGATTGATATCTTGCAACCATACCTACTACATGCATGATGTCTGGTCTCGATGCTGTTAAATATAAAAGACTACCAATCATAGATCTATACAAAGATTGATCTATAATAGGTGAATCTTCATCCTTGCTCACCTTGTTTCTTATACACATAGGTGTGCCAACTGGTGCACAATCCTCAAAACCAAACCTCTTCAACATTTCCTTGGCATATTTATTTTGAGATTTGAAAATTCTTTTATTTGATTTAAATATTTGCAACCCTAAAAAAAATGATAATTCTCCAAACATAGACATCTCAAATTATTTTTGCATTATGATATCATAAACATATACCACAAAAATCAATTGATGCTCACCTTCTATTTTGATGTAAAGATTACTATCAGCAAATCCTCTCTTGAATCATTGATCTTACAGGTACCTATCAAGTCTTGCATACCAAGCTCTATGAGCTTATTTTAATCCATACAATGCTTTCTTCAATCTGCATACATGATTACTAATATTTGAGAGAATAAACCCCTCATGTTTCTCAATTTAGACCTCTTACTTAAGACTCCCATTTAGGAAGGTAGATTTGACATCCATCTGAAACATTTTGAAAATTTTAAACACTACATATGCAAGAAAAATTCTAATAGCCTCTAACCTTGCCACTGGTGCAAAAATTTCTTCAAAACCTATTCCCTCAATCTGAGCATATCCTTTACATACTAATCTTTCTTTATTCCTAGTCACTTCTCCATTTTCATTCAACTTATTTCTATAAACCCATTTTGTTCCTATCACATTGTGATATTTTAGTCTAGGCATTAATTCCTAATTATCATTATTTTCTATTTGATCTAATTCTTCATCCATAGCCTTAACCCAATGCTCATCATTTCTAGCTTCTAAAAAAATTCTAGGCTGAATTTTAGATAATAAAGAGAAATTAACTTGTTTAGATTCACTTACCATCATTCTTCTGATGCAAATTCCTTCTTTTATATCCCTAATGATGTCACTTTCATTATGATTTTTTTGAATGTATTTGGATGGAGTCTTGGTGCCTTTTTTCTCCTTCTCCTTTTCCTCATCTTCATCTAATTCTTCAAAGCCTCCCTCTTTAATGATTTTAGGAATGTCTACTGGATCACTGATTATTTGTGTTCCATCTTCTTATATCCTAACACTTACACTTTCAACAATTTTATTGGTTATTTTTTTATAACATTTATAATCTTTATTTTTTCAAGAATAACCAATAAATATACCTTCATCTGCTCTGGATTCAAACTTACCAAGTTTTTCATTGGTTCTCTTTATGAAGCATTTACTACCAAAAACTCTGAAATAATCAACTATTGATGGTTTGTTTTTCCATAGCTCATAAAGAGTCTTGTCACTATTGACTCTTATTAAAGATCTATTTTTAATATGCACTATTGTACCAACCACCTCTCTCTAATATTTATGTTTTGTCTTGGATTCATTTAGCATTGTCCTCGCCATCTCTTGAACTGTTCTATTTTTATGTTCAACTACTCCATTTTGTTGTGGAGTTCTAGTTGTTGAATACTATCTCTTTATTCCATGATCTTCACAAAACTTAATAAACTGATCTGACATGAATTCTCCTCCTTGATCTGATCTCAGACACTTACTCTTTAGATTATTTTCATTCTCAACTAATGCTTTGAATGCTTTGAACTATCTAAAAGCTTCTAATTTTTTCTTTAAAAATATTATCCAAGTCATACGTGAAAAATCAATAATAAGAAACATGAAATATTTATCACCTTGAGTAATTTGAGTCCTCATAGGTCCACATCGATTAGTGTGAACAAACTCTAGCATCTGAGTGGTCGAGTACTCTTTTGTTTTGAACCACTTTCTAGCCTACTTCCCATGCTGACAAGTTCCACAAAGCATGTTAGATGGCTTTGTGATCTTTGGAATATTCCCGACTACTTGCTTTTCTTAGATTTTGACAAGATTGTGAAAATTTATGTGCCCCATTCTCCTATGCCATAGCCAACTTTCTTCAATCTAACTCAAAAAACATTTTTTAACCTTTGATGTTTGATAGCATATATAAGTTATTACCTTCTCTGAGCATCTGCAACCAATACATCTAAATCTTTTCTTCTAATTTCATAACCTTGTACATAAAACTTTAGTGTGTGCCCCTAATCACACATTTGAATAACACTCAAAAGATTATGATTAAGACCTTCTATGTATAAAACATTTTCAGTTTTAGTTCTACCATTATCTAAACATAGTGTACCTTTTCCAACAATTTTGGTAGTAGTATTGTCGCCAAATTTCACTATGCCACCATTGATCTTCTTCAAGGTTATCAAATTTCTCTTATCTCCTGTCATGTGCCTCAAACATTTTCTATCAATAAACCATGGCTTTTCTTCATTTCTTGCATGCAAAGTTGTCTAGACCAACATAAAACCTTCAGGTTGTTTCTTCTACCATGTCTAAACCTTTTTCTTGATGAATGGAGCCCGGAAACTCTAGTCCTTCTTGACTGACTCAAACATGTTTCTACAATTTTGACCTATTTGTCCGAAGTTGTTACACTTGTAACAAATTATGGTCTCTTCATCAAAGCTTGATAGAGGATCAAAAGAGTTATATCTTCTACTTGACTCTACATGACCTTCCTCTTCCTTATTTCTGAGTTTGTTATATAGTTTTATACATTCTAATTTCTTATGACCATATCCATTACCATAAAAATAGTAATCATAAAAATAGGACCTATTTGTGAATATCTGAACTAATTGCCTTTTATAGCTTTGTTCCTTCCAACCTTCTTTGTCCTCTGTATTCTTCACTTATTCCCTTCTTATTTCCTCATTTGTAAGAGCTTTAACATGGCTCTTATTCTTTTCAAAACTGATACCTATCTTATTTGATATTGCCTTTTGGCTTTCTAATATCTTATTCAGCATATTAGTGCTATTTTCAAATTTTGAATCATTGACTATTTTATTATTGACTACTTTCAATCTCTTCATTTAAACCAGAAATTTCAATAACATACCTTTCACATTCTTTTCTTTCTATTTCTAACTTGCCATTAGATCTTCTTCATTCTTCTTGGCTTCTTCAAAGTGTGCTTGTAGATCTTCAATTATCTCCTTTGACTCCTTTTCATTTTTCTTGATCTGGTGCTTCAATCTTCAATTTTTATTTTCAACAACATTCAACTCATCTAAGGCACACATGATTTCTCCTTCCATATTTACTTCAGCTTCATCCTCTTCTTCTTCTTGATCAACTATTCTTTTGCTTTGAGAGGCACCTTTATGTACCGCCATCTTGTGTTTTCCTAATCCACCTTCAAGATGTAAAACTTTTTCAAAAAGGAACCTACTCTGATACCAATTATTAAGCATGAAATTTATTGAGAGGTGGGGGTGAACTAGTATATCATATATCTTAAAAAACTTTCCCTTAATCAAATTCCACTTAATCAAACAATCAAGATATGCAATAAAATTAAAACAATAAACACCACACAAGAAAGAGTCACCAAATATAATGTGGAAACCCAATGTGGGAAAAACCATAGAGAACAATCTCAAGTATATGAATTAGCACCAACCCAAACAATATTCGTAAGCACCAACTTGCAGGAAAACCAACCCTTTTACTAAGCACCAACCCAAAAACTATTCATGAGAACCAACTCACAGGAGCACCAACCCCTTTGCTAAGCACCAACCTAGCAACAATTGGTGAGCACTAACCCACAAGAGCACTAACCCCTTTACCGATCACCAATCCAACAACAATTTGTGAGGACCAACCCACAGGAGCACCAACCCCTTTGTGTAAACCACACAATTATCTCTCAATGTTACTATCTCAGTAAATGATAGTTCATTACATCTCTTTCCTCTCTCTCACCTTTTCTCTTCTAAGCTAGATATAACAAATACAAATCATATTCATCTCTCACAAATGCTCTTCTAAGCTAGATAATACAATATTAAATCAACCTCTTTCACTCATATTACAAATGGCTTCTCAAGCCTTTATTTATAGCTTTCCAAATGACCTTTGGCTTTCCCACTTTGTGACCCTTCAATCCTCATGGAAAATGGTGCCAAACTTGTATGGCCCTTCATATCCTTGCCTTTGAAAAGTCATGTGGTGACCCTTCATGAGTAAAAACATCCTTCCCTCTTTTGTCTTTACTTTGGTGACTTTCCATATTCCTTAAAGTGTCCCTTCTTGAGAAATTGCACCCTTCCTCTTTTGTCTTCAGTTGGTGACTCTTGAAATTCCCCAATATGACTCTTCATTGGAAAATGCATCCCATCCTTCTTTTCTCTTTACCCTGTGGCTCTTTGACTTCTCCATGGGCCCTTATTTTGTCTCATATGCAACCAAAAATATATTCGTTAATATTAAATAAATATTAAGACACGTTAGCCAAGATATATGTATTACAAACATCATTAAATGCAATGGGGCCTTTATCACCAAAAATGCTAGAACTTTGACATCAATTACAATATTTCCAACACATTAATGATCATAACTTCAGTATAAGCTAGGGCTCATGTAGTAATGATCTGAATAGATCTTTTGAGAAACATATAAGTCATGGGATCCAAGGTATCCTTATAGATCTCTAAGGCTAAAGCCTCATTAGGTCTTTAAGGAGTTATGATTTTGATAAACATTTTTTGGTATCTAGCATTAGATTCTCTTATTGGATCATTTGAGTCTCTTTTGACTATGGTAAACTATTGGTACAAGACACATGGATTAATGATTCTGCCAAACTGATCTATGAATCAATTATTAAAATCATTCCATCTTACTATGTATTTTTCAAGAAGTTTAAGGAACCATTCATATGTAACATCTTTTAAAGTAAATGGAAATAATATGCATGTTAAATCATCACAAACAACCTTCAAAAGTCTTAAAATATATTTGAAGGATTTAATTTATTCTTCAGTAGTTATAACACCATTATGAATAAAAGTAGGTAAACACATTTTAGAATTAAAAGGAAGGTCATCTACCACACCTGCCACATTGATTTAAAAAAGACCTAGCCAATCCATACCTTGATAAGGATTGAACATAAGAGTACCTTGAATTGGTGAAGTTGGTTGAGACTGTTAAAGTGTATGCTTACATTTGTCTTGCCTAGCTCTCCTATGGACTTTTAATTAAAGGAAAGGAAACCTTGTCTTTGATTGTGACTTTTTCCTAATAGCTTTGAACCCTATTTGAAATACAATGTGCAAGTCTTATCTTTATGAAGAATGATGATCAAAATTACACATTAAGAAAATTTTGCATAAATATGTATAAATAATGGCAAACGACATCAATATTTAACTAAATTATCTCAAGTATGTGTCCAAACATGTAAATATGAATGGTCTTTACATGTTTTAAGCTCAAATAAAATTAAATTTGTAGATATCCAATTCATATTTAAATAAAATAGCTATTACTAGCCTCAAACACCTTGTATTTGTAGATATTAAAGTATCTTTATCATAATTAAACATCAAACATAAAATAACATCTTATCTTTATCTAAATAAGCACAAACATGGGTCTAAAACCATTAAGATCAATGATATTTACACAAATATGCTAAAAGAAACACAATTATGCAAATAGTACATCAATCTTTAAACAAAATTAATGAAAATTAGCAAAGATGTTTCAAATTTTCAAAGATTTAACTTACCCTCCTAGAACTAGATTGTTGATGCCTAAATGTGTATCACTAGGTCAACATATAGTGTTTAAGAAACACTTATCATTTCTAGATTCAAAGAATCCATTTCATGAGTTGTTGGTTGTGATAATCCTATTACCCTTGGTGGAATAGAGGTAAAATAGTATGACTGTTTCACAAATTTATATTAGTTGGTGCTCTCTAGATTAAATTAAAACCCTACTAATGATTGAGTCTCTTTTAGATCTAAGTTTCTCATTTTTGCTCCACCTAATGATCCTAGGTCAGCCATTCTTTTCTCCTCCTCCTTTTGTAGAGAAACAATCCATGGCTTAAGCTCTTCATGCATAGTAATTTTGACAAATATTGTTATTACCTAGATATGGTGTAGAGTAGGGAATTTTTGATATAATTTTCCATAGTGGTCAAGAATTTGTTCAAATTGCTCACTAGTGGTCTATACTTTGGTTATGGATCAAATTATTTTTGAACAAATGATAATTCAACTCTCTTGGGCTTTATTATGATCAATATAGGGTTGAATTAGTTCTTTAGTGCATGTTAGGGATCTTTTGAAGTTCAGTTTTGTTCTTTAATGGTGGTAACTAGTTCAAACAATGAGCTTCATGGCATTCCTATGCCATTTTTATTGCACTTTGATCATTAATATTTAAAAAGTGATTATTGTCTTTTGAAAATTTTACCATAATCTCATACCATTTAATCTATTTTCTTGGATCAAGGAGATTCATTAATCTTGGTTTGAGAACTCAAACATTATTGGCTACTTGCTACATTTCTCATGGTTATGACAGTATTCACTTCTACATTTTCTTTGAGATTTATTGAAATGTCAACATTGATCTCACACCATTGATCTTATTTTCATGAATCAATCATGCTTCATTGATCTTGATCTACATAGTTATGCCTCCTAATCTATGGACCATTGATTATAATATGTAGACTCATCCACATACTATCAATCTCTATAATATGCTCTTACTTTACTTTATGGCTAATGGCTATGCCACATGTCATCTTCATATTCATCTCTGGGACTTGTAACTTTTTAACCTTCATCATATACCATTAGATCAATCTTTCCCAAGAAAATGCATACCATTACATTTCAATCTGAAGGGTGAAAGGTTATTAGCTATTCAATATTGTTTCACTAAGATTGTGGCATCTATCATTTTCTCAAGTGTCCTAGGGCTCTGTTAGAACTTTGACTTGGCACACACCATTAGATCAATCTTGACTGAGTAAATGTGTACCATTAATCTTTGAAAAATGTTTAAAATCTAGCTTAGGGATGAGACTTGAGTTTTCAACTTTAATCTCATACTATTGGATTATCTTTCCTAGTTAAATTTTTATCATTGACTAAGGCTCTTGACTTGTTGACTTTATATGCACCACTAGATCTCGATCACCCAACCAAATGTAGACCATTGATCCTATGAATAATAAAACAATTAAATCAAAACTTGGGTAATATAAATAAATTATGGTAGAGTCTTAAGATTAATGTTTTTATTTATGTTAATAAACATGTATTAAAACCTTCGGATTAAATATTAAGCTAAGTTTAGAGCATATTGAAAGGGGACTATGTGATTATCTAGACCATGCTAATAAAAAAAATAAACCAAGGGGACATGAGACATAAGGGAACTAAGTATAAAATTTTTAGACTAATGTTTAGTTGTGTTGAAAAATATGACTAATCCTTAAGATAAAAATTAAGCTAAGTCTATGGTTCAATTAATTATTCCCACATAAATTTGAATTTAATTCAAAAGGGACCTAGGTTAAAATATTACACTAGGGTTTTAACATGAATTAAAATAGATGCAATTAATATTTTATAGATGAAAGGATAATAAAATATCGATTTAGCATTAAATTAAAAAACCCTAAGCATGTTCATTCCCAAATGATAGTCCATTGAACCTATAATAAAAAAACATAGTCAACAATAATTAACAATATTAGAAGGGAAAAAACCATGATCATTTGAGAAAATGTCAATTAATCCAAATGAGAACTAGTTGTGGATGATATTCAAATAAAAATAATGTGAAAACATTTTAGTGGTACTCTGATCATGTGAATTTTCTATTTTAACTTACAAATTTGCACAATTTAAAATAAGGGTCCCCATTTTTTAGAAATGGGGGTTTTTTCACCTTAACACAACTGTGTACTAAAATAAGAAACATTTTACATGTAATTTTGAAATTAAAAAATTAAATTAAACACAAAATCAATTGAATTAATGAGGTTGATCCAATTGATCCACACAAAACAAAACCTTGCACCAACACTAACTAATGCATGTTTTTTAATACAACATACAATTGAGCAAAGAGCAAGCAATCAAATTGGAAAGTAAATGATAACTAAGTGGTCATATTGAATTTTGTTAGATTTTTAGGGTATGATTTTATATTTGATAATAGGTTGGTTATAATAAATGAACTAGTAAGCAATCTATATATGGTTTTAGGATATTTAGGTTGAAAGAGATCTGTAATTACAATGGTACTAGCTTCGTATTGGGGCCTACCCCCTCACTTCACACATCACCATGATAAGGGTTTATGGTACCTATCAAATATATACCATTAACCATGTATTTATACTTGGCCAAAAAATCATTTTGGTTTCCCCCTTAGTGATGAAATTTAAGTAAGTAGGCCTTAGTTAGACAATTGTTAAAGTGAGTTTTAAGATTTTGTGATTTGGTAATGTGTGCATAAAAGAGAAAAATATTAAAAAAATTGTATATTTAAAAACCACCTAAATATACTATGTGATTTATTCTAAGCATGTAAGTAACTAAAAATGAAAGTGTGAGCTAATTACGAGCATAGAAGTGTTAATTATAACTTTAAAACATAGTACAATATCAGTCTGGATGATAGTTTGTGTAGAGATTAAAAAATAGAGTTGATAATATCACTACTATACTTCTAAATTAAGGACCTAAAAATTAACTATGTCAATAGTGTTGACTTAGTTTTCCAGATAAAAGATGTAATACACATCGCCAAGGTCAACCTAGTTTGTTGTAAGGGGTTAGTTTTAAAGACTATAAACTATGAAAAATAGAACTATAGTGAATAAAAAATATGATAGAGAAGGTGAGAAAGGAACCTTGGTGGGTTGAAATATTCTTATAATTTTCAAAAAAAATGTTTAAACTACTTGAAAGTTATACCAACTAAGTCTACTAGATCGACCTAGTTCTATAAAACCCTAATGTTAAAGCTTATAAAATATATTGCATCGATAGGGTTGACCTAGTATGTTTTTTTGGAAATTTGAAAAAGTTTAATTTTTTGACAAGGTTGACCTAGTAGCCCACACCTGATAAAAAAATTGCACAAGTAAAAAATAGTCGTATTCATGTGACTGTGTATTAAAACGATGCATAGAAGTTAAAACTATGCCAAAATTGTCAACCTAGTATTGCAAATATAGAGAAATAAAATTAAAAAATAATGAAAAACATGATATAAAAATTTAAAGGGTTAGATTCATGTTTATTTCACCAGAATGTATTCAATTAGTAATTTATCATGTCTATAAATCAATCCTAACATAAATAATATAGATCATACCATCCACTTTTGATTGGGATTCACTAGATTATAAAAAACATGACCAATATGTGGATTTACTAAACCTAATTAGAGGAAATATTATCACAATACACAATGATAAGGAGGGTTCCAAATCCTCCATTTAAGCACAATCACATAATAACCCTAGCTAGGTGCTATTTTTTATATTCACTAAACTAATAACAAGTAAAATAAAGCCTAATGCAATGCTCACCAAAGCTTGTAGCACAAAGTGGGGGTTAGAAATAATAAAAATAAAAATTCATAGAATAAGTATACTCATGTCAATCTATATAGAATATTAATTCATGGAAGAGAAGTACAAATGCATATCTATCTACTCTTATAAAGGAGGAATAAAGTTAGGAATACTTACCTTTGAAGATGAACCCACCTAGCCTCAATATCTCCCTTGGAAAATGTGATTCATAACAAGTTGTTGTCATATGTATGGATGACAATGATAAGTTAGATATAGGATAAAAAAACCTATCAATGCATCTAAAAGACTTATCCACAAGATAAGATATGTATCTCCAAATAAAGTATGAAACCCTAATCTCATTTATCAATTACAATGGTGGATAAGTAGATGTGTATTAACTCTTAATTCTTATTGTCTTCTCTAAATAATGGTGAAATGATCTTATATATATAGGCATATTTAACCCTAATCCCTTCTAAAATATTTAACCAATAGGGTTAACCTAATCGACCTAGCACAGCTATGGATAAAATTTCACTAGGTCATGGGATAAGTTGGCCAAGAGCCAACCTAAAACCTAAGTGAATTTTACCCAAAACTATAGAAGGTTGACCTAGTTGACCTACTACAATGAATACTCGAAAGGGGGTTAAGGTTAGGAAAAGGGGGACAAAAGGTAAGAAAGGATTTAGGAGTGTGTAATAGAGAATAACAAACTTAGGAATAAGATTTTCAAGGGATGAGTGTATAGATAACAAGTGGAAACAAGGACAATAATCTTGTAAAGAAATAATGGTCTGCCCACCCTTTCTCGATGCACCCTTTAAGGCATGTACACAGAGATATTGATACCCAACAATTTATTGAAAGATAAATAGCATTATTAAGTGATAAAATCTTGTTAATATTATGTGTATACACCCCTTAACTAGTAGATAGTAGCAAATATCGATCTATGTAGAGGACCTGATTCCTATAATAATGTATAAACACTTCAATAAAACAAGTTAACCATGCATGTATGATAAAACTGACTATACTAACATAGATAGTATATCTAGTACTTGGTAAATATAAGGAAAATAATCATGGAAATATTTAAAATATAAAATTTTAATTTTTTGAGAAAATATTTGAATGTTTTTTTTACTTTAAGAATTATTATATTGTTCTTGTGTTTGTTGAGTATAATAAATTTATAATAAAAATGAAAATGAAAATATATACATAGGAAAAAGTTAGAGGTAATATGTAAAAGTAGAGAGGAACATACTAATCGATGAACCTCATAAGAGAATCACCATAAGGTGTCATGTATAAATAATGGAAGAGTGACCACCCATGCTACACAATGAGGTATTTGAGATCTGTGAGTTGGATGTACTGTGTAATCTATAGATTAAACTACCTATGGAGTGGGCCTATAATTCTACAAATCTAATTTAATATGCCTATGAAATGTGGGGTTCTTGGGGACCCATATGGTATAAGAAGCTATCATTGGCTTAGGTAATCTATGTTATAACACAAATCTAGATGATAATGGGGTAAATGTATGCTCTCTATAATCCAAAATATGTATTTGACCTAGGGGTATCTATAATATAGGTATCCATATTAGAGTATGTGTATGTGGTAATTTGATAATAGTGGGCATGATATGCACTTATGGATAAACTAATATCATATGTGTGATAATAGAACCTCATGAGGAATGGTAATTCGTGTTTACTCTATAACCAATTATGTAATAGGTAAGTAGTAATCATATAGAAGGCCCTTAAATGTAAACACCTAATTAACATGTATTTAATTAAGTAATTTGTGTTCAATGGAGGGGATGGATCAAAGCTATTGTATCCAATGCCTACCTAATAACATGTCAAATGTGTAATCACTAAGTACCATTGATAAGTAGGTGGGCACATGTGTGGGACTAACCTATAATGGAAGTAATATTTCCTTGATAGAGCTTTGAATATGGCCAATAAATTAATGAATAATTGTATCTATCTAAAAAATAACCTACTCAAAATAACCTAAGTATTATATAAGTATAATAGTAAACATGTTAATAATTGATCCATTGTCAACCATGTCATTGTAAATAGTATGATGATCAATATAATCTCATATAAGGAGTGTATATAAATCTTAGTCATCATCAATGATGTCCTACTCTGAGAAAGTGATGAGAGGTCTATCTATCATTATATGATGATACACATGAATTATATTATTTAAAAGGTTTGTTTCCATCATATGAGTATGATATGATGATGGTGGAGGATGTGATTGATAATTTTAATGAACACATGAAGTTCTTAATGTCTCATTAATCGAATTCTTTGAAATAGATCTAAAAATATTTTCAATGATTTTGATTCCATTGATTGAGGTGTAGATGCCTCTATAGGAATGCCAACATCAATTATATTATCATCTACCAAATCTTGAAACTTATGTTCTAAATAGATGCATCTATTTGTACTATGTCTTAGTACCCTATGATAGTCACAAAATTCATTAGCATAATAATTGTTTAGAAGTGGCCTAGTCATATCAACCTATTTGATGGGAGGGAAACATATGACATTGCATTCTAAGAATAGTTGGATAACACGTGTTGGTGATTCAAGAAAGTTTATTAATGGTCTCCTTAGAGGAGATGATAAAACCACGTGAGGATCTAGATCTAAATATGTATTAATCATTGTCTTTTGGTTAGTTTTATTTTTAGTTAACCTCACCTTCTATGGGGGCTTCTTAGAACTATCATTAGTTGAATTTGATCCAATTGTGTACTTTAATTTTCTCATAGAGAGAAGCTTGACTTCTTATTATTTCACTATGTGACTAAAATCTGTAAATGATGGAATTTTAAAAGAAATGGATTAATGTATTTTTGGTGATAAAATATACTTAAATACATCCTAGAGTTCTCTTTCTACCATGGGGATTGTCATATTTGATAATATATATTTATATCTCAAGACATATTCATCTATTGGCCCGTTTGAATTGTTTTTGAATTATGAAACTTGAGAATAGGAAACTTTATCACTGATATTGATTGATAAGTGTGACAAAAACATATATGTTAGTGGATTAAATGTCATGATGGATTGATGAGGAAGCTCATATAACGATTATAATGCATAATATTTTAAACTGTGAGGGAAAACATAATGAAGAGCTAATAATTGGATAGGTAGTCTAAACATGCTACATGAAAAGTGTGTAAATGATGATTTGGGTCACCCTTACCATTATATAGTGTAATATTAGGTCCCATAAATATAGAGATAAATGAGTTACCAATATACATTGTGCCAAAGGTGTGTGTAATAGTATATGAGAATCCAAGGTATAATATGGTCTTCAATCACCTTACTAAATATGTAACACTATAGACTATAGAGAATAGAGATCCCATCAAAGAGATTATACATCTAAAGAATAGGGATGTGTACAAGCCATAAGAGGCGGTGCCACTAGTGAGGATTGGCTAGTTGTTAGAAGTTATTTTAGAGTATATGTTTCCACCATAATATATGTAACACTATTAGTGTGTGTGGGGTCGAAGGATTGAATTGCAGTGGATTTTAAGAGCTCTATTTTAATAATACAAATAAGTTCATCTTTTATATCAAGATTTTTAGAAATAAAATATTACAAACATCTCTTATCAGTTTCATCAAATTAGTTATTGAATTATGGAATTTTAGATTTGAAATTAGGAATTTTTTTTTTTTAAAATTTGTAACCTTTTAAATTAAATATTATGGAAATATAATAATGAATCACATCTAATATTTTAAAATTAATTACTAGTCATAAAAAACAAAAGGATACAAACATGAAGATCACTTATGGCTAGGGTTTTTAGACCATTCAAATTAAGTTGGGTTTACCAAATGATTTTTATTTTAAGGGGATTATGGTATGTAAAACACTAGTTTGATAAAGTGCTAGAATAATAAATTAGGGAATAAATATATCAATAAGTACATCTACTAATTTGTATAATAATTTACATATTTGGTAATTATATAAATAACAACGAACTAGAATGTATTGCACTTAGTTATAAATTGACTAAGATAAATGGATGATGGGATGAAACTTGGTATAAGAGATGTGCAGAGTGTCATAGGTTAGAATTAGGAGTTATAAACTCTCTTGAATAAAACCAAAATAGTAGTGCACCATGTTAGTGTCCTTAAGGGTTTCATATTTTCCTTCTATAGCTAGGGAAATGATCCTTTAGTTTAAGCCTCACCTAGTCTTGATATGCCTATACATGAGTGGAAAAGATTTGGTTCCCTGTATGTTCCTTATTTTGAGTGATTTTATGCCAAACCCTAGGCCTCCATATTTTTTAGGGTATTTTATTACAATAATTAAAAAAGAGTGATATTATTAGTGTATGATGGGCATGACCTCAACACCCCATATACTCAACATTAGCTACATACCAATTCCTTAAAATGGGATCAAGCACGATGTAGTTCTCCCAATCTAATTTCTAGTGCAAGTGAAAGTGAATGATAGTATGAGTGCTAATTTGAGTTATTTAGTTGTGATTTGAGACTAAAAATTTGAGTAATATTACATTTGAGATTCTATAGATGGGTGTATGCTAAATTAGGGTAGAATAATGATCAATTACCTTGATTTTTACATCTATTTTTGAGTTTGTTTATGAATATTTCCATGTGATTTCCATTTAGTGGATTAGTGAATGAAAGAGGTATATATATAGCATTATGTTTCTTGTCAAGATGTGAAATATGTATATTCTGACCCAAAATTACATTAAGGAGGAATATAAAGATATTCATCATAGAAGTAAGGAACTAGAGGACACTAACATAGTCCCTAAGCCATTATTATAATGCACTAGTGTCCAAAGGGTCATGGCAGTGTCTAGGTGGTGAAAACTAGTGAACTAGGGGGGCCTAGATGGATAATAGGTGGTTTCATACTACTTTGGTGTATATAGGAATAGGTTGGACTCACACAAAAGATAGAAAGTGATAAAGATATGATTTAATATTAGTCTAGGTCTAAGTTATGATAAGGTGGTCTTAAGTGACAATAATTGTATTAAAATGACATTTTAGATGACTACACAAATCTATCTAAAAATGGTGAAATGTTTATGATTCTAGCCCAGTTGTATATCTAAATCATGGAACTAAACTTGAGTTTGTGCAAGTGTGGAGGTCATATTATTATGACATGCCCATAATGAAATCTAAAGATATTGAAAAAGTGTATAACTATGGATTTCATATTCTTATCATATTCCCCATAGGATGTGATGCCTTTATGATATGTCCCTACTAAAATCTATAAACTATGAAAATTTATAAGTGTGTAGGTCATGTTATTATCACATATCCCAATTTTGATCTACAAAATTATGAATATTTAGATGTCATGCCTTATATGACATGCCCCCAATTTTAGGGTTAGCTAAATATAAACTAGTAGGTACCTTACTTAAAAAGGATAAGATGATTCTATAACCTATGTATGAATCATTTAGTGATAAAATTTTGAATAATATATATAAATTAGGATCATAATATTTGATTACAACATATCCTAATATGCATGATATAGATCATAAAAACTATATAGGGTAAAAATATATAATTAATAATTAATCAAGCACAAACACAATGGAAATAAATTTAATCCAAAAGAATGGTCCAAGGAGACCTCATACAAGAGGCATATTCAACTTCTACATAATCAAAATGAATAACCTATTTAAATGTCTAATCTCCATAGAGTGGCATATTTAGATGTTCAATAAACATACAATGACATAGGGGACAAACGAAAAGGAACATCTTTTAAATGTTACACTATCAATACAATATAAATCAATCCAATCAACTTGAATATATTTGTTAGTTAAAAATGTTATATAGTGTAGCATATCAAATACATTGTGAAGGACATGAGCATGGGTATAAACATTTGTAAGAATTAGTATATAATATCAAACATGAAAATGTAAAAATGATCATAAATTATATATAACATGTATCAATCATGATCAATGATTCAAATTCCCATAACATAATATATGTCATTAGTAGAGGAAACATCCAACATTTAAAAATTCATATATCATGTGTCTAGGTATGCCTATATCACAATCAGCGATGTGTAATACATATGTGAATATAGGAATGAAATTATATTATATATACTAACATAAAAAGAATAACATAGATGGAAAGGAGCAAATAAAATATGGGATTTTTAAATATTTTGCTATTTTTCAATTATTTGAATGTTTTTAGATTTTTGGAATATTTTTTTAATATTTGAAATGAAAAAGTTTATCCTCTAATCATATCCAATGTATGCCCAAACTCATAATATAGTATGTGAAACTATTGGTATTGCAATGGAGAATATATAGGTATCATATTTGGATCTATAGAATTTGTGGTATCTTGAATATGCGTAATAAGGCTTTACATTCATGAATAAATAATATAAGGAGTATGTTTTCATGGAACCTTATTTGGAGTAGTTATAATTGGAACATGTTTAGTTTATATAGGTAACTTGGTATGTTATGTAAGAGTAGATGAAGAGTCTGTGAAATCCCATATGTATCTCTAGTGAAAATTCCTTTTTGGTAAGGGACACATAGGAAAGAGAATTTATTGTTAATTACCCTTTCATTAAGGATTAAACTTAGTAGGTTTTATAATTATTTTTCTTGGAAAAAAATATCTTCTTTGAATGCATGTTCATATGGAATTCTAGGAACTATGAATACCCTAATTGTATGAATGTATTCAATACACCCATGCATTACGAAATGTACTGCTTAGTGTTTATATATTTAAAGTAATCCCATTAACATATAAAATAGTCATATATATAGTAGCCACATGTGTTGTACCTGCCTATATAGGTAAATCAATGTCACCAATAATGTGTTGTGATATCCCATCGAACGTTATTATCATTTTAGCCTAAGGGTATAAATCAAAATGTGAATGTACCAAATGTTTAAGTAGTGTCATGATACATATTTTTTCACTAGAACCATTAGAAATCACTTAAAGTATGTATACACTAATGATCAAGGTATGTCTAAATAAATAATGAATTAAGATCTAAGTAATCATCCACTATTTCATTGTCATCAAATGTAATAAAACATATCCAAACCATAAGAGATATTATATGTATATGTGTTCCAATAATGAAATCTAATGTGTACCCTTAATGTGATAGATGGGGATGTATATTTTACTCCATTTTCACTTCTAGATATTTTTTATAATTCTATTTCAAAGGTTTGTTAAACATTTTTTGATTCCAGTGATCAGTAGGTTTTTGAGTCTAAATCCTTTGGAGGATCATCAAAGGTAATCTTTTGGTCAACAATAAGGTCCTAAATTTTATGCTTCAAGGTATAAATGCATTCATATAATTCCTAAATCATTGGTGATATTCAATATATGCATTAAAATCATACAATTTGGGTAGAGTTTGACTCATATCAACTTCTATGGTAAGAGGGAGAGATATGAGATGATGCTACACAAGATTTTAAAGAAAACAAGCTAGAGACTCAGGTAATCATTTAAATTGTATCCTAAGAGAATTAGATAAGATGAGGTGATTAGGTTTTTGTGACACTATGTTAACCATTGTGGTTGATTATTTTTTGGATTTGATAGGATTCACCTTATAGCTCAGTTTGATATGAAACTTGGTATTATATTTACTCAGTGTGTTTACTAAATACTTGAACTTATTTATTAAAATAAGTTTCACTTAATACTCTTTAAAAATATGGCATAAGTCATCAAAATACTTGAGATTTTTGAAAAAAATGGACTCATTTAATGGGGCAAGCAATATTTTTTTGAAGATGTATTTAAGTTATTTATCTTCCTTTGAATTTTTCATTTTGACCAACATCTTTTTCTATATCTTAAAACATATTCATTGATAGTTTTATTGGTTCCTTGTTAATCTTTGAAATTTGATTGTATGACATATTTTTATTGATGGTGATAGATAAGTGTGCTAGGAACTAATTGTCTAGAGGTTTGAATGCTCTCAGTGATTGGAGTGGTCAAGAGTTTTTCATTGGAGGCATAATCAAGGCCTGATGCATAAAAATATCAGAGATGTTTCATATCACCCTTTCCATCATTAAATGTGAACTTGGGTGAAAAAAAACTAGTTATAAAAGGGTGAAAATATATTTTAAGTAGAAGAGGATTATGATAAACATCTTATGAATCAATAGCACAAGGTTATTTCATAGAATGTTTCCTAATATTAGTAATTGTATCTTTATTTTTTTATAGTTTTTACAAGATATTACACATTTTGATCATTAAGGTTTGAATTTTTCTAAGTCATAAAAGAAGATGGAAACATGTTTTGAATTGATATAGGAATTTAAAATGTCAAATAGGTTTAAATATTAATAGTTACAATAAAGGATGTAGTAATAGTAGTATTTGTTTTGGGGAACAATGTTATAAACACTTAACTTATTCCCCCACTAGATGTATGATGAAATGATGTGCTCAACGATAGATAAAAAATATATATTTTTTTTTAAAATTTTCCAATAGGGTTTTGAGGATCTCATTAAAAATTTCATGGTTTTTAAGGATACACTCTCAAAACATAGTAATTTATTGTACTTTGTCTTGATATATTTGTTCATGTTAATTATTTTCATTAGATTAATTATTTTCATGATTATAATCATCTCTTATGATAAACTCTTCTATATTTTTTTTCATTTTCATTGTAATCTCTTTCATTAAGAATGATATTTTATACTTCATTAGTTTTATCCATCTTAGGTGTAAAAAGAGGAAGTTCCAAGTGTTCAATAGAAACACCACATAATTTATTGATACATTTAGGTTATATGTAAAAAATAGAATAGATCTAAAAAAAAGAAAGGAAAAAACTTAAGAGGCTGAATATCCAAGGGAAACATATAGTTTACATATAAAGACACATAGGTTGAGTTCACTAAATGTTTATCCATAAATTTATAATTGATTATAGGGTTAATAATTATTATGACATAAGATTACACCTATCTTGATTATGTAGCTTGTTGTGCAAGTGCCTAATGAAGTAATGGAAAAACCTAAAAATCCATGGGATCTTGGTGATTTGAGGTTAATCTCTAGATAAGGTAGGTTTACTTTCATTAAATCTGATGTAAATTGATAAAATACCAAATTCATGGAAATCTTGATCTTTAGTGATTTTTAATGCTAAACTAGGGTTTTGATGGGGGAAAAGGGGTGAATATTTGAAATTTGTAGAAAACTTAAAAAAAGGTGATTGTACCAAATATTTTATAGTGGATATATATGTTTGATTTAAAAACACAATAGAGTAGAAAATAGATTGAATTTATTTTAAGCAAAGACTTGTGAAAATTTGGAAATGAGATGCAGTATTTTAGCTATTTTTTAGAAAAGGGAAAGGATCATTATTACAAATATAATATAAATAGGTTAAAATACCATAGATGAATTTTATTGAGACTAAAATAAAATACAAATATTCCACAAATAATCAAATAACTTTACACAACATAGAGATTCCAAAGACAAGAAATGAAAAACTTTAACTTTATTTCTCTCCAAAGGTTATATATCCTAATTAATACATTAAAAATACATAAAAATACAGATAAAAAAAATATAGATTAGCCCATGTTGTCTAGCCATATCTATACAAAATATGTCATATAAGACATGCAGTTGTTGAAACTTGAACACTCAGTTCAAAAAATCATGCAGACTTAAAAATACTCATGCAAAAAGAGGAAATATCTTCTATTTCTAGCATCTTGGACTTGTATAATAGTTGGAAAATAGAATTAATTATATTGGAATGATATTAGTCATGGCTATAATTGAATATCTTCATGCAAGGTTTCTCAATATGATAGTGACTAAAAATAACTCTCTATGTAAGAAGTAGTGCCTAAAATAGAACATGCCTTTTCTAAATAAAAGATAACATTGAAAATTAATTTCAAGCTTATTTTCATGCAAAATTTATCATGAAAAATATAATGTAAGAGTTTTAAAATACCTAAGTCTTTATCAAATTTTGTCAAAAAGGAACCATGCAATTTACACTTCATGACTTTGCACCATTTTGAACAATTCACATTAGTCAAAATAGAAAGTACAATTTTCACTTGTGTTTTTTGAAACTTTCACATTTAAAAAATATAAAGTTTAAAAATATGTCTATCTCTTTCTAAAAATAGTTATAAAAGATAAATATGTACTTTTGAAATTATAATTTGGAATGTCTTTGAAATGAAATTACACATGATAGCGACATTTGAAAAGAGATGAAAAATTAATTAATGTCAAAAGTAATTTTGGCTTTATTATAATTCTCTACCCATATATTATCTATGTATGTATTAAAGGCCTTGAATATTTCTTATATTCACTCTGCATCTAGCCCATAATGATAAATTCTAGAGGCTACATAATCTACATGTACATCAAATAATTCTCTTCTAAAGGTCTTTATGCCCTATATTTTAGTTCTAATTTGATCAATTTCCTTCTTGTATTTGATGAACCTATGAATTGAACTTAACATAAATACCATATATTTCATAGAATCCTTCTCAACTATTTCCTCAAAATGATTTTGTACCTACTATACCTAAATGATATTGTTGGCATCATCCATTGGTTGGCATGCCATTAAATTCATCATGCCATAAACATTGTATAACACATTAATAGCCTTTTCATGAGACTCTTTGGATATCTCGATAGATTCTATCAGTATTCTTATCCAAAATTTAGCAACTCTATGTAGTCCCTTGTTCTAGGCATCATTCTATAGTATTTTCTCCATAATAAGGGTATTCATGTTAACTGAGTTTATGTCTATTAAATTGGGATAATACATATTTAGGATATGAATTTATCCTTCATATCTATTAATGTATTCCCTCAAAATTTCTTTTCCCTTCATGAGCACTCTATAATTCTCCATCATGGATGTAATAATTTTGTTATCTTTTGTGATTAGTTCCTCAGACCATTCTTTTGAATCCCTTCTCATGTGAGTAATCTCTCATAAATAATCAATTATAGCTTAATTTTTAACTTATTGGTTGTACTATTTGTGGTTATTTTGATGTTTCACCAAGATTTAGGAATTGGTTGACTACTTTGATCAACTAATAAACCCTCCTTTTAAGCTCATCCTTGGTGGTCATATCATGATTAATTAACTAGAAGAGAGAGAGTTTATGCCTATTTTCACATCTTTATTTATCCCATCTCTTAATTTTCTACCATGTTGTATATGAGAAACTTTATAATCTACCACCACAATATTGTCTTTTAATTTGTCTAGTTGGGGAGCTAAAATCTCAAAATATCTCTCTCCATTATCATCATTAAATGTCTTTAAAAGGGTCCTAGGAGTGGGTTTTGACTTCTTCTTGACTTCTAACATGCTAAATTCCAATGTGTTGGGATCAATCATTATTCTCCTCTTTTTATGCACTGATTAGACTAACTAATTAAGGTTATCCTTTTATTGATCTAGCATGGTCACCAAGGAATTTGTAGTTGATGTACTTATACTAACTGATATTGTGACCAAGGGATACTCCTAGGAAGAGGATACTAGTGTCTATTCAGAAGGTGCTTATGAGTGTCCACCCTCACCAATAGTTTTAAAACCAATACCTTCACCTAGTATTTGGGTTGCTCCAACCCCAATTGATGATATGGATGAAATAGTGGAAATGGGAGAAATGGAGGCAATGATAATTGTTGTGCCTACTAGGGGAGTTGAGGATTGAACAAACACAAAATTTATGAATTTAGGAACTAGTGGAAGGGTGGAAGCCAAAGCAATGAATGTGTTAATTAGGTGTGTAGGACCACTCATGGTTGGTGATGTTAAAATAGTGGGTTGAGATGAAGGGGAAATAGTACTTACCCCAAAGGTTGAGGTGGCCTTTACAACCATAGTCAAGATGACTAAATTTGAGGAAATGTAATATTGGGTGGTGTTGGGAATTAATGTTGATGAAATGGAAGGGATTATAAATGGAATGAAATATAAGAGTGGATCAAATGGGGAAGGTGAGGTGGTAAGAAGGGAAAGTGAAGCGAAAACTTGAACTTCCACTATAGGGGGACCTTGAGTGTCCAATTGACTCATTTATATCAATTAAACTTATCTTATTGAGGTGGGTGTAGTGGTAGATGAAGTTGGAGCAAGTGGAGGGATTGACACTAGAGGTGGAGAAGATCAAGCTTATGGAGTAGTAAAAACCTAAGATGATTGAGAAGTAGAGACATCTGGTAGAGTTGTTGAAACCTCCTATACAATATATGTAATAGAAGGGGGATAACTTAAAATAAGAGCCAATGGTATAAGATTTGAAGATGTAAACCCTTGTGTTTTTGTTTTTGTGTCTTCTACTAAAAGATCAATATGTTATTCTATAGCTCTTACCTATCTACTTTATTTCCCTTTTATTTCATTTGTCTTCTTCCTCTTCTTTCCTTTGTAAGGATCCTCTGATGATTCCCTTAGGCCCTCTTTTGAAGGAGTGACACCTCTTGCTTTTAGCATTAAGAGCTTCCCTTAACACCTATTGTTTCTCTTTTGACCTGCACCCCTTTACTCCTTATCCAATTGGTAGTTCTATTGATCACCAGAGTTATTCTATTAAATAGTGAGAAAGATTCAAGAATTGACCAACTTATTGGTAGTATATGTTTGACAATGGTGTACATGAGGTAAATTAGATATACCCTAGAGTTTTCATCCACTATGTCATTAGGGACTGATGTTAGATCATAGTATTTTATTTATTTTAGGGACCTTCTAGAATAGTCCCTCATTATAACCATTTGTTCATCATCACAATCTTCCTAGAAATCCTCATAATGTGGCACATGTTCATATGTTTCTAGTTCTAGTGAATTATTAACCTTATCGTATGGGTCAAAGTAAGGTTTGGATTCTAGGGTCCTTAGAGTTACTTGGAACATATTTGCATTTGTAGTTCTAGCCTTCAAAAGAGATTGGAATGTATAAAGCCCAATCAAAATAGGGAACCATATCGCTAACTTATTTATATCTGAAAAGAGTTTATGTGTATCCACCAGCTACCTAACCAACTCTAACAATACATATTTATCACTTACATACCAAGGAAGTGTGTAAGTATAACCACTAAATCCAATTACCCAGATGTAGTTAATAGGTGGGGAACTATATAAAGAAGGAGCCCCATTTGGTAATATCATCTTTTGCCATTTTGGAGAACCTTGACTTCTAAAAATCTTGATCAAACATGACGATGATAATAAATTAAATCATAATTAACCATTTGTTCATCATCACAATCTTCCTAGAAATCCTCATAATGTGGCACATGTTCATATGTTTCTAGTTTTAGTGAATTACTGACCTTACCGTATGGGTCAAAGTAAGGTTTGGATTCTAGGGTCCTTAGTGTTACTTGGCAAATATTTGCCTTTGTAGTTCTAGCCTTCAAAAGGGATTGGCATGTATAAATGTCAATAAAAATAGAAAACAATATCCCTAACTTATTTCTATCTAAAAGGAGTTTATGTGTATCCACTAGCTACCTAACCAACTCTAACAATACCTATTTATCACTCACATACCAAGGAAGTGTGTAAGTATAACCACTAAATACAACTACCCAGATGTAGTAATAGGTGGGGAACTATATAATGAAGGAGCCCCATTTGGTAATATCATCTTTTTCCACTTGGGAGAACCTTGTCTTCTAAAGATCTTGATCAAACATGATGATGATTATAAATTAAATCATAGTTAATTCTTAATTTTTGTCTACTAGCCTATAATGTGAGATCAGAGTAGTAATTATAGACTCTATTTATCTCTTTAAGAACTATATTTAGGCCTAGGAATAATCTTTATTTGTCCAAGATATAGACAAGATATGATGTCATCTAAAATTTATTTGTCATTTGCACCTCTACCAAGTGGTTATGAATGGAATCACATATTAGTTGATCCTAATGCAACTACTACTTATTCTCTCTAATGATCTAGATATAATATTACATCTAGTCCTAATAACACTTGGCATTAGGACTATAATTAACTCTATGGAGCAATGTTATAATGTTTTCCACCTCTTCTATAAAATCATACTAATACATGGTCTTAGGTAGTCTAGTGGAGGAATGATTGGGAGTATTAAGACATTTCTTGTTGATAATATTTTAACATTTATATTTCTTCTCTTCATACAACTATGAATATGTCTTTAGAGTTATATCCAAATAAATATTGAACTTAGGGATGTCAAAAACTTTGCCAATGAAGTTAGGATCAAGATCTAGAACTTTTCCCCCTTTCTTAGTGAAGACTTATCTCCTATTAGGGTCATAATTTTGAGACATTACATGGATCAACTCAAGGCTTTGAAAAAAAAGAGGAAAGGTATCATCTTGTCATAAACCAGAGTCATAAATACACTAGATCTATTCGCTTTTGAGTTTTTCACATATCCTAGCCCAAAAATATCCTAGTTCAATGTGACCTAAATATGTATTTGTTATCTCTACCATATTGGATTCCAAGAAAGAAGTTGCTACAAGGCCTTTATATTATAACTTCATTTCCTTGGGAGGCATGAAAATTTAAGTTACTATTCTTGAGAAACCAACTATGAGAGTTGGTAGAACCTATAGGTTCTTGGAGCACTTATATTCTCTACTAAAACATGTTGGTACTCAGAGCACATCTAGTGTCCATGGTACTTAAGGACTATGAATTCTCTAGTGGAAGTGGGACATACTTGGAGAAAGTCCACTCTTTATAGTGTACTATATGTTGGTGTGGTTCAAAGGTGCTTGAGGCACAAGATATCTCTAATGGAAGTGGGAGGTGCTTGAAGCACATCCACACTCTATGGTGATAAAAATATTATGGGTTTCTCATGTGTTTGAGGTAGGTATAGTGTCCACGGGGATGATAGGGTAATATATATGGAATATTTTATATTTATTTTAATTTGGAGGTATATGCTTCAAATATTAACTTTGAGGAATCCTTGGTGTCAAATGTAGAATCTTTGAAAAGAAAACTAGGGTTACCTTCTAGGAAAGATATTTTAGGAGACAAACTTTTTAACCCTAAAAATAACCCTAAAGAACTAATTATAAACCACTTGATAAAAAAAAACTAGAAAAAAATACCAATTCAAGACATGTAGTCTTAGATCAACTCTATGAACAAAGTAATGAGAATTTTTATGCAAGACTAAAACTTTTACAAAAAAGGAAACTAATTCAAAAAAGATTTCAAATTTACAAGAATATTTGTGTAAAACTCAAGGGAAGTACCACGGAAATGACATGGAAACTAGAATGAAAACATGGTTTGGCACTTGGTTCAATGTGGCTTGAGGTTCAATGTCACTACACAAATGGATGAAGATAAAATATCATAATTAGAAAATAAAAATGCTAATGAAAAAAAAAATTAATTAATTTTTATAGAAAAAATACTATAAAATGGGAGCTCAAGTGGTTAGTGGTAGAGGTTACACCTAGTTGAAGTAATTCCACTCTCTATAGGGAAATTAGACTTGGTAGGAAGTAGGACTTGATGTTCACTTTACACATTTGAAAATGTGAAATGTTCACTTTAGGTTCCTTATTTAAATATGAAATTTTTTGGGTTGATAAAAGTTATACCTACTTAAAATAGGTACACTCTCTTTAGATAAGATGCTAGACTTTGGTAGATAGTAGAACCTACAAGTAACTTTGCATGTTTGGAACATGTAAAGCACACTCGAGGTTTCATGTCCCATGGTGTTATGAATTGGTAAGTATTTAGTGGAATGTAGATACCATGGTGCACTTTGTAGGTTTGAAAATATACAATTTTCACTTCAAGTTTCATACTCCATGGAATGGGGGTTATTAAGCTTTGGCAAGATCGAGAGCCTATTGTGTACTTTGTACATTGTGAAAAAATGCAAAGTACTCACCAAGTTATAAATTTTGCCAGATTAGGTGCATCATGAGATCTAGAGCCTTCCATGCATTTTAAACATTTGAGAAAATGTAAAGTGCAAGGTGAGTTATAGATTATATGGTTTTTGGGTTTCGGTGATTTGTGGGACTTGGAACCCTTGAAGTAATTTTCATAACTACAAATCATATCTAGAGTCCTGAGTTTTAAAGTTTAGGGAAAGATGGTTTTTTAAGGATTCAAGGTTTTCCTAAAAAATAAATAGGATCTCCCTTAGGGTGGTATATGTAATGAGATTTTTAGGACAATAAATCTCAACATTTTTGGAATTTTCTATAGGATGGTTTCATAATAATCATTTCCACTCTAGTAGCCTTTCAAGACATTGGGCATGGAGTCAAATTTGATCTAACAAAAATCTAACCTAGGAAAGAACAAACTAGGATATGCTTAGGCATGAACAAAATAGACAAATAAAATATCAAAAATAACCTAAAGAAATAACATTTTATGAGTATGACTTGTGAAAAAGAACTTATTATAAAACACAAGAAACCTTATTATTTACAAAATTTATTCTTTTTAGAACAAGTTCCTTACCTCAAAAGCAAGTTTTGTGGTATATTCCAATAACTAGGAGATGCAATTTTGCTCCATCAAGCTTGGAGAGTGTAGAGTAAAAATTACTCTACATTTCATTCTATTTTTTTAGTTGTGCACTGAAATTTTTTTTCCCACATACTTTGGTCCAAGATGGTAGAGTTTTGAAATAGAGCGTAGGAACTATTTTTCCTTTTGATTCATTTTGTCTAAGTGTCAAAGTCAAGTAGAAGCTGCCAAGTGTCATCGTCCAAGGCACTTTTCATAATTTTAGTAAAGCATTGAAGATTGCCATGTACCTCATAGCAAATCAGTGGAGCATGACAAGTGTCAGCATCCATGTTTCATATCAGCATTTGCATTCCAAATCTCTTTTCAATATAAGGTTTCAAAAGCTAAGTATCAGGATCAGTGGGAAAGAATCAAGTGGAAATCATGAAAAGTCTCAATTTTGCTTTTCTAAAAGTGATGGAAGACACCACGTATCCCAATAGAAGAGAGCAGAAGCCACCATGTGTCTAGATCTAAATTATCTTCATTTTATTTCACTAATATAACAAAGACTATGGTGGGTCTTAAGTATTATTTTTAAAGCAAGCAGAAGCCACCAGGTGTCACTATCTATGTAAATATGAAATGAGACCAGATTGTTTCTATGGTATAAATAGAGTAAAGAAGAGACTGCCACATGTCACCTTATGCAAGTTTCTAAAAGGATAGCTAAAATTAGTGGAGACCACCACGTAACCCCAAATAAGTAAAGTAGAGATTACCATGTGTCCTTTAATGAAGCAGTGGAGATTTCCACCTATCCCTATGCCCCTTTTAAAGTTACTCAGGTAAGAAATGTTATGGGTCTTATTTTTGTTAAATTGTTAAGGTTTCAAACAAGTCGATTGCAATAGGTGTCAAAGGTAGAATGCTCATAAGCAAAGACACAAAAGAGTATAAGTTATGCAGAAAAGTGGCACGTGTCTTCTATAGGTGTTGCAGAACACACCAAGTGTCATCCTCTGGTGTCTCCTAAAGTAATAAGAAGGTTTTCAAGAAAATGGTTAAGTGTTACCTAGCATTTAAGAGAAGGGAGCATCCTATAATCTGTTTCAGCCAATGAACTACCAGAAGACAAAGCATTCTAGAATCTATAAAATATCTTTTGTTAGACACTTCTAGTTCGATTAGCTTTCAGTTGGGATGTTAGATTGGGAACAAGTAGACAATTTGGAGTGAATTTAAGGCTATAAATAAGGGTGTAGAGATCACTAGAGGAGGGGAGATTAGAGATAATTTTGAGAGAATTATTGTAAAGAGTTTAGACTTTTTAGAGTTATGACTAGGATTATCATTTGCTTTTGTTTTATCTTATTTATTTGGAAGGTTTATGTAACTTTGCATGTTTTTGTGCCTCTTATGTGACTAGAGAATTAATGACAAGATTGAATCTTATGCCTTTTTTGTTATTTTCTATGTCATTTCCAAAAGTAGTCTAGGCTATAGACTTTTTAGAACTATGATTAGGAATGTCATTTGCTTTTGTCTCATTTTCTTGAGTTGAAAAGTTTATGTAACTGTGTATGTTTCTGTGCCTCTTATGTGACTAGAAAATTCAAATAAGAAGATTGAACGCTATGCCTTTATTGATATTTTTCTATATCATTACAAAAGTAGTCTATGATGTGAGCCTTTGTTTCTATCATTTCCATCTTTTACATTGATCATGCACTTGTTTTCTCTTAAATGTAAATAAATCTTGCATATAGTCTCATTGTGCTCAACATTAAGGTTGAATTACATTCAAGCACATCTCCATAGTTATATTTCATTTCTTGCATTTGTGTTTCTAGTAAATTTCATGTCCCTTTTCCCAGTATACACTTGATTTAAAGAAGAACTAGCTTCTCTAAAATATGGAGGTTGTTTCAAGTCGCAAGTCCCACATCTTGAAACTTCCCATTGTTGGTGTTTATTACAAAGAACAATTTTAAATCATCAATAGTTTTTGGCATGCCCAGTGGGATGAATCTTTCAAGGAGTTGAAAAAACTTTTGATGTGTTCTTCGTCCAACTACCCTTTAGAGGTTTTTATTTTACCAACACCAACGACAACTCTGAGTTGAATCAGCCAGTTAAGCAGTCCTAATATCATCAAAAAATCACTGTTCGATATGTACAATTTTTTTACTCAGAACTATGGGTCTTATGCTCCATATTTTTTTGATCAACCTAATCTCTTTGCCAATCGACCCATTTCCACCTTCAAACAAGCACTACTTGGATATAAAAAGAATTTAGTAGAGCTTAATGCTAGAAGGGGATGTGGCCAAGAAATCCATGATCATGTCGTCCATCAAGTGAGAAATGCACTAGATCTGGTTAAGAGTGAATGGGCTCCCATTGAAAGAGCCAATTGGCAAAGGCTTACAAATGAGATGTTGGATGTGTGTGGCTTGATTGCATTTTTAGAAGAGAAGCTAAGTATTCATGAGAGATAGCCTTACCAAGTCTATCAACCTGCATATCCACTGCCACAAGTTTCATATCAGATATATGTAGCCCCTGCTCGTGATCCAAGTAAAATCTGTCAAGGTCCTTTCCCAAATAATGTTAGTCTATGTTGGTAGTAAAGGAAGGGGAATTGAAACCCTCACTTTCCACTCATGTCCCTCCCACCCTTCCTCAAGAAGCTTCTTTTTTTTCATCATATCCTTCATGCACTCCCCACTTCTATGATGATTCCTATGAGCTCTAAGAAAGACTCTTTCAAGAAAATCTAGCTAATAAAATTGAGGAATTAGAGGCAAAGATGAGATTGCTTAGAGAAAGAGAGATAGAGATTTTAGACCTTAGAGATGAGCCTACACAAAAAAAAATACCTCTTCTACCAATCCTTAGATCTCTCAACATGATGTCCAAATTCTGAGTTAGAAGAGGGAAAGTCATGAACCAGCTAGGGATCTTGAAGAAGATAAAATTGCTACCTCTTCCCAAGGGAAAAGTTTTGGTCACAAGGTAATGAGTTGGAAACAAATAATGGAATCTTGGGGCAGAAAAGAGGAGAAAGGTTTTACTCAAAGCCTTGAAGAGGTTGAGGCTACTCTCACTCATTGATGATGATCAAGCAGAAGATCCTACATTTGAACACACCTCATCTACATCCCTCCAAGAGAGCTATCAAGCTACATCTGATATAAATGAAGTGATGTACTAATGGAAAGAAGAGAATCATTCAATTTTAGCTCATGAATTATCTCCTCTTCCACATATGTATAACCATCAGTCTTCTTCTTTATCCCTTTTTAAAGGGGAATATATTTTGGAGGAAGCAAGTAAAGAGGAGTATACTTAGTTCATGGCTAGTCAAGAAGATTTCATGAGTGCAGATGAGGAGGAAATCACCATAGGTATATTTTTTGATGAACAAGATGACAAGTCATAAGCTTTTACCTTAACATTTGATGAGGAAGAGATAGTTTCTGACTTTCTTCTAAATTTTCAAGAAGATATGGAGGAGCATGGACACTTCCTTGATCAAGTCATTAGAGCAAGTTACACTATTCTTCAAGGAGGCCATGAGTTGGCCAGATTTGGAGAAGACAACATTGAGACTCAAATAAGTATGCAGAGGGGATGTAAGCTTTCAGACTTATCCTTTAAATAGGTTAAAGTCATCAAGGAGGAATTTCATGCAATGGAACTCAAGAATGAGGTAGAAGGAGATAAGCCAATTAATGAGGTATATTTAAGGGCTTATGGTGATGAGCCATAGCCATCAATTTCTTGATGAGACATGCTAGTATGAAGAACCAACATTTGATAAGCTTTCAAGAATAAGAAGAGTATGTATATAGTGGAAGCATGTTTGACTCTGATTCACTTAGATGCAGGTCAATCAGGGTGGCAAGTAGGATGAGTAAGTCACCAAAGCTCTACCCCATTCAGCCATTTGTCTGGCACCATAAGTCTTCTCGCCATGAAGGAAACTTTAGAAAGTTTTTCTTTTGATCCAAGAGGGAGGCAAATATACCTGGTTAGCTATATATAGTAGTTTGCTTTTAGTTTTGTTACTCTATCTTTCCCATCTTTTCTTTCCCACTCTCTTTTAAATAAGTGTTCTTTGAGCACGTGGCCACGACTCAAATTTTTTTTAAAAATATCAAGACTCTCGACACATTAACTCTCTCTCAAATATCCATAATTCCATAGATGTGTCTGATTCATCAGTGCTAGAAGTGGAAGTTATTTTAATCCATCTTGAATTCCAATTGAAGGTTACAGTTCATATTTGTAGATTTTTCACATAAAGACATCATTAACCTTGATTTAGCTTTCTAGGAGTTGAAAAATAATTAGGGTCTATTTGATGTTGAATGGTCTATTTATTAGATAGCCTTATTAAATTTGTGATTGTTGCCACATTTTTATATGTGGGAAATTGTGGTTTCCTTTTTAGCAGGCTCAAAAGTCCTTGGGGTTGCCAATAATTATAGAGTAAAAATTACTCTACATTTCATTCTATTTTTTTAGTTGCATGCTACAAAATTTTGTTCTTGCATACTTTGGTCTAAGATGGTAGAGTTTTGAAATAGAGCACAAGTGCTATTTTTCCTTTTGATTCATTTTGTCTAAGTGTCGAAGTCAAGCAGAAGTTGCCAAGTGTCATCATCTAAGGCACTTTTCATAATTTCAGTGAAGTAGTAGAGATTGCAACATACCTCATAGCAACTCAGCAAATCATGAACAAGTGTCAGCATCCACATTTCATATCAGCATTTGCATTCTAAATTTCTTTTCAATGGAAGGTTTCAAAAGCTATGTATCAAGATCAGGTGAAAAGCACCAAGTGGTAATCATGGAAAGTCTTAATTTTGATTTTTTTAAAGTGACAGAAGATGCCACGTATCCTAGTAGAAGAGAGTAGAATCTACCATGTGTCAAGATCCAAATTATCTTCATTTTGCTTCACTGATATAACAATGACTGTGGTGGGTCTTAAGTGTTGTTTTTAAAGTATGTGAAAGCCACCAAGTGTCACTATCTATGTAAATATGACATGAGAACCAATTGTTTCTATGGTATAAATAGAGTAAAGTGGAGACTACCACGTGTCTACTTTCATAGGTTTCTAAAAGGATAGCTAAACGCAATGAAGACCACCAAGTAACCCCAAATAAGTAAAGCAAAGATTTTGATGTGTCCTTTAATGAAGCAATAGAGATTACCACCTATCCCTCTGCCCCTTTTAAAGCTACTTAGGTAAGAAATGCTATGGGTCTTATTTCTATTAAACTGTTAAGGTTTTGAAGAAGTGGATTGCGACAGGTGTCAAAGGCAGAATGTTCATAAGCAAAGACACAATAGAGTATAAGTTATGCAAAAAAGTGTCGCGTGTCTTCTATAGGTGTTATGAAACACACCAAGTGTCATCCTCCAATGTCTCCTAAAGTAATAAGAAGGTTTTCAAGAAAATGGCTACGTGTTACCTAACATTTAAGAGAAGGGAGTGTCTTACAATCTGTTTTAGCCAATGAACTGCCAGAAGACAAAGCATTCCAAAATCTATAAAACATCTTCTACTAGACACTTCCAATTTGGTTAGATTTTAGTTGGGCCATTAGCTTGGGAATAAGTAGACAATTCAGAGTGAATCCAAGGCTATAAATAAGGGTCCAGAGATCACCAGAGGAGGGGAGATCAAAGAGAATTTCAAGAGAATTATTATAAAGAGTTTAGACTTTTTAGAGATGTGACTAGAATTATCATTTGATTTTATTCTATCTTATTTAGTTGGAAGGTTTATGTAACTGTGCATGTTTCTATGCCTCTTATGTGATTGGATAATTAATGAGAAGATTGAATCCTATACCTTTATTGATATTTTTTGTGTCATTTGCAAAAGTAGTCTAGGCTGTAGACTTTCTAGAGCTGTGATTATGAATGCCATTTGCTTTTGTCTCATTTTCTTGAGTTAAAAAGTTTATATAACTGTGCATGTTTCTGTGCCTCTTATGTGACTATAAAATTCAAATAATAAGATTGAACCCTATGCCTTTGTTGACATTTTTTTGTATCACTGCAAAGTTAGTCTATGTTGTGAGCCTCTATTTCTATCATTTCCATCTTTTACATTGATCAGCACTTATTTGCTCCTAAATGTAAATAAATCTTACATATAGTCTCATTATGCTCAGGATTAAGGTCAAATTACATTCAAGTGCATTGCCATAGTTAGATTTTATTTCTTGCATTTGTGTTTTTGTTAAAATTCTTGTCCTTTTTCCCAGTATACACTCAATTTAAAGAAGAACCAACTTCACTAAAATATCGAGGTTGTTTCAAGTCCCAAGTCCCACATCTTAAAGCTTCCCATTGTTGGTGTTTATTACAAAGTGCAATTTTAAATCATCAACATAGAGATGGAATGCATTGGCCCCTTTTTACTAAGTGATGATATATGGATGACTCTATATTACATCAAATTTGGTATGCTTGCCTAGTTTTTACTTATTTGCATCCCATTTGAGGACCATGTATTCTTCATTGAAGCTGCTTGTAGTTGCCTTTTTATCAAAGGTCTTCTTGGTTTGTACTTGACTCACTTCTAAGACATTAATTTATTAATCCCTAATTTATTCAATCTCCATGAGTTCAACCAGTCTCATTGTCATTTCATCATTATCAAATAGGTCTAATTGGTGATTGAGATCTAAAAATGGAAGCTCAATTAATAGTTGTAATCAATCTTCTATTCCATATACCAGCATAAAAAGTAAATTATTGATGGCTCTTTTTCATGTAATTCTATTAGCCCATAGTGATGATTTTAGTTTCATATGTCATGCCCTTTGGTTGTCTTCCATAGTTCATTTGATAATTGTAATCAAGTTCTTATTAGTTGACTCAGCTAGGCCATTACCCTGGGAGTAATAATTTGAAAAAGTGCCTAGGTATACATTACTCTTGACAAATTTTTTGCTGACCTAAGTGCCTACAAATGCCTTAGCATTATTAGATATGATGATATGAGGAACACCAAACCTTGAAACTATGTTATCCATGAATTCTAGAATAGATGTTTGAGTGGCATATTTTAGAGCAACCACTTCACTCCATCATGTAAAATAATGTATTGAAATGAGAACCCATTTATAACATATACTTGAGAATAGATGGATCATGCTGATAAAATCCAACCCCCATTAAGTGAATGGTTGATCTGCTTGAATTGGTCTAAGAGGAAGTGTAGGTAGTTTTTTATTACTAGAGAAGTAATCAAACTTTTCATAATTTCTTACCCACTGATGGGCATCCTTGAATAATTTAGGCTAATAATAGCCTCATTTCATTATCTTGATGGTTGTAGTCCTTACATAAAAAATTTCTCCTAATGGTCCATCATGAAATTGCTTGATAATTTTGGGAATTTTCTCATGCTCAACACATCTTAACAAGACTCCATTCATATCATTATAAAATAAATTCTGATCAACAAGGACAGAGGAATTGATTGGAGACAAAAATAACTTTTCTTTTACTCTTGGAAGTCAAGGGGTATTCACTAGTCTATAAGAAATGAGTCATGTCTTAAATCTAACTATTGAAAGAAGGTGGATTATCTGGTTGAGGTGCATTTTGAGTGTACACTATATTAGATATTGGTTCATCAATATTGATTTTAGTATCTAGTTGTTTACCTAATCCTTTTCCCCTTACCACCTTCATGATCATGATATCCACATCATACTCTATGACCTTAGTAATCCATCTTACTCATTTTTCATTTATCTCCCTATTTAACAAAAATTATTTGATGCCCTGATGACTTACCATTATGTGTACCTTATTGTTGGAGAGCATATGCCTAAATTTAATAAGTGTTTTGATTATTACATATACCTACTTTTCCATGAAACTATAAATCTCTTCATAACCTTTCAAAGATTGGTTGAAGAAAGATATTGGTTGTTTCAAATCTTCTTGATTGTGTTGAGTTATAATTGTTGAGATACTTCCTTCCCCTCTAAATGCATAAAGGATAAAATCATTCCCATATTTTGGGTTAAATAGGGTATGGGATTGAGAGATGGAATTTTTTATAGATTTCAATCTTTGTTTTTCCTCTTGTGTCTAGCTAAAAAGAGTTCCATTCTTTAGCATTGTAGTAAGGGGATTTCCAAAAAAGGAAAAATTTGGTATGAATATTCTCACAATGTTGGTCCTCCCTAGAAATATTTATAGGACCTTTTTGTGACCTAGTAGTGACAATGTAGATATGGCTCTAAATTGTTCAAGGACTATTTCAAGATCTTATTTTGACTATATGTCCTAGTAGCTTACCCTCATGTACTGTAAATATACACTTCTTTAGGTTAAGTGAAACACTGAATTCTCTACACCTTTTGAAAATCTTTCTTATCTAGTCTAGATGTGCACCAACATGCTTTAAGTAGACTATAATATCATCTTTATATACTAAAAGTATATCATTTATCATACCCTTGAATTCCATATCCATGGCCCTCTAAAAATCTATGCATGTATTTGTTAGACCAAATGACATCTTCTTGTATGCATATGTGTCCCATTTAATAGTGAAGGTAGTTTTAAACTGATCTAATTCTTATACCAAGATTTGGTTATAACCTGAATAACCATATAAAAGAGAGGATATTCTAGATCATGATACTATCTACAAAATTTGTTCCATAAGGGAAAGAGGATAGTGATATTACAAAGATTATTTGTTCAGGTCTCTAAAATCCACACACAACTAATTTTACCATTTTTATTTATGATAGGACCCGATTTTCTACCCAAGATGAGTGTTTTATTGGAAATAGTATATTATCCTGTATCAAATTAGAGAAATCATTTTTCATCTAGTGTTCAATCATGAGATTGATGGGTTTCTATTTTTTCCTAACAAGGTTCATATTTGGATCTAGTTATATAGTGTGTTATGCTAAACTTAGATCAAATCCTCTTAAATTATGATAACTTCAAGCAAGGTTATCATCAAACTCTTGACATAATTTAAAAAAATCACGCTTCTATGAAATATTGCATACATTACTTATCTTGATAGACTTGCCTTTTGAGATAATGATTAGTTTAGAATCTTCTTCATTGATAGTAATATTTTTCTTCTCATCTTTCAGCTAGTCATCAAAATTGAAGATGTTTTATAGTCTAATGAGACCCATAATAAGCTTATTCATTTTGATCTAAATAATAAAATCACCATATTAGTCTTGTAGTCTTTAGTGGTTATTATCTATAAACTCAACCTTTTCTCTCAAAAAATTTACATTCTGCTTATCATTGTCAAAAGCTTGCCAATTAGTTTCATTATCAAGGACATAAGGCCTTACAATCAGCCTCACATATTGGCCAATCTTCTTCTTTATTTAGACTGGTAGATTATACTAGGACCCCATTGAGGCCATGTAGTCAACATATTCATTTTGTGCCATTGGTACTACTTGAATGTTCAAAGTAGTGAAATCTTTGAAAATGTCCCAAACCCTATGTTTTTAAGACCTTAGAAAATTGTTTTTGGTTACACTTTTTAATCTAACTTGGTGAACAATGAGCTCATTATCACCAAATATTTGAAAAATCTTTATGCCTATATCTTTGGCCAACTAGAGGCCTAAACTTAGGGCTTCATATTAGCTACATTATTAGTACAGTTGAATTGAAGTCTAAATGTGTAAAAGTATCTCTCTTTCTATGGGTAAATAATACAATTCCTACACCTACACCATTTCTACTTCTTGGACCATAAATATATAACTACCACATCCCATGAATGTTTTTGACTAGTTTGACTAAATTTGGTATAATTGCATCTTTCTCATGAATACAAGATGTCCCTAACCTTATTTCCTATACATAGTAATAAATATGAAATTGCAAGGTTTATCCCCATAGATACAAATGAGTCTCTATAATTTATTTTATATGCATTGAATTTTATTGGTCTATTTCTTACTCCTCTTGATCTTACAATGTGAAGTTTATTTCTATGGGAGGAATAGGATTGTATGGCTCTATATGATCTTCTATAATTGACTCACCTCTTATTTTTAATCTTGTTCTATATCTTTTTTTAGGTAGCATGTGAGACCAATCTATAGATAGATATCCTCCCACTTTGTAGTTAAATCTCTTGAAAGACAAATGGAAAAGTAGGTGATAAGATCTATAAAAAAACATCTTGATTAATGATAGGCTTGGAAAAGCATGAATAGTGAGGTTCAATCCTTTTATAGTTCCTACTATTTGAATAGTGGTCCCATCTAATTGCACTACTCCCTTATTAAGAGTTGTGTATTTTATTCCCAAATCATAATCTATTTTCTTGGGCATTATAAAACTATTAGCCCCTGCATCCACCATACAATTATGTACCAGATGATTTTGTATTATAAACAAAAGATAGAAGGGAGGAGGCTTACCATTTTTTTCTATTTTACTAACATCTTGAGGATAACATAAATATATTGTAGATGTAGGCCCCTTAGCTCAAACATTTTATAATATCTATAAATTCTTCAGAGCCTCCTATAGCAAGTCCCTTTGTGATGGTATAGATAGTCCTTTTCACATGGTGACATTCAGATTAGTCTTCTTCATTTGATAAACTATGCTAAAAGGGATATTACCAACCTTTGTTAGTGATTTTATAGGGACTGCATCCTATTTTAAAATATTTGGAGTGGGTACCTTTGATTTGAAGGTATAAAGGGTGGCCTTTACATTATGTTTCTCTTAATTGGTTTTGTTATTGCTTTATAATTTAAAGTTTGGTCTACCCTAGGGGGTTGATCAAATTCTATTTCTTTTTTCTTATAACATGTATTGGCTACTATATGGCCTTCACCATTAAAAAATGCTTCATCTTGGCCTATCCCAATAAAATCATCCTCCTGCCAATTTAGAAGATTTGGTTCACTTTGAGAAGGTTACTGTGTGTCTTCTTGTTGGGAAGTATATTCTTCCTATTGCCCTTGTATATTTTTTATACCTTGCACCATTAAGGCTTCAATGATTACACCATTGGGTCAAGTGTTCTAATTATGGGGATGATTATAAGGATAAAACCACTCATACTCTTGAGCTAAATTATTTTAAATAAGGATAATGGCTTTGGAAGCTCCTAAAACTAGTAAATCATAGGTGTTTGGAAGTCTTGGCTTTGAATTTTGTCCTTATTGCTTATTTTTACCTTGATATGGCTACCTATTCCCTTGATATGATAGGTTAGATGGCTATAAAAGTTTATAGTTTTGGGTTTACTACCTTTTCATCACCACTAACTCATTTCAAAAAATCTTGTGTAATGATTTAACCTCATAAAGATCATATGTAGGTGTAGGAGTTAATGCATGTACCTTGCTCATAGTGGGAATTGGAGCAAGTACAAGTGGGGGAATAGGGGCTATTTCTAGAAATAAATGCTTTAGTGGCCTTGGTGAAATTTTCTTGACTTGTATTTGACATTTTTTTACCCTTGTTGTATTATTATAAGATGTAAGAAGTGTGGCACCACCCATTGATTGAATTATTACATCTATATCACTATTAAGGGCTTTTTGGTAATATAAAAGGCATTATTTGTAATGGGTTTAACCAATACTAGGATTCTATTCTAGGTCTTCTAGAAATTTTAATTGAAGTCATTCATTTTCTCATGAGGAGCTCATTGAATAGTTGTTCAATTTTTCAACTAAGGAAAGGTGGTCACTCTTGTCCTCAAAATGGGTGCACATTATAGTGCCTAAATCATCCCAAACTTAGATTGAGATATAAGCAAGGCCTCTATACCATTATAAAGATTTCCATTTTAAAGATGAGACTAGAAGTTTGATCATAACATTGTCTTAGACTATGTGATGGATTCAATAGAGGTTAGCAATATCTTGTATGTGTTTTAAAGCAGTGGTAGAGGTTTCACCAATAAAATATGGTAGGGTTTTTAAGGTTGAGACTAGTATATCCTCATGTTGGGATAAAATGAGTTTACTACATGTATTGAGAGCTATGAAATTTTGATTTCTAGCCATTATGTGAGGTATAACATTGATAGGAGTGACCAAAGGGGATGAGAATAAAACCATAGGATATACCTTAGGCTGAGGGGTGAGTGCTTTTGATCTATTATTAGTTGGAAATGACAATTCTTAAAAATCAGCCCTCTTACCTTTAGTACATGATCTTGTTTATTTATTTTTAATATGTCAACTTAGAATCATGAGTCAAAAAACTAGTGGAGTCACTAGGTACTTTGAAATTTACATGAAAACCATATATTGCTTGCTAAGAGTAATACTGATTTCTATGTAGTTTTAAGGTCCCATCAAGTGTGCCAAAAATTGTTATCACATAGGACTGTACCTATCTTGATTCTATATCTTATTGTTTAAGTACCTAATGAAATAATGGAAAAACCTCCAAAGTCATGGGACCTTGTAAATTTGAGGTTAATCTCTAGAGAAGGCCAACTTCCTTTCACTAAATCTTATGCAAACTAATAAAAAAACTAGTTTTGTGTAAATCTCACTCTTTAGTACTTTTTTAATCCTAAAATAGGGTTTTTATAGGGTAAAGGGACAAAGATTTGAAATCTATATAAAACTAAAAATATGGTGATTGTACCAAATATTTTATAGTGGAATAGGATGCTTGCTTGAAAACCAAGATATATCAAAAAATAAATTGAATTTATTTTTAGTAAAGACTCATGAAAATTTGGAAATCAGAGGTAGTATTTTTTCTATTTTTTAGAAAAGGGAAAATGATATTTATTCCAAACAATAATATGAATAGGGTAAAATACCATAGATAAATTTTCTTGAGACTGAATTAAAAGATAAATATTTTTCAAAGAATCAAATAACTATGCACAACATAGAGATTCTAAAGATAAGAAAGACAAAACTTCAACTTTATTTCTCTCTAAAAGTTACAACTCATATTGAATAGATTAAAAATGTATAAAAATACAACTAAAAATAAAATATAGATTGGGCCATGGAGTCTACCCATATTTATATAAAATATGTCATAGAAGACATTTAGTTATTGAAATTTGAACACTCACTTTGGAATATCATGTAGATATGAAAATACTCATGCAAAAAAAGGTGAGCTCTTCTATTTCTAGCATCTTGGACTTGTATAATAACTAGAACATAACATGCATGGTTTGGGTGTGATTTTGGGTATAGTTGGCATGGGTGAAATTGAAGATCTTCATACAAGGCTTCTCCATTTGATAGTGAATAAAAATAGTTCTTTATGGAAGAAACATTGCCCAAAATAGAACATGGATTTTCTAAATAAAAGATAACATTGAAAATTAATTCTAAGCTTCTTTTCATGAAAACCCTACCATGCAAAATCTAAAGTGAGACTTTTAAAATATCTAAGTTTTTATCATTTTTTGTCAAAAAGGAACCATGTAATTTATACTTCATGAATTTGCACCCTTTTGAACAATTCACATTCATCAAAAGAGAAAGTAAAATTTTCACTTGTGCTTTTTGTAACTTCCACATTCAGAAAATATAAAGTGTAAAAATATGTCTTTCTCTTTCTCAAAGGAGTTATATAAAATAAAAATGAACTTTTCCAATTAAAATTTACAATGTCTTTGAAATAAAATTACACATGATAATAACATTTGAAAAGTGAGGAAAAATTAATTGATGTGCAATATATTTTTAGATTTCTTATCATTCT
The DNA here is from genome assembly GCA_037957365.1 of Torreya grandis. Classification (NCBI taxonomy): domain Eukaryota; kingdom Viridiplantae; phylum Streptophyta; class Pinopsida; order Cupressales; family Taxaceae; genus Torreya; species Torreya grandis. The sequence continues at coordinate 482,266 of JARHVA010006811.1, read as the reverse complement.
ATGCCCGCAGCATCTCTATGTATGTATAAAAGGCCTTGCATATTTCCTATATGTGCTTTGCATCTAGCCCATAATAATAAATGTTAGAGGCTACATAATCAACTTATACATCAAATAGTTCTCTTCTAAAGGTCATTATGCCCTATATTTCAGTTCTCATCTGATTAATTACCTTCTCATATTTGATGAACATATGAATTGAACTTATGATAAAGATCATGTATTTCATAGACTCCTCAAATATTGCCTTAAAATAATTCCAAACCTATTCTACTTGAATAATATTGTTGGCATCATCCAGTAGTCAACATGTAATTAAATTAATCATTCCATCGATCTCATATTACACATGAATAGCCTTATCACTAGCCTCATTGGATCACTCCATAGATTCTATCAGTATTCTTATTTGATTGAGCAATTCTGTGTAGTTCTTAGTGTATAGCATCATCCTTTAATATTTTCTCCATAATGAGGGTGTTAATTTTAATAAATTTTATGAGTATTAACTTGGTATAATACATAATTAGGATCTAAATTTATCCTTCATATATATTAATCTATTCCCTTTAAATTTCCTTTCTCTCCATGATGATTTCATAATGCTCCATCATGGTTGCAAGAATTATGTTACCTTTTATGAGTAGCTTTTTAGACCATTATTTTGTATCCCTTCCCATGTGAGAAATATATCATATAGAATCAATTGTAACTTGATTTAAATTGATTGGTTACACTATCTATGGTTGTTGTGATGTTTCACTCAGCTTTATGAGCTAGTTGATTGCTTTGATCAATTGATCAGCTCTCCTTTTAAGCTCATATTTGGTGGCCTTATCATGATCAATTATTTGGAAGAGAGATTTGATGCCCATCTACACATCATGTATAATCCACTCTCTTGTTTACCAACCAATGTTTATGTGCGAAACTTGATAATGCCACCATAATATCTTTTGATTTACCTGGTAGGGGAATTATAATCTAAACATATTTCTCTCCCTTATCATCAATAAATGTCCTCAAAAGTGTCCTAAGAGTGGGTTTTGAATTATTCTTGACTTATGACATGGTAAAGTAAAAATTATTGGGATCAATCATTATTTTCCTCTTTTTACCCACTAATTGGGCTAACCAACTTGGGGTAGCCTTCTATTGATCTAGCATGGTCACCAAGGAATATGTAGCTAATCTATCTTTAGTAAATCATATTATGACCAAGGGAAACTCCTAGGAAGATGATATTCGTGTCTTTTTAGGAGGTATCTATGAGTGTCTACCCTCATTAATAGTTTGTAAACTAGTATCTGCACCTAGTGTCTTGGTGGATCCAACCTCAACTAATGGTATGGATGAAATAGTGGAAATAGGGGAAGTGGAGGCAATAAGAATAGTTGTGCTTATTAGTGGAGTGGAGGATGGACTAGACAAAGGAGTTTTGAATTTAGGAAATGGTGGAAGGATGGAAGCCATAACAGTAAATGTGTCAATTAGTTGTGTAGGACCAATCATGGTTGGTGATGTCAAAATAGTGGGTTGAGATGAATGGGAAATGTTACTTACCCCAGGAGTTGAGGTGGGCTTTGGAATCATAGTCAAGATGAATAAATCTAAGGTAATGTAGTATTGTGAATTAATGGTGATGAAATGGAAGGAATTATAAGTGGAATGGAATATGGGTGTGGATCAAATCATGAAGGTATGGTGGGAGGAAGGGAAAGTGAAGTGGAAAATTGAACTTCCATTATATGGGGTCTTTAAGTGTCCACTTGACTCTTTTGTGCTAGTTGTACTTAGATTATTAAGGATGGTAGAGTGGTAGATGATGTGGGACAAGTGAAGGGATTGACACTAGAGGTGAAGGAGTTGAAACTCGTAGATCAATGGAAACCTGAGATGATTGAGGAGTAGAGATAGCTAGTGGAGCTATTGAAACCTCATGTATAATATGTGTAGGAGAAGGGGGAGAAATTTAAATAGGAGCCAATGATATAAGATATAAATCTTACACCATTATGTTGTGGTTATGTATTTTGTTGAAATATCAATGGGTTATTTTTAATCTCTTCCATATCTACTTGTTTACATTTTTATTGCCTTTGTCTTCTTCACATTTTTTCCTTTGTCAAGATCCTCTGATGATTCCCTAGATCCTTATTTTGAAATAGTGACACCTCCTACATTGATATTTAGGATTTGTTGACCAAATTTGATCCCAAGTCAAATATGAGCCAAACCCTAGTTTTTTTAACTTTTATGAAGTTTTTCATTTGTCTTATAGGGTGTCATGTTAGTCTATTGTCTTATTCATCCTCTCCATAGTCCTTGTTATGGTCCACCCCTTATGTAATAAGATAGTCAACTTGATTCAAAGGTTGGTTAACCTTGGTAAAAGAAATTCAATGGGTAAAATTGTGTTTAAAATGTCCTAAGGTGGTCCTTGATATGTTTTAACATGTTTACAAGTTATAAGCTGGCTATAGGTTATGTCTCATATGGAAAAGGGGGACTTTTGGCCATTTTTAGCCCATTTAAGGACTTATACAGATTTTTATGTTAGATAATTTGACGCATAGGTGATTTTAAATTTATATAATGTTATAATAATGTTAGGATAAATTATTTTGTAAGAAAAAAGTAGTTATGTTCAATGGATGGTAGTTTTAGCTAAAAAATAAGAGCTTTTGGGCACTTGTACAAACTTACCAAGTCCACCATTAGATAAAAACATGGTAAGGGTAAATATTAACCTCACATAATCCATTTCAATAATTTTTTAAAATAATAATTCAAAAATATCAGTCTACAACTCCTTTTCCTTTATTTTCCATTAGCAAGCCAAGGAAGGGCAAAATCAGGCACTCGATATAGAAGCTATATGTGGAATTGGAAAAAAATATTTTATGTGTGAATATTTATCTAATTTAATTTAATTTCCATAAAAATAACTTGATATTTTGTGTATTATCCTTTATGAACCATTAGTTTGATCCTAAGCAGCCTTTTATGCATCTTCATTCATGAGAGGGTCACTATTTGTACCTATTTGAAGTTATCTTGATTTAGTTTGATTTTTGTATGTGTTAAAAGAGAATAACCATGATTTAAAATACATTACCATGGTAGTCTTATCTTTATAGAGTTTAGGTGTCCAAGAAAGCCTCTTTTAGGATTGTAAATGCTCCTAATCTGGTCTCTCTATAATCGTAGTTGTCTCAATATTCATAAATGGTATTTTACACATTAGATTGAGGAATTATATGTGGTTTAAATATTTTTTATAAATTAATATCTATTTAATAGTGTTTTAAGAAGTTTATAACTCATATAATGACCAAACAATGTTATCCAAACCATGAATTCCATCACTGCCAGCTCTCACAAAGATGTTTTCACATATAGGTGCCATTGAAATTGTTATAAGGTTACTCTTAAGGTGTCCTCATTGGATATAATCCTTTTTAAAGTTAATTTTTAGCTTTAAAAATCATATAAGTCAACATGGGAACATCCAATTGCATTCTCAATGCGTTATATCTAAAATTTATATCTACAATAGCCTAATGATGTCATCATACCTAGACAGTGGCCTTGATAATGGTTTCAAGACTTGGAGATATATAGAACTCATTTGATGAAGTTTTTATTTATTCACACTTGATGGAGAGGATTCAAAATAGAATTGAAAGTTTCAAGATGATGAGTGGACTGTGTTCAGGCCCTTTTGCCCTAGAAACACCAAACAGAGGCCTAAGGGGTTTTCGAAAGCTTATAAAAGTAAACCTATAAAGGGATTTGAATAAAAATATATTTTGGAGGTATATTATTTATACCAAAAAAAATATTTCCCAAATTTTTAATGAGAAATTAAAAACGTAAAGTGTTCATTTAGACCCTCAAAGATGGCAAGAAAATCATTAAAATAGGGCAATGATATCTACAAGATAGTTACCAAAATGTTAATTTTCATCCCATATTGATGTAATAGGATATTATATCAAATTTTAAATATAAAAATAGTTAAAATTATGCTTTAAATTTCCAAATTCCATGTTAAAAGAAGAAACCTAATGTCTTGAACCCCAATTCATGTTTCTCTATCTATACACAGGACTGTGATAGTTACCTACAGGCAAAAGGAGTAAGGATGGTGAAATAGGTATCTCATCAAGTAAAGGTGAATAAATTTAATATTTTTTGAAAAAAAAAACCTATAAATAATAATAAATCACCATGATCAATTCCATATTTCCCTAAAAGGTACCTATATGTGTAAAATGAATGGAAAAATGGCATCCTATAATTGAACAGACTGTGGAGTAAGGTGATGTACCTTGTAATAGTATTGAGGCACTATTAGGCATAAAAGAGATATAAATTACAAAAATTATGATTTTTGGAACCTAAATAGGTTTATAAGTCATGAATCAAGACTAATATTATGCCATTCCCATCCTATATCAACCTACAGGTAGGGTATTAAGACTGTCTCAGTTAAAGAGGATAGTGAGAAATTGAAAGGCCTAAATGGGTCAGGATGGTTAGGTTTGTAATATTTAAAATTTTAATAATTATGGGAGTGAAAATAGGTTATATAATGTATTTTAACTTTCATTAAAACCTCCAAATAAAGTCAACAAAAGAAGGAGATCCCTTGCCCACTGTCACAGTCAAATAGGGTCATAAGCAAGGGAGGAACCTATGAGAGTTTGGTTTCTTAGCAAGAAAAATAAGGTTTAAAACAATGTGAGGTGTAATAAAAATGATAAAATTAAGGAAATAATATGACCAATACATCCTAAATCCAACCAAGACACTTTTTCATCAGAAAAATAGGCTCAGTCCATACAAGTAAGGTTGAGAAAGCCTTGCTCAAAGAGATGAAGTTGGGGATTTCACATAAGAGAGATATTTTCATTTGATTAATATATTTAAAAATAGTTTATTTAACATAATTAAAATTTATAAACACCTTTTATTAATCAAATAATTTTTTAAATAACATTCATGAGGAGGTTTGAACAAGAGCATGTAAAAACAAGGTTTTTTACCCCTTTTTGAAGAAATTAGGATGTTTAGGTCCCTTAAACATGAAATTAAACAAAACCATTTCATAAAATTAGTAATTAGGAAATTTTTAATATATTTAAATACTAAATTTTCCAAAACAAATATTCCTAATTCTCTTTATTTTATCTCAGAGTAAGAGTAGTCCCTTCATGCACAAGAATGACTATTTTGGGGGAAAATGAAGGATGGTGAACCAGAGACCAATTTGATTATTCAATAAGGTTTGAATAGTTTGATAACACATGGATGAACCTAAAAATACTTAATATAAGGCTTGAAAGCAAACATGTAACCTTATACAACAAGGGTTATAGTTAAGTGTAAAAGAAAGACTTAGGGATAGAGGTTAATTTGGAGGTCATATGCATTTTCAACCTAGTATATGCTTTCTAAGTTATAAAAAAATGTTTTAAAAATTATATTTGGTGTATTAAATCTAAAAAATGGAAATGTAAGATGGAATCTAAATGTGTAGGTAAACCTATTGGCAAGGTCTAGGCCTAGCTTCAAAACATGGTCATTCTTCATTACTATCTCTTGGACAACAATTATAATTATTGGAACATGTTATTTCAGAATATAAATATGTGTTTGAACCTTATATTTTTATGTTAACTCCCCAATCATCTAGTACATTCTTGAAAACATGCACAAACCTATCAAATGCAAAAAAATAGAGTTCAAATGGCAACTTGAAGAGCTTAGAACTTTCATGAACATTTGCATGAGACCTTGAGGTATTTAAATGAGTTAGGGAGGTTCCCTAAGAATCCCTTAGTGGTATTTATAAATTAATCTAATGTCTATTATTTATGAATAAATTTTAAGAATATAGATCACTCAAAAACTATTACAAACCCTAATTCTTGACCTAATGGTGGAAATCAAGCCAAAAGTGCACTCAAATAGATGAATTTGACCATGAGTATAAAACATAAGTTGTTTCAAACTTTATAAGAATAAGATCCATGGAATTATATTATAGAGATTCCATATAGATGGAAGAAAAAGTAGGTTTATTTGACATTTTATTTTGTTTTATAGGTCTTGAGGAGGCTCAAAGGATGCCAACCATTTAGGAGGGTAGCTTGATATTTTATGTAACTCTCCATGCCATTTTCAAATCTTATAAATACTCACAAGTGCCTCTGCTAGGTCTCTAACTTCCACCTATCTAAATTGGCATCTAGAAAGACATAGTGAAGGGTATGGTAACTCATGTTTGGTGGTGTTTTATGATGTTTTTTATGAAGCCAAGCATATGAGTGTCCCTATGGGTGTCAAAGTATCCATGGTATGGATCATTTATGAATGATACAAATATTCTTGTGCTAAGTGTAAATAATGCCTATTGGAAGAGTGATCTTGATGATAGGTGATGATAGATTTTATGTAAAAAAATGTCATGATGAATAAGTCTCCCAATGCATGTGGAATTATCCTTGTAAATGCATTTTATTCTCACACATGAAATATTTTTTCTCAATTTACCTTGGAATAATCAAAGGAAACCCATGATGAAGATAATTTAACAAGAGAGAATGATGGAGAAGATTTGTTGTGCCACACTTGGAAGAGGAGGCCAATTTGGGATGTGATCAAGTACAATAATATTTCATCACTCTTATTACACCTCATCCACATGAATTTGTAACTAATTTATACATTTAACACTTATCCTCATGCCTTTTCATCTTCTCCTTTCTCTCTCTTCCTCCATGTTCTATAAATGTAAGCCATTTTGGATATCGAAAGGATTCCAACTCTTGGTATGGTGAAGGCTTGAAAAAATTATAAATTTATTTATATTTGTGCCAATGGGAAGCAAGATGGTTATAATATATGTTAATTTTCACTATGTGTTGAAGTGATCCATCTTGAAAGTAAAATATAGATTGAGTTCATCTTTTTTCATGCAATCCTTGAGGTTTTCATGAAGTATATACTCTTACAATAGACTCTAGAAGTGTGTATGAGTTTGGTAGAGTCATATCTAACCTTCCCTTCTCCTACCTTTATTTGTTGAGTTTTTATTTGCCTTCATGAGATACACTAATTCTAGGGAGCTTTAATGATGGTGTGAGGCTAGTTTGGTTGTCTCAGTTCATTATATAAGTTCCAAGTGTATGAATAGAATAAAAGTTTTATGTATCACCTCCTATTTTAGGTTTGATTTATGTATCTTTCTCTCCCTTCTCACCCATAATAGGTAGTTTTAGTGGCATAAGCACATAAATTCATATCTAGGGAGCTAACACTTCTCAATATTAGAGACTCATCTCTCTTACAAGTTCCCACAAACTTGAGGGATGATTCAATGTTACATTAAATTAAAGGAGCTTCATATAATGTCCTATGGTGCATAATTTGATGACAATAGGATCTTCTCCTTAACCCTTATTATTTTTCTTGTGACATTCATTCCTTTTCTCCTTATCTAATTGATAGTTCTATTGATCACTGGGGTTATTCTATCAAATATTGAGAAAGATTCAAGAATTAATCACCTTATTGGTGGCATAGGTTTAGCAATGATCTACATGAGGTAAATTAAATCTACCTTATAGTTTTCATCCACCAAGTCATTAGGGACTGATGCTAGATAATAGTCCTTTATTTTTTATAGGTACATTATATAATAGTCCCTCATTTTGACCATTTTCTTTTCATCACGGTCTTCCCACAAATACTCATAATATGGCACATGTTCATATGTTTCTATATCTAGTGCAGTAATGACTTTATCATATGGGTCAAATTAAGGTCTAGATTCTAGGGTCCTTGATTTTACTTAGCACATCTCTACCTCTATAATTCTAGCCTTCAAATGAGATTGGCATGTATAATGGCTAAATGAAATAGGGAACCCTATCCATCCCTTATGTCTATCCAAAAATATTTTATGTGTATCCATGAGTTACCTAACTAACTCCAACAATACCCATTTCTCACTTACATAGAGGAAAAATGTGTAAGTAAAAACATTGAATCCAGCTACTTAGATGTAGGAATAGGTGGGGAAATATATAAAAAAGGATCCCCATTTAGTAATCTCATATTTTGATTCATGGGAGAACCTTGTCTTCCAAAGCTCTTAATCAATCATGATGATGATGTTGTAAATGAAAGCATCATTAACTCTCCTAGTTGTTGTCTACTAGATTGTAATGTGAGATCAAGGTAGTAGTTATAAACTTTATTTATCTCTTTAATAATTGTATTTATTCATAGGAATAATCTTCCTTTACCAGAGATATAGATAATGTTGATGTCATATAAAATTTATTGGTCATTTACACCTTCACCAACTGGTTATAAAGGGTATCACTTATTAATTAGGCCAAATATATCTGATGTTTATTATCTCTAATGATCCATATATAGTCATGATAACACTTTTCATAGGTATTTCTAGTGATTATGTGTAGTAATGTTATAATGTCTCTCACCTCTTCTATAAAATCAGACCTATACATGGTTTTGGAGAGTGTAGTGAAGGAATGCTTAGGAGTATTAAGCCATTACTTGTTGATATTATTTTTTCATCCATATTTCTTCTCCTCATAAAATTATGTATATGTCTCTAGAGTTATATACATATAACTCTCAAACTCAGGGATGGAAAACACCATGTCAATGAAGTCAGGATCAAGATCTAGAACTTTCTCCCCTTTCTCAGTGAAGACTTATCTCCTATTAGGGTCATAATGTTGATTCATTATGAGGATCAGCTCAGGGCTTTAAATAGAAAGAGGAAATTCTACATCTTGTGGTAAACTAGAGTCATAGATACTTTGGATACAGTCATTTTTGAAGTTTGCACCTATCCTATCCTTAAAATCTCCTAAGTCAATGTGACCTAAATTTATATCTATTATCTATGTCATATTATATTCCAAGTAAGAATTTACTTTGGGTCCTTTCAATTTAAACATAATTTCCTTGGGAGGCATGGAAAATAAATTTACTACTCGTGAGAAACTAACTCTGAGAGTTGGTAGAACCTATAAGTGTTTAGAGCCCTTGTATTCTCTAGTAAAACTTGGAGGTGATCAGAGCATGTCCAATGTCCATAGTGATTAATGGCTATGAAGTCTCTCATGGAAGTGGGATGTGATTAGATTAGGTCAAATCTCCATGGTGTAATAATTTTTTTTGGGGTTTTAAACTGTCTAAGGCATGAAATATCTCCAACAAAAGTGGGAGGTGCTTGAAGCACATCCACTCTCCACAGTGCTAAAAAACATGTAGTTTTATCAAATGTCTGAGGTAGGTCTTATGTCAATGTGGATGCTATGGGAATCTATATGGAATATTCATTGGTTTTTTAATTTGGAGGTATATGCTTGGAATATTCACTTTGAGAAAGCCCTAGTTTCAAGTGTAATATCTTTGAAATAAAAACTAGGGTTATCTTCTAGGAAAGATATTTTGGGGGACAAACTTGTTAACCCTAAAAACAACCCTAAATAATTGACTCCAAACCTATTAATAAAATAAAAATCAACAAAGTACCAATTTAATGTAGGTATTCTTAGAGCAATGTTATGAATAAAGTAATGAGATTTTTTATGCAAGATTGAAAATTTTACCAAAAAGGAAAATAATTCGTAAAACATTTTGAATTACAAGAATATATGTTCAAAACACAAAGGAAATACAATGGAAATGATGTGGTAACTAGAACACATACATGGCTTGACACTTGGTTAAATGTGGCTTAAGGTTTAAAGTTTCTAAATGAATGGTTGGAGCTCAAAGATCAAAATTAGCAAATAACAATGATAATGAAAAAAATAATTACTTAGGTTTTATAGAAAAAATATTGTAATAAATGTGAGATTTAGTGGTTGGTGGTGGAGGTTGGACCTGATTGAAGTAGGTCCACACTCCATAGGTAAATTGGATGTAATGGGAAGTGGGACTTGATGTGCACCTCACATATTTTAAAATCTGTAGTGTGCACTTCAGGTTCTACATTTCAAGGGAGGAAATTTGGTGGGTTGGAAAAATTTAGACCTACTTAAAGAAGGTCCACTCTCTATAAAAGAGATGGTAGAATTTGGTGGATGGTAAAACCCACATGACACTTTACACATTTAAAACATGCAAAGTGTACTTGAGGTTCCATATCCTATGGTATTATGGATTGATAAGTGTTAAGTGGAATGTAGAGACCATGGTGTACTTTTCACATTTGCAAACATGCAATTTGAACTTCATGTTCCATACTATGTGAAAGGGGGATTATTAAGATTTGGTGGGATCAGGATCCTATAATGTACATTGCACATTATGAAAATGTGTAAAAAGTTCACCAAGTGTTGGATTTAATTGAGTTAGGTGCATCATGGGATCTAAATGTGACCATGCATTTTGCATATTTGAGAACATGCAAAGTGAATGGCGAATTCCATATTTTTTGGTTTTTGGGATTTGGTGCTTTGTGGGACCTAAAACCCATTATTCAATTTTCACAAGCACAAATTACATTTAGAGTCTTAGATTTTGTGGTTCAAGAAAAGTTCAATTTTTTTAAGGATTCAGGGTTTTTCCTAAAAAATAAAAGGGGTCTCCCTTAGGGTGTTAAATGTAATGAGATTTTTGGGACAAAAAATATCAACAATAATATATTAGTTATAACACAAGGGTGATAAAGTAAATATAATAGTCTAATTAATATAAAACTTAGATAAATAATATTATGATATTATACAACTAAGATTGTTAATAGTACTAAAGTATAGCTACTAAAAGATAATTAAATAAATAATAAACAATGGTACTTAAATATTTTATTATGCACATGTATATTTAAAATGAAAATAGGTATAGATTATATAGGATAATTAGTTTCAATAACTTTTAAAATTACATAAAATTCACTTTTGTGGGCATAGACATTACCATCAGATTTAGCAATTACCTTCAATGGTAGTGTTTGAGTGAAACACAGGTGTCCATTATGAAATAATGGTCATATTTGGATGCAGCCAACTTCATTGTATTAGGATTTTTTTTATTCTTGATGATGTATTATATTGTTTTTTGTGCACAATATATCACTCTTTATTTATTTATCAATCCATAATTCTTCACTCTTCTTTATCATTTGAATGAGTTTGTTGAAAAATGGGTTAGTAGGCTCATGGTGTCGAGTTTCCCCAAGGATCACTCTATTAATGGTCACTACCTAGATATTTGGTAATAAAATGAGGGATTCATACATATGTAATTCTCACCTATGTGTGGGAAATTTTGAGAACAATGGTGAAATATACTATATGAAGATGCATGTAGTGATCTAACTTGTAATTTTAAAAATATAATTGATGGGATGCTAATTTAATTATTTAAACCTATCATGTAATTAATCTTATGATTTTTATGAATATAGTGAAAATAAGGTGAAATAGAGCTATTTTAATGTTGACTTATTTATATTTAGTATGTGTTTGCCTAGTATTTTTTAGATGAGGAATGAGAAAGATTAGACTTGTATTTATACTACAACTTTTTGGAAATATCCCATGGTCACATTAAATAAGATAATTAGATAAACCATATATTTTGATCATTTTGTAATTTGGATGACTTTTGGCTACTAGACACTAGGTAAGGATCTAAACACTACCATCAATGGTATTGTCTCTATGTGGTTGGTAGTAACTAGAGATCTAAACATAGGTATGTATCTTAAAATAATAGTGAAGGTTGTTTATCATCTTTTAATATTGTTGGAACATAACTATCTACTAAGAGTGGGGTAAATTAGTAGATTGACTTAGTCTTTTTTAAAATATTTTAATGAAGACCAAAAATATATACAAAGATCACCTACACACAAATATGCATAATACTAGATATACTGTGAAAAACCCAATATGGAAAAAACCACCATGAGAATAGCTTCTAGAATCTACTATCTTAATCCAGCCTCACAATCAAGAACCTCATTGGTTATAATGTTTAAGGGTATCAACCCTAAAGAGACACCAATCCCTTGATATAAGAGCACCTACTCTAAGGAATCACCAAATCCATAACTGATCACCAACTAAGCTTATTTGATGACACCCACCAATTAGATCTATACTCAAAATATGGAGTTATAACTCCAGATTACAATATTGATTCATAAATGATTCCAATTATAGTTTTCTATTACAAGTATATTATACAATGCTCAGTATTTTCTCTTCATATCTCTCTTTTCTTCAACTAATCCCCTCTATCTCTATGTCTCTATATTTATCTATATGACACACTTCATCAATATCTTGCTCTCTTCCTCCCTCTTTCTCAATTTGACTATGTCCAATAGCAATAACAACCACACTTTTTGTGTTAATAAACAAATATGAAAATTAAGAATATTGAAAAGCCTATGTCAAATACATGTGTGGGCACACGCGCACACATGCGCACGCATGTGTGTGTGTGTGTGTGTGTGTGTGTGTGTGTGTGTGTGTGTGTGTGTGTGTGTGTGTGTGTGTGTGTGTGTGTGTGTGTGTGTGTGTGTGTGTGTGTGTGTGTGTGTGTGTGTGTGTGTGTGTTTTGTGTGTATTTGATATAGGCTTTTCCCTCTTCTTCATTTTCATACTTATTTACTAACACATCACCTAATTCTTGACTTAGTTCATACTTATTAAACATTTTTTCCATGTCTTGAACTTATGCTCCACCACTATGATTTTCACTCTCATTACTATTTTTAGCATATATTGGGCTCTAGGTTTGGTAATGTACATGCCATATTACAAAAAATTGATTGATCACCACAATCTATTTCATTATTTGTGTTGTATTTTATGTCTTAATTGCATGTTTCTCTGCTTGACCATTATAATGAACAAACCTTTGAATACTGACCATTGATCTTAAGTTTTTTCCATGATTTGATCATACTCAATTGAAAAGTCCCTATACTCACAGATGAACCTTTCACCTTCTTGTCATGAATGCAATCTTGTGTTCCTGAAGTTCTCCACCAAAAATCTCTCCTCAAATATATATAAACTAGCTTAAATGAACTCAAATTAGGATAATAAATAAATCACCTAAAACTTCTCTGAGTTTATAATATTTTTCTAGTTTACTTTAAAGGCTAAAAATGCTTCTAAATACTTCAAAAATGGTGTTTTTCATAGACTAGTCTAATATACTCACTACACAGTCTGCTCCCTCTTCCCCTTCAAATACAAGTTCATAAATTTTTATACATGCTCACATGAGAGGATAAAGTACTGGGGAGATTATCCTTTTACCACAATGAATAAGGTTTGAATCCTAACTGCCAATCTTTAGTACCACATTTGGAAAAATAGAGAATGGTTTGGTCTATTTAGAGTTTAGCCCGCATGGTTTCTATCATCGATGATGCCTTTTATTGGCACAATATACAAATGGTCAACATATACATGTTTTCAATGTAACACAAAACCATCTTGGGATATATTCAAGCTAATTTTACATCGATACATGACTCAACAACCCATGTTGGGCTCAATAGTTTGAATTTTTAACTTAGTGTATCATTCGATGTAATGCATCTAAGCTCAGATAAATTAGAATGTCTGACTATAACAAAGGAAATATTGAAGAAATATAGTAATATTGAATATTTTACATGGTAATGTTGGAACTTGGTTTACACTCAGCTCTGTTGACTCAACTTGTGAGCTATCACAAACATGGAAAATTGAGCTAGACATTGGCATATATTACAATGTTTATAAATGCTAATAAAATAGTCCCACATGCATGGGTTACATAGCAAAACTAGTGTTTAAAATGAAACTTAATTAAAAAACAATGTGAAGATAGGAAAAAAGGTAGCCTTCCTTATAAAAAGTGTGTTGATCCTCATTGAGGGCCCCCAATGAGCAAATAATGGGGCTCATTTGACCAACACCATACACTGTCAAAGATAAAGGATGTAAACCAAAACTAATTTTTTACACAATCTAACTACCAAATGTCAAGCCTAGATTGGGCCATTTGGCATGCTAAAATTATTCCACTTGTTAACCAATGATACTATTTTTCCCTATTAAACAAAAAACATTAGTGTGTGATATCTTGCACATATGAAGTCAAAATTAACCCATTCAAATTGCATTGTAAAGCTCTCAATGATCTCTATATTGTGTCATCAACCAAACTAAATTAGGAAGCCTTATTTTTGGAAAAAATTTGGGGGTCCTCTTGTATTAAACATCCCCACTAAGATATTTTGGTCCCAAAAAGTCTAATCTCCATTAAAATGCTACATAGTTCTATACATCACATCAAAGTATAGAAGCTAGATCATAGCATATCATAAAAACCAAAAAATCATACTGATTCCTAACTCAAAATATAAAAGGCCTAAAAATAAGGTGTGAGTAACATAGAATCCTACAACTACTAATAAATATTAAAATATCTATCAAATTATTTCCCCAACTACCACATCTTATAAGTGATGAACTACCAAACACTAGAATAATCACTAATAGAACTGGAAAATAACTTTATTAATGCCAAAAAAATACATTAATTGTTGTGACCATGTCATAATACACTACCCAAGGTCTTAAAATGATAAATAACTATAGAAGAAAAAAATAGTGTATAGTGTTTAACATTACAAACATTACCCAATAAGGTCTTACAAATACATTTAAATATACACATGCCAAAAATAGATGGATTCAAAAATAGCAATTATTATAAAACAAATATTATAAGGAAACTAAATCCTACATAATAACCTTTATATTTATATCAATCTCCAATCTGATCAATGATTTTAAAATTCCTTATCAATGCAACAAGAAACTCATAAAGCTAAATCAATAAATTCCAAGAATAGAGCTTTTTGAAACACAACTATGACAATTAAAAAACTTTGCATGATGAACCTATCTCAAAGTAGATCTAGAAATGCATATATCAAAGTGAGGTAAATTTAATTTATCAACATTCAAACGAAATTTACAAAAATTCTTTGAAAAATTAATCCCACTAATCATAACATCATGAAATTTAGAAACTATTTACCAACCCTATTAATCAGATTTTTTTATTTAGTTGGTTTGGTTTTTTATTAGATTTACTAACATTTTCATGGGTTGATTTAAATTCATTAATTACCTTATCAATAGGTTTATAAATTATCTTCTTCTTTCCATTACTAGTATGGTGAGATAGTTGAAGTTTCCAACACTTTTTAACCTGATATTTACTCATGTGATAATGAGAGCAAACACCCCTCTTTTTAGGTGAGGTCACCCATTTTCCATTTCTTATTTTAACAAGATGAGATTGGTCTCTAGAACCTTCACACTTCTTTATTAAGTATTACCTTGTCCAAAATAATGTAGAATAATGATTGCTTAATCCACAAAACATACAAGGAAAATATGCAACATCTTCTGATTATTAAAGCCAAATTGCTTAAATGGAAAGAGTTCATTAGAAGTTTTAGGATTTATTTTCCTATTAGTGTTAGTTATAGTTTAAGAACAAAGAGATGGAATCTCAATACCTCTTTTACCTTATTTCTTACACTGTTCACCATTTTGTACTACTAGTGGTCTGAAATCTTGGTTGTTAGAATCTTGTCCTCTTTCAGTAATGGATGAACTTTCTCCAACATCCACTTACTCAATAGCATAACCCAATCCTGCGTGATGAGATATATGCTCTACCTATATTAGGTTTGTAATACCTTAGACATTTTTACTAAGGCCCCTTTTATCAAAACCCATTTTTACTAACAATCTAGACCTAATGACCTTTGTGTGTTTTTCAAAACTACCCAAAGCAACATCTAAAACATCTAAAACTAAATGAAAATGTTTATTAGATGAATAACATATATTGCACTCATTAGTCATATTACATGCATCTATATTGGAGAGAAATTGGTGAAGATTGTGTCTTTCTTCACTTTGCATCAGTACCAAGAGTTCATCTTTGGTTTATAACTTGGATTTCAAATGAGCAATCTCCTCATCCAAGGATTAAGACCAAGCTCTTAGGAAAACATTCTCTTCTTGGATCTACTAGTTAATTGCTTCAATCTCATCAAGATTAGATTTCTTTAACAACTTACCCATGGTTTTATGTTCCCTACAAAAAACGTGCTCCTATAAACTGTAAACTACAAAAGGAATATCAAAAAGGCCAAAATATTCACATTACTACTATAAACCAAAAGGAAAACAACCGATACCAAATCCACACAATCAAAAGCAAACCTATCACACTAACTGCTCTGATGCAAAAATTTGATCCATAAACTATTTTCCATGTGAAAAATATTTACAATGGATACTTGATCAAAATGATCAATTTCCCAAAATACTCAAAGGAAATGAATCAAAAATTTGACCTTTTAATAGTGTTTATCAAGGTTACATAATAATGAATTTTGATAACTAAATGAAGTAAATTTTTAGGTTCATTCATTAATCCATTTAACCATATCAAAACTTGAAGTATATTAAATCTCCATTATTTTTTAATTTTAAACTAATTTTCATAGTAGATTGATTAATAAAATTGAAATTAAAACTACATAAATCTAAATGCAAAATAATAACTCGCATAATAAGTAATTGAGAATGGAGTTTGCCCATTATTTAGGCTAAATATCTAAGTTTTCTTATGACATGAACATGTCCATTTCCATAATTTTTAAGTACATGGTAAAAGATTACAACTTTTAACTAGATTTATAAGACTAAAAAAACTTAACAATAGATCTTTGAAAATTCCTAGTACTCATGGATGAACCTTTCACCTTCCTATCACAAGCACAATATTGTGTTACTAAATTTCTCCACCAAAATACTTTCTTAAAGGATTTATAAAATAACTCAATGAACTCAACTCAAGAGAATAAATATATCACTAGAAATATCTCTAAGTGTTGAACATTTCTCTGATATACTCTAAAGGTTGAAAATGCATCTAAATGCTTGAAAAATGGTGTTTTCCATAAACTAGTCTAATATGCTCACTATAGAGTCTGCTCCCTCTTCCCCTTCAAATACAAGTTCACAAATTTTTATACATGCTCACATGAGTGGCTCAAGTGGTGGGGAGCTTATCCTTTTACCATAGTGAACAAGGTTTTAATCCCAAATGTCAATCTTTGGTCCCACATTTATTAAAATAGAGAATGGTTTGGTATATTTAGATTTTAGTCTGCTCTTGTCAATGATGCCTTTTGTTGTGAAAGGCTAACATGGTTAGCATCTTCATTTGGGCAATGTAGCATGAACCCATCTTGGGCTATATGTAGGATAAGTTATCATTGATACGTGACTTAGTAGCCCATGTTAGGCTTGATAGTTTGGATTATTGACTTAGTGTATCATTTGATGCAATACATCTAAGCTTGGATAAATTAAAATGTTTTACTATCACATTGGAACTTTTGATGAACTATACTCAAACTCGATCTCAACCATGATAATGTTGGAACATAGTTTACACTTATATATATTAACTCAACTTGTGAGTTGGCATTGACATGGTAACTCAAGCTAGATATTAGCATACATTGCAATGTTTACAAATGCTAATAAAATATTCCTACACACATGGGTTACATAGAAAAATTGGTGTTTAAAATGAAACCCAATTAAAAATCAATGTGATGATAGGTGGCAAGGCACCCCTCCATATTAAAAGTGTGTTGACCCTCATTGAGGGCCCCTAGTGAGAAAATAATGGGGCCCATTTGACCAATACCATACACTGTCAAAGATGAAGGATGTAAAACAAACGTAATTTTTTACACAATTTGACTACCATGTGTCACACCTAAATTGGGCCACTTAGCATGCTAAACTTATGCAACTTGTCAACCTTTGACACCATTTTGTCCTTATCAAACAAAAAAGTTAATGTGTGATATCTTTTGTATATGAAGTCAAAATTGACCCATTCAAATTGTGTCAAAAATATCTCAATGAGATATACATTGTGTCATTGACTAGACTAAATTATGAAGACTTATTTTTGGAATTAATGTGAGGATTGTCCTAGATAAAACACATTTTTGGATTCACCTATGTTTCCCAATAGTAATAATCATAGGGAACACCTTTGGTATAGGATATTATGTACTTTATAACACGATAATCATTGTTAACTAGCCTTTACATAGATATCGTACCTTTTAGTATGTTATTAGTTGTTAGGTTTGTCACTCTTTCATCTAGTTCAAACTCATCTCTATCATCTTAATCTATGATTTGAAATTAAAATAAATATGTGTTTGATGATATTGATGGTATGTTGATCATAATTCAATACCTATAAATTATTGATTTTTTCAAGGATATAAAGAGTAAAGAATAACTCCATTGAGAATCTCCTCAATTTGGAGTCAACAATTAGTTTCAAAGTGCTTGCAATTGTTTCCAATGCATTTTTTTGTGTGATTTCTTCTTTCAGGAAAATTTTGGATGTTGAATGCATCTAATTATTCTTTAATGTTCCAAAATCTAATATGATATCTATAAATACACTTATCATTACAATCTTAGTGGATTATGATTTTCTTGACCACTAGTTCTGGATCTATAAAGACTTTTAAGTTCTTAGCCTTCTTCTTCAGTGTGAACTATAATCCATGCAATAATGCTTCATATTCAACTACATTATTTATGAAATCAAATTATAATTATAAGGTTAATAAGTATGGCTTCATATATGGGTTGATGACCTCAATTCTAGAGATGCACCCACACTTTGACTTGGAGCCATAAAATTTTAGGGTGCATAAGTGATCCTCAGTTGTGCACAATAGACTCTAGAAGGTGGATACTATAGCTAGGCTAACTTATTTATTATTTTCCTTCAATTATAGTATGGACATGTTTTATTATTTATCTTAAAAATACCATATATATTTATCCATAGTAGTAGATATAGAAATTAAGCTAATCACAATGTAAATTTTTTCTACCTCTAAGCATTTAGGCTTGTTATTCTCACATAGACAACTAGGCTTGAAATTATCATAGGCTAAGTTAGTAACATGATATTAAATCACTTGACGTGCCCAGAGTATATCTTCCTCATCTAATTCATAAAGTAAATAAATTTTGTATCCCTCTTGCACAATTATTATTTTGATGAAAATTTTCACATAAGCTTCTAATTTATTCCCAATTACATAGAACCCAATTTCAAACTCCTCATACATGATCCAATTAGTCTTATTTTAATTTATGATCATGTGAGCCATATTTATTTCTATATAGATTTTGATTTTGTTTGGCATGCCTCAACATGCAAACCACATATGATATAAATTATTCACCATAAATATATTAAGAGTTATGGACCAATCTCTGTTAAGAATCATCCCTTATGCATCAAGAATATTGACCACTTAGATGTCAATGAAGTACTACACCCTTGAATCAGAAGGTAGTTACATCTGAATTTGGTTTAGTTCACCAAACACCTTGACCTATAACTTGTTCGGTTGAAAATATTTTCTACTTGACTTTAAAAGAGTCAAACCCAACTAGTAACAAATAACATAAGGCATCATGACGCCTAAAATAGTTAAATCCACGTCTTTAACTCTAAATTGGATATAGATCCTAACATGGGATAGATAAGGTTAAGAATATATAAATGAATAATAACAATTATTTGTGAAAGATATAACATATAATGAATTAATTATTTTAATATATGCTAAAAATAGGAACACAACTATGTTATATATTAAAATGAAAAAATAAATAAGATACTTAGCTAGTTTTGTTACTAATACATATATGGATCTAGAACATGTAAGAATCAAACTAGAGTAATATTCTATAATAGTCAACAAATTATTGATTAAGTGCCTCTATAGACATAGACACTTACATAAGCTTATTTTCCTAGGCTAATTTTTAGATTAGACATAGGTGTCAAGTATGGAATACTTGATGAAACTAGATGTGACCACTTAGATGCTTTTAGGTTTGTCATTTTATTCATTTTGGTGCATTTAAATTTGGATCATGGACTATTATTTTGTATCAAATAGTAAAAAACCAAATTCCTCATCTTCATACTGACTATGGTAGAAATTTATTATTGGGATCATGGTTTCAATATACCCTAAAGGCCCATCTATTAATGATCATTGCCTATATACCAATACTTTTAATAGGTCCCTATATTTTTGTAGTTCTCCCATACATGTTGGGTTATATATAAGTGGAGTACTATGTGATAATAAATTTGAATAATGACCTAGTTTGTAACTTGTAAATATAGCTCTTTGGTTACTTATTTAGTACTTAAGACATATAAATGTGTTGAATCTATGCTTGGTATAGAAATAGGATAAAATAGGGAAGCTTTGTATGCTTGAGTGCTTGATTAAATTCTCTTAAATATTAATGGTAGGCTTATGCTTGGTATATTTATCATGAATAATGATTATGCATATATACCACTTCTATAAAGAGAATATTTCACATAATAAAACATAATATGACCATTAGGATACATTACATTTGTAAATTATATGAGTTTAAGGCACTAGAGACTTGCATCAGAATAAGAAACCTACGTAGATGTAGGTGTATATTTGGGATACAAGTGTCTATGGGGATATAAAATATGTATAGGATTAAAACTTACAAAGGCATAAGATAAGTAGGTTTCAAACATAATTATTAAGATATAAATCTTTTGTCATCTGTTAGTGATCAAAATTGAATTCAAGTAATTGAACCCTTATTGAGTATAAGTGCTTAAGTCCTTATCCCAATTTATATTTTGAAAGGTTCAATCAAAGGTCAAGTTTAATTTTAAATTGGCTAAGTCTTAAGTTGGTATTTACTAGCTTGTGTATTAGGTCCTTAAACTTTTTTTGATTTTTGTATGAACCCTTTGCCTAATGGAAATAGGTCTTCAGGTTTTTTGTCTCAGACAAAAATATTGAATGCTTATTTCTATCAAGAAAAGTGTTCACATTTTTTATTTTTAAAAATTCAATGTTTCAGCCAAAGTGTTCATGAAAATCCTAAGACTTATTTACCAAGGTCAAAATTTTGGATGACTAAAAGATCTGATGAGATTTGGCTAGATTGTTTAAATTTTGACAATATCAAGGATGTCATTAATAGTTATGTGAACATAATTAATGGTTGGGAAAGTTTCAAAATTAAGCTCAGGTTAAGGACCATAGGGATTTAAATTTTGACGGTCTTATAGATGTCATTGACGATCATGAGGATGTCAAAATTAAACATGGGTCAAGGACCATACGCATTTGAATTTTGATAATCTCATAGATGTCATTGATGCTCACATGAATGTCATTGATTGTCATGAGGACATCAAAATTAAGCCTGGGTCAAGGATTATAGGGGTTTAAATTTTGATAGTCTCATAGATGTTATTGATGATCACATGAACATAAATAATGTTTATGAGGACATCAAAATTAAGCTCAAGTTAGAAACCATTAGGGATAAATTTTTATGGTCACACAAATGCCATATATGAGCTAGATAGAGATCAATAGTCTATGGTTAATCCTATTTTCAATGGGTAAATAGAGGTGGGAAGCCAAGCTGCATCATATCAAAGACATAAGTATAAAAATGCTCTTTTTCATGAGAAGGAGCCATTGAATGGTAGTATCCATGTTTTAATTTTATATTATATATTAAATAATATTTCACTTGATCTTAGCGGTAGGCTCTTTGTGTAGTTAGTGTAGGGATTTGGTTCATTTATTTCTTACTCTTTCTTTCCTATCCTCATTTGTAGATAACACATATACATTATTTGCTTGATTTTTATTTTTTTGTTATTTTATCTTAATAAGTCTTTTGAATATATTCCTCCGCTTGGGTTTCATCCAATCACTCAAAAAGGGACTTCTCAAGTTGAGACTATAGGTATGGTTGACTATGGGTCTAAAATGTGAGTTTAATGTTTTAATTTTGGGGAGATTCGTAAATACCAATGAATAGGCTATTTGTTCCCTAAAATATTGAGCCTTGTTATGATCTAAACATGATTCTGATAAGAATTGCATATATAGGATGAAATTTTAAATTATTGGATCACAGTCATGATTGCACTTAACATTCATTACTTGGGGTAAAGTTTGAACTAAGGATGATTGTTTGAAGATCAGTGACCAAATCCCAAAACTTGGCTAATTTGGTTCCTAACCTTTGATATAAAGCTAAAATGTTCTATAAAAATCAAAAAATACAAAATTAAGAGCTCATTGTAAAACTCAAAAGGAACTTTCTAAGCAAAGGTGATTCAGATAATCTATACTAGGGATATGGATGCCTAGTTGGTAGTGGATCAAGGCCTTAAGTGGATCAAAAGCCATCTCTTTTGGAGTTATGGATGCTTGGATAGTATCAAAGCAATGCCCAATCCTTCCCTAAGCTAAATCATGGTTTTTAATAAATATTCAACATGTTAAAAGTTATTGTCAATGGTTAAAGACATGAAGCCTATAAATTTATCTCTAAATCCCATGGCAAATGATAATTGGAATCAAAGCATGTGTAGAACATGATTAGGTTTTGATGTTTGATCCCAATTTTTCATGTGTAAGAATTGTTTTATCCATGAATTGATATTAAAAATGGTTCTTGATCAAGTGGAGTGAATAACTTAATTATGAATCTAAACTAAAGTCTCTAAATTTTAAAACATATTACTATGAGAATTCACTTGATCAGGGTGTCACTACCATGTTTACACATTGTTTTTATTTTAAGATCATCTACACCTAGTTTGGTTAGCCTATTTGTTCATGATTTTAGTTTAAATCTTAGCTTAATTTGATAACATTAGATCTTTGTGCTTCACATTATAGGCTTAATAGAATCCATCTAAAATGGACAATGTCTAGGTTTTATGATTTAAAGTCAATATTGGTTTTTTACTATCCTTTACTCTGTCAAAAACTGAATTGAATTTACTTTTTATCATGTTGAAAACTTGATTCTAATGACCCTAGATCAAGTATTTCCATTTTAATTTAAAATCAGTTGGAACATTTTATGTGGGAATAAATTAAAAAAATAAAACATGGATTTAGTTAAATATTTATACTAAGGATTGGTCATGTTTATTAACACTACCAAACTCTAGTCTAAAAATCCATGATTCATCCCTTTTAGGTCATGAGACCCCTTAGCCTATGCTCCTCATGGTTTAAACAAATACATGGTCCTTTTTATTTAATAGAGCCCCATTTCATTTCCATCTTAATCTAAAAATTTAGCCTAAAGTTTTAATTTGTATTTATTAATAAAAATCAAAATCTTGGTCTAAGACTGTAACCTAAGTTTTATATTATTTTTGAGCTTTAACTTAGTTATTATCTCAATTTCCATAGGCACCAATAGCATTAAAGTCAATTGATTATAATTGGTAGCATACTTTTGCTCAAGCAATCAAGATTGGATGGTGTAAGTTCAAATTCAAAAGGTCAAGCTTACAGTGCATAATAAATCTTAAGCATGTTCCCATCGATCAATGGTATGTAGTTAGGCATACACCTTATGATCGATGGGGCATATCAAGTGAAGATTTGAGATAGATCCCAAAGTGATCACAATGATGACTTGTATTATAACCATATTACACAAAATATTGATAAGCCAATGACATTAGATCCTTTGGATCAAAATCCAATAGAATGCATTGATCTAGCCTAGTAAGATCCAATGACATGAGATCAAAGGGTCCCTTTTATTATTTTCTAACTTTGTCTAGGGCTTTACCATATAATTTCATTACATTTATTAATATAATGAAACCTTAAGTTAAAAACATATGATAAGTCCTTTTTTAATAAACACGGGACCTCCTTTTATTATGGTATGAGATTAATATAGAATTTTAACCTAAAGTTGTATTCAAGTTCATTTACATGAATGAAACCTTAGACCAATAACTTTAGCTTAAGCTTTATATTGTTCCTTGAGTTTTAATTTAAGTCAATGTTCATTGTTTATAGGAAAAAATCACACTTAATCTCATGGATTATAGTTTGATGATGCACATTTGATCGACTTAAAAGATCTAATAGCATGAGAATATAGTTGAAATGTCAATACATGGTCACAGGCTAAAGATCAAGCATGTTCCTAGAGATTTATGGTATGAATTAAAGTATACATAATCCAATATATAATGTGTATTAAGTTAAGAATTTTCAAAAAATCCTAGAATGAATATAGTACTACCACTTGGTAAGCACATGTTAGCCTGATAAGATTGATAAATCAAGATGTAGATAGCTCATAGAGCCACC
This sequence comes from Torreya grandis, assembly GCA_037957365.1. NCBI lineage: Eukaryota > Viridiplantae > Streptophyta > Pinopsida > Cupressales > Taxaceae > Torreya > Torreya grandis. The sequence continues at coordinate 457,884 of JARHVA010006811.1, read as the reverse complement.
AAGTGGTACCATTTTGATACAAGACCTATATATAGCCAATGGTGTTTGATCCCTTAGATCAATATTAACATCATGCATTTGCTCGGGTGAGAAGATCAAATGGTATGAGTAGAGATGGACTTTTCAAAGGGCTTAGAACTAATAATAAAGTGATATGCACCTAGATTAGAGATAATAAATTGGCCTAGTCAGTTTTAAGCCTTATGAGTTCCCAATTGGATTTGATGTGGTGTGCCAAGTGTCAATATGTGGTGAACCTTAGCTAAGAGGCTAAAATTAATTGTTATTCCATGGATAGGCAATGACTATAAGCATAGAAGGAAGTTTATGAGTCATTCTAGAGCATATTTTTCCATCATAACTATGGATAATTTTCTACTTACACCATGACCATAGATCATTCATGTGCCATCATTATAAAAGAAAGGTTGTTCCATGGCATACACTAAAGGAAAGAAAACTATCCAGGAAGTTCCAAATATGTAGGCAAGTGATCAAGAACTTCTCTAGATGGTTGCATAGGAGGACAAAGTCTATTTGGCTCCTCAAATGAATATTTTCCTTCTAGCTCATATATAGGAATTTCCATCCAAGAGATCAAAACTTTATTATATATATTCATCATTCATTATAAAGGCAATTAGAGTGATGATTCTTGTCCTAAAAATAGATGAAGATATCTGGCATGTGATAGAATATTTTCCATCTAGAAGCATCTTGGTGAAACTAGGAAGGTTATTATTTTATTATACAAATTGAGACCCATATTCCTAGAATTGAAAAAGGATTGAAAATATATAAATATGGGGCTTATCCTCTATTCAAGGTTGGTCATTTTTTTAGGTGTTCATTTTCTCTAAGTCTAGGTTTTATAAAAAAATTTAGGATCAATTATTGTTTGTAGATATTGTCTCCCTTGCTAAGGTGATTATAGATATATAATCATTAGTGAGCTTTAACAACGTCTTTATGTCTCCCTTATCAAAATATCAATCTCACCATGCTTGTCCCCATGGAAGAATTTTGAAATACTAATGTTTGTAATATTTATTTCTAGTTAATGAAAATACTTATGGTTTTTTGTTATTTATTGTTGATGGAGTGAATCAATACATTTTAAAAATATTGTTGACTAGATATCTAGTTTTATGTTCATTACTAGTTATCATTTTGAGCATGGATCTAGATTATAAGACCATTTTTGCATTATTTTAGAACATGTTGAATAACTTGTTAGGTCACCCTGCGTTTATGGGTTTGACAGGAAAGAGTTTTTTTTTAAATTTAGTTTTCGTGTATGTTCTATTATTTCAAGGATCATTTAGTATTTATCACTAGCTTATACTTGAGTTTTTATACATATATGCTAAGGAATGACATCATGAATATTGAAATATACCCTACTATTTGGAGGCCACTAGCATGCAAGATTTTTTTTATAATTATCCAACTTGATATACCCTATCCTACCCTAAAAAATTATTACACCCTTTACATACTATAAGTGTTTTATACTTTTTAAATGCATAAGATATTATATATTTGAAATGTGTTTGTAGTTTGTGTTTTAAATTCTATAATTCCAGTCTTTTATTCAACCCCTGTTGTTGAAGATTATATAAAATGAGGATTTTAGTATCTTTCCCATCTTTCTTTAGTATCTTGTATATGACTTAGATCATTTATGCATTTCATGTGATAACCCTTCATAGGTGAAGTGTGCAAATTTGGTTAAGTCCCAGTCATATTTATTCCTTATGTCAAAATCCCCATGGAGGCTGAATTGTAAAATATCTCTATTTGAGAAAGCTACCCCATAGGCCCTCTCACCTTGGTTTAGGTAGAGCTAGAAGTAGCAAGTAGATGATCATACCCTTTGTAGGTTCATCTCAATCATTTTATAAATTTGGTCTAAACTTGATTCCAAACCCTTCCTTGGATACAATGACATACTAGTGGGTTTGTCATCATTGTTTGTCATTTTCTTCCAAGTGTGCAAGGCTAAGTGTCCGAGGTGTATAATTGGGAACCAACACTTAATTAGTGCTATTATCAAAGATAATTATTATCACTCATGTTATTGGGGACTCTTGTAGAGAGTTTTAATTAGTTTGTTTGGAAGATTTCTACCTAATTATGTTATTCTAACTATCATTGGTGCATCAACATCATATCAGTCCACTAGGGATGTGTCAAGAACTTTTGGGATTTGATAATTTAACATCAATTGAGTTTATTGAAAATAGTTATTAAAGTTTCATGTTAGAAGGTGTTTTTTCCCATTTTGAACATTATTCTAAAAAATTTAGTATCTTTGCTTTCTATCTCATCAATAAATATAACAAGTATGTTTTTAGCATGTATCACAATCAATGTGTTAACTATTATATTCTAGAATTTCAATTCTAGTGGTGACTTTGATTCCATCATCTAGTTTCAAGAAAGATCAACACCTATTTTGAATATTCTATTAGGTTTCAACTGTGAGTATATTATTGTTTATAAGGCTAGAAGGATTGAGATCATCTTTCAAAGGTGACCCATCTAAGAAACTTGTGTCACCATTAAGTTTATTTCAAAGATGAAGGAGACAAGTTTGGAAGCATGTTTAAGGGAAAAGTTAATCTATTAAGGGTTGTAAATATTTTGATAATCTTGAAATATTTGTTAACCATCCCATTATTGAGGGCTATCATGTCTCTCCTAGCAATTCTGAAACCTATAGTCCCATTTACTATGCAATTCCCACTCAACCAGTTGAATCCCCTCCTAAGTTTGACCCACCAGGTCCACCTCATTTACCCCCTCATATCCCTTTGCCATTTATTCTTGAACCTCTAATTAAACCAATAATGAGGCATAGGTATCTAGATGAGAATGAACATCCTGCATTCCATGTTCTCAAATTTAGGCCTATCAATTTTGATGAAATGGTAGGCTATCCTAATGATGTCCCAAATGAAGTAAGGAAATGTATTTAAAAATTCTAAGGGAAAAATACAATGAGTGGTGATTATCATTTAATGGATTTTCACAATATCATTAAAGATTATGAGGTTGAGAATGAGGATGTGTGCATTAAACTATTTTTGTACACATTGGAAGAAGATACTCATGAATGGTTCAAGTACCTTCCCCATAGATGCATTGACTTCATGGGAAGAGATAAAGAATGTTTTAAGATTAAATATGGTGATATAATTGATCCAATGTTTCTTTTCATGGAATTTGAGAACATCAAAAAGAATCCTAATGAGTGTGTGTAGGAATTCAATACATGGTTCAACAAAGTTATGATGAGGATACCAAAAGACATTAGGCCTAGTGATACAGTGTGTTTGATAAAGTATTTTGATTTCATTGATAAGAAGGATGCATATTACTTGAGGGATAAGGCTCCTACTAACCAATAATTGGCATTCAATATGGCCATCAAAATTTAGAATAACATAAAGGCTATGGGAAAGCCCATGAATAAGTGGGTTGATGTAACATAACTCAATCCAAAAAATACATAGTCCACAAAAACTACCAATCTTGAGGAGTTTGTTAAAACATTAGCCTCTTCTATCAAATAAATGTCATACAAGTTGGCTAGAGATGATAAGAGGATCCCTCATGTGTCTGCTACTTAATAAAGGCCTCCAAATCCAAATCAAGCATAAAAGGGGGCCTAATTCCCACAATTGAGACAATGATAAAGGGAAGAGGCCTACCTATGAATAAAGAACAAGTATAAATCAAAATAGAGGGGCTATAAAAGAAGTGACTGATCTATTAAAAACCAAAGTGAATGATGTAGATTATGACATTGATATTGATTGGTGTGATAAGTACTTCCTTCCATATCTCCCATTTAATATATCTAAAATGATTGATGAAGATGCATATGAACTTCAGTCTATCATTTAGTGATGAAATTTTTTAGGTTCAATTCTCAAATATCCTGAAGTGAAATGACTACTTCTATAGAATTACTGAGTGATACTACTATTGATCAATTTTGGAGTGTAGTTAAGAAGGTAAGTGTCCCAACTCTCAAATTTTCTTGTGATGTTAATATGGAACAAGAATATGAATTTCCCATTCATGATTTTTATTTCTTATACTTTATGATGAGTAATAAATATGATGGGGGAATTCTATCAGTTGAGGATAGGTAGTTGTTAATCAATTCATCAATTTCCCAAAAGGAGTATAACTTGAGAAGAAAATATGAAGTTGTTCCTCAAGACACTACCCTTATAAATCCAAAGGTATGGGATATTAATAAGGAGGCTAAAAAAACTACATCATTCCTTAAATCTTCTAATCCAATACCCATTTCCAAATTTTCTAAGCTTAGAGGTGCTCTAGCCAAGAATAGGGTACCCATATTGTCTAGTATCCCTAAGGGTGATAATGAGTTTAAATAAAAACCACCTTTAAAGGTTGATGTTAAAGATTTGAATCCATCACATCCTACTCCACTTAATACCTTGAGTGACTATATTTTAGCTAAAGTTTTTATTACCCTTCCACCCATACTCCTCTTCCTCAGTATAGCATATGTGATATGGCCCAAGTACTAAGTCAACTGAAAGTCACTATGCCACTTGTTAAATTATTAAGAATACCTGAACATAGGAAGAAGCCCTTTGAATACTTGTAATTTGGTGTGAAATAATTTAAAATTGAAATATATTTACCTAAAACACCCCCAAAAAGTGATAAATAATAGGAATAAAATGTTCAACCTACTCCAAAAGTCTATTTGAGGACTACATTGGTAGAAATTTAACTCAATGTGGATCCATTTTATATAACTGTACCAATCAATGGTTTGATTATTTATAACTGTATTTTTTATTCTAGTTATTCTTATAATGTGATGCCATTAGGGTTCTTAAATAAACTTGGAGTGAATATTACATTAACATTTGACACATGTTATGCCATGGACTCACAAGAAGTTAAAGTTGTTGGAAAAGTCAACGGGTTGGTAGTGTAGTTAGCAATGCATCTAGGTAAGTATTTGAATATAGACACGGTAGTTGTGGAATACCTACTTAAGTGGGGGATGTTATTGTCACATAAATGGGTTAAAAACATGGATGGAAGTGTAAAAATGTAACTTTCTTATTCTACCATTCCATTATAGGGTAATATGGTCAAACTTTATAGAGAGCCAAAGACGGTACATGTAATTGAAGATTTGAAACATGCTCTCAATGAAGTGTTGTAAATGGATGTTGACTTAGGTAGGTTTTATGGGAATGTTAATGATAATGAATAACATGTTATTCTTGATATAGAACTTTATAGTGAAGGTGAAATTTGAAAGATGTGTTTTGATGGGGCTTACTCCAATCTTAGAAATGGAGTTGGGGTTGTCTTCTATGTCCCCAATGGTAAGTGTTTCATGTTTTATTTTCAGTTATCCTTTGAGTGCATAAATAATACTAATAAGTATGAGGCACTCTTTATTAGTTTATATATTGTGAAAAAATGTGGAATTAAGATTTTTATTATAAAAGGCAATTCTAGGTTAGTGATTAAGCAAGTTCACGGTGCTTACGACACCAAACAAAAAAGGTTAAAACAGTAGATGAATGTTGTTTGGGATTTATTTGAATTATTTGATGCATTAAATTTTTTTTTGTCATGATATAATTCTAAAATAATGACCAAACCATAAAGTGGAATGAAAAGGTCATGAAATAATTCAATGACATCAAATGAGCTTTAATGTTTTCCCCTATTTTAGCTAGGCCTAATTACCTGATTACACTAAGGCATTTCATATATTCTCTTTTGCATCATATATTATTATTATTATTATTATTATTATTATTATTATTATTATTATTATTATTATTATTATTATTATTATTATTTGTAAAGAATGAACACATTTAGTAGAAAATAATAGCTTTCTTTAGTAAATCTATGTAATGTGATGAACTAAATTACACCATCATGGAAAATCAACTCTTCACTCTCTTAAAGGCTGTTAAAATGTCTAGGCCTTATATTCTAAGTTCAAGGATTGTTTTTTATGTCCCATATACCATGGTAAATGACATATTTAATCAAACTAAGGTATGCAATAAGAGATACATATTTGTTAACAATTTTCATGATTATGACATGGATATTCACACCATCAAATTAATGTAAGGGATGGGTCTAGTCAAGCTCATGACTAAGACCAATTTGCAATCCATTAAGGTAAACACTTTGTTTTCAATATTTATGATTCATTGAGTCAATTTAATATGTCTCCATGGTATAAGAATATTGTCTATTACTTGAAAATTTTGAATTGTTCCCCTAACTTAGACAAGAATCAAAGGAGGACTCTTAAGCTTATCTCCTAGAAATACCTCTTGAATTAAAATGGACTTGCATGGAAGAATCTAGATGGGGTTCTCTTGAGATGCATGCTAGAAGAGAAAAATAATAACTTGATTGAATAATTCCATAGTGGTGTATGTGGTGGCTATTTTTCACCTAAAGTTATAGCTCATAAAATTATGATTGCTAGTTATTAGTGGCCATCATTGTTTGAATAGATTTCTCATAAAATGAAAAAGTTTGAAAAGTGTTATCACTTTATCTAGAGGATCAAAAATTTAGGTTATCTTCCTTTTCATCTTGTGATGATTTAATTCCCATTTTGACAATGGGGAATGGATTTCATTAGAGAAATTTTTGATTTATCAAGATCTAGACATAAATAGGTACTAGTTGCAACTAATTACTTAACAAAATGGTTTGAAGTTGACCTTATAAATAAATTAACACACTAGGTAGTAATAATTTTTTTTGTTGAATAATATTATTTGTAGATTTGGTATGCCTATTAAGGTTATTTTTGATAATGCCATGATCTTTAAATATAAACCTCTTGTAGCATTATGCAAAGAGTACATGATTGAATTAACTTACGCTTCAAATTATAACCCTTAGGAGAAAGGGAAAGTATAATCCAATAATAATAACTTGGAAAAACTCATTAGATGTACTCTAGAAGTAAACAAGAATAATTGGGATGAATAACTATATTTTACCTTATGGGATGATATGATTACACCCAAAAGAGCTACAAGAAAAATCCCTTTTGAGCTTGTTTATGGAGATCAAGTAGTTTTGCATATGAATTTGTAGTTGGAAACTTATTAGTTCATGAAACAACTAGAAGATGATGAGAAAATCAACCACTATGAAATCAAGATGAACCATATTATTGAGCTTAATTAACTTCAAATACAAGCTCATAAAAGACACCTCAAGTTCAAGGAAAAGTTGAAGGTATTTGATAGGAAGGTCACTCCAAGAAATTTCCAAGTAGGTGATCTAGTTATAATTTGGAAACATTAGGCATGAGGAGAAAGGAATACATGGGAAATTTAATGCCTTGTAGATGGGTCCCTATTCCAAAGATCTCTAGATTGGGGAATACACCTTTTTCTAAAGAGAATTGGATGGTGAAATACTGGAGCTACTAGTCAATGGTAAGCATATGAAATACATAATTAATTAAGTACATCACTTATGTAAATATTTATATAGTATATAATTTTATCTTTCTATTGTCTCATTGCTTTATTACCCCTTTGCTTTAGGCTTTATTTGTATAGTTTCCTTTCATGTTTCTATTTTGTGTTCATTTGTAGATCCTATTGATTTGTTTTTGTTAGTCCTCCATGTTTTGTTGATCTTCCATAAGTTTTTTGTTGATAAATTTGTTAATTCTTGACTTTGCAGCCCATTAGATTGGCACCTAGTCTTATATTTCAGGGTTCTTTGCATACCCACAAGGGGTATGCATCCCTAGGTGAGATCCAATTTTAGTGCTCAAAGTTGCACTAAAGTAATTGAGCCCTTATGAAGTATAAGTGCCTAAGTTCTCAACCGAATTTATAATTTTAAAGGTTCACTCAAAGGTCAAGTTTCATGTTAAATTAGTTAAGTATTAATTTATTCTCTACTAGCATGTGTATTAGGCCTTTAGACTTTTTTAGAATTTTATGTAAGCACTTTGCCCTACAAAAATAGGTATTAGGGATTTTTATCTTGAATAAAAATCATGTATATTTATTTTCATTGGGAAAAGTGTTGACATAAAAAGTCTAAAAAATTAAATATTTTGGCCAAAGTGTTTATAAAAATCTTGAATACCTATTTGCCAAAGACAAAAGTCCCCATGACCAAAATATCTGAAGAAATTTTCTTAAATTATTTAAATTTTGATGGTCTCACAGATGTCATTAAAAATACCATAAATGTCACGAACAGTCATGAGGATGTCAAAATTAAGATTGAGTTAAGGACCATAGAGGTTTAAATTTAAATGGTCTTATGGATGTCATTGACAATCACGTGAATGCCATTGACAGTCGTGAGGACATCAAAATTAGGATCGAGTCAAGGACCACAAGGTTTTAAATTTTTATAGTCTCATGGACATAATTTATGGTAACATGAACATCATTGATGGTTGTAAGGATGTCAAAATTAATACCAAGTCAAGGACCATAGGGGTTTAAATATTCACTATCTCATGGATGTCATTAGCAGTCATATGAATGTCATTGGTGATCGTAAAGATGGCAATATTATGTCAGGTCAAAAACCACTAGATTTAGATTTTGATAGTCATATAGATGTCAGAGATGAGATAGATAGAGATCAATGGTCTGAATTTAATCCTAGGTTTAAGGGATAAATGTAGGTGGGAATACAAGATGCATCATATGGAAGGCATAAGCGTATAAATGCTCCTATCCATGAGAAAGAAAAATTTAATGGAATTAGCTATGTTTCAAGGATTTGTTATAGATTAAATAATCTTTCACTTGATCTTGGAGGTAAGATCTTTGTGGAGTTACTATAGGGTTTTAGTTCATTTCTATCTTACTCTTTCTTTCCTATCCACATTTGTATATAACACATGTACATTATTTGTTTGCTTTGTCTTATGTTGTTCTTTGCTCTTAATAAGTCTTTTAAATATATTCCTTGGCTTAGGTTTCATTCATTCACTCAAAAAGGGACTTCTCAATTTAGGACTGTAGGTGTGGTTGCTTATGGGTCTAAAATGTGACATTAATGTTTTAATTTTTTGGAGACTGGTAAAGACCAATGAATAAGCTAGTTATTCCATAAAATATTGAGCGTTGTTTTGATTTAAACTTGATTCTAATGAGGATTGCATATGAAAGATTAAATTTTAAATTATTGAAACATAGTCATGCTTGCACTTAAATAACATTAATTTCCTGGGGCAAAGTTTGAAACCAAGAATGAATGCCTAAAGATCAGACACTTGAACAACTACCAAAACCTAGTTAACTTAGTTTCTATCCTTTACCAAAAAATTAAATGTTCTATAAGAGTCAAAAAATAAAAAATTAAGAGCTCATTACAAAACTCAAAAGGAACTTTCTAAGCAAAGGTGATTCAATCAATATCCACTAGGGCTATGGATGCTTGGATGGTAGTCTAACAAGTCTTTGATTTGAGCCAAAGGCATATTTATCAAGGATATATATGATTTTATGGTATCAAAGTAATTCCTAAGCCTTCCCATAGCTATAGCATGGTTTTTAATGAATATCCAACATGATTTAAGTCAATGTCAATGGTTAAAGACATGAATCCTAAAATTTTCTCTCTAAATCCCATGGGAAATGGTAAGTGGAATCAAATCACACACAAAACATGAATTGGTTTTGATGTTTGATCCCAATTTTGCATGTTTAAAACTTATTTTAACCATGAATTTATCTTAACAACGTTGCTTGATCAAGTGGAGTGAATATCCAAATTATGATTTTGAACCAAAGTGTTTGAATTCTAAAACATATTGCTATGAGAATTCACTTGATCAAGGTGTCACTATCGTGTTTGAAAATAGTTTTTATTTCAAGATCATCTAAATATAGTTTGGTTAGCACATTTGTTCATGATTCTAGTTTAAATATTATCTTAATTTAATAATGTTGGATAACTATGCTTCACATTGTAGACTTAATTGGAATCCATCTGAAATGGACAATATCTAGGTTTCATGATTTAATATCGATATTGGTTTTTTAATAGCCTTTGATCTATCAAAAGCTAACTTAAATTTATTTTTGATCACCCTAACACCCTAATTCTAATTATCTTGGCTCAAGTCTTTCCATTTGAATTCAAAATTGGTGGGAAAATTTTATGGAGGGACATTTTAAAAAAATGACATGGGCTTAGTTAAATTTTTATACTAAGGCTTGGTTGTGTTTATTAACACAACTAAACACTAGTCTAAAAATCCAATTTTGATCCCTTTTAGGTCCTAACACCCCTCGACCTATGTTCCTCATGGTCTAAACTAACACATGGTCCTTTTTATTTAGAAGATCCTATTTTATTTCAAGCTTAGTCTAAAACATTAGCCTAAAGTTTTAATTTGTATTTAATAATATGAATCATAATATTGATCTAAGACTATAGCTTAAGTTTTATAATATTTTTAAGCTCTGACTTAGTTATTCTCTCAATGTTTATAGGCACAAATAGAGTTTGATTCAATTGATGATAATTAATGACACACTTTTGATTGGGCAATCAAGATTAGATGATGTAAGTTCAAATTATGAAGGTTGAGATTAATGTACATAATAAATCTTGAGCATGTTCCCATTGATCAACTATATGTAACTTCAAATTTTGGGAAGACTGGTAGAGACCAATGAATAAGCTAATTGTTCCCCGAAATCTTGAGCCTTGTTTTGATTTAAACTTGATTCTAATGAGAATTGCATATGCAAGATTAAATTTTAAATTATTGGAGCATAGTTATGCTTGCACTTAAATGAAATTCATTTCCTAGTGTAAAGTTTGAAACTAAGAATGAATGCCGAAAGATCAGACACTTGACCAAATACCAAAACCTGACTAACTTGGTTTCTAACCTTTGTCAAAAAATTTAAATGTTCTATAAGAGTCAAAAAATACAAAATTAAGAGCTCATTTCAAAACTCAAAAGGAACTTTCTAAGCAAACGTGATTTAGGTAATATCCACTAGGGCTATGGATGCTTGGATGGTAGTCTATCAAGTCTTTGATTTGAGTCAAAGGCATATTTATCGAGGATATATATGCTTGGATGGTAGCAAAGTAATGCCCAAGCCTTTCCATAGCTATAACATGGTTTTTAATGAATATCCAACATGATGTAAGTCAATGTCAATGGTTAAAGACATGAATCCTAAAAGTTTCTCTCTAAATCCCATGGAAAATGGTAAGTGGAATCAAATCACATAAAAAACAAGAATTTTTTTTTATGCTTGATCCCAATTTTGCATGTTTAAAACTAGTTTTAGTCATGAATTGATCTTAACAATGGTTCTGGATCAAGTGGATTGAATATCCAAATTATGATTTTGAATCAAAGTGTTTGAATTCTAAAACATATTGCTATGAGAATTCACTTGATCAAGGTGTCACTAGCATTTTTTCAAATTGTTTTTATTTTAAGATCATCTAAATCTAGTTTGGTTAGAATATTTTTTCATGATTATAGTTTAATTATTATCTTAATTTAATAATGTTGGATAACTATGCTTCACATTGTAGACTTAATTATAATCCATTTGAAATGGATAATATCTAGGTTTCATGATTTTATGTCAATATTGGTTTTTTAATAGCCTTTGATCTATCAAAAGCTAAGTTAAATTTATTTTTGATCACCCTAAAACCCTGATTCCAATTATCCTAGCTCAAAACTTTCTATTTGAAGTCAAAATTGATGGGAAAACATTGTGGAGGAACATTTTTAAAAAAATGACATGGACTTAGTTAAACTTTTATACTAAGGCTTGGTTGTGTTTATTAACACAACCAAACCCTAGTCTAAAAATCCATGTTTGATCCCTTTTAGGTCCTAAGACCCCTCAACCTATGTTCCTCATGGTCTAAACTAACACATGGTCCTTTTTATTTAGAAGATCCCCATTTTATTTCAAGCTTGGTCTAAAACTTTTTCCTAAATTTTTAATTTGTATTTAATAATATGAATCAAAATATTGATCTAAGACTATAGCTTAAGTTTTATAATATTTCTGAGCTCTGACTTAGTTATTCTCTCAATGTATATAGGCACAAAATGAATTTGATTCAACTGATGATAATCAATGACACTTTTGATTGGGTAATCAAGATCAGATGGTGTAAGTTCAAATTATGAATGTTAAGATTAATGTACATAATAAAGCTTGAGAATTTTCCCATTGATTAATGATATGTAAGTTCAAATTTTGGGGAGACTGGTAAAGACCAATAAATAGGCTAGTTATTCCCTAAAATGTTGAGGCTTGTTTTGATTTAAACTTGATTATAATGAGGATTGCATATGCAAGATGAAATTTTAAATTATTGGAGCACAGTCATGCTTTCACTTAAATAACATTCATTTATTTGGGTAATGTTTGAAACCAAGAATGAATGCCTAAAGATTAGACACTTGACCAAATACCAAAACCTAACTAACTTGGTTTCTAACCTTTGCCAAAAAATTTAAATGTTCTATAAGAGTCAAAAAATACAAAACAAAGATCTCATTGCAAAACTCAAAAGTAACTTTTTAAGCAAAGGTGATTCAAGTAATATCCACTAGGGCTATGGATGTTTGGATGGTAGTCTAACAAGTCTTTGATTTGAGCCAAAGTCATCTTTATTGAGGATATATATGCTTGGATTGTATCAAAGTAATGCCCAAGCCTTCCCATATATATAACATGGTTTTTAATGAATATCCAACATGATGTAAGTCAATGTCAATGGTTAAAGACATTAATCCTAAAAATTTCTCTCTAAATCCCATGGGAAATGGTAAGTGGAATCAAATCACACACAAAACATGAATTGGTTTTGATGTTTGATCCCAATTTTTCATGTTTAAAACTTGTTTTAACCATGAATTGATCTTAACAATGGTGCTTGATCAAGTGGAGTGAATATCCAAATTATGATTTTGAACCAAAGTGTTTGAATTCCAAAACATATTAATATGAGAATTCACTTGATCAAGGTGTCACTAACATGTATTGCAAATTGTTTTTACTTTAAGATTTTTGATCACTTAAAATTGCACTTGATCTTAACCAATCAACAATGGGAAGTTTCAAGCTATGGGACTGTGCAGATTGAAACAACCTCTAGATTTTAGAGAAGTTGGTCTCTTCTTTTGCATCAATTGTTGGGGAAAAGGGATAGGAGATTAAACAAAAATGCAAATGCATGAAATGAAACCTAACTATGGTGATGTGCCTGAGTGTAATCCTAATCCTAACTTGAGCATAGTGAGACTATTATAGGATTCAATTAGATTTAAGAGCAGACAAGTGCATGATCAATGTAAAAGATTGAAATAACAAAAACAGAGGCTCACAACAAGGGAGTCTTTCACTGATATATAGGGAATATCAACCAAGTCATAGTGTTAAATCTTCTTAATAGAATCATCCAGTCACATAAGAGGCACAAAAGTCATGTATAATTATGTAAACCTTCTGATTCAAGAAAAATGAGACAAAAGCAAATGACATTCCTAATCACAACTCCAGATAATTTATAGTATAGACTACTTTGCAAATGACATAGCCAACATCAACCAAGGCATGGAGCTCAAATTTCCTTAATTCATTCAGCCACATAAAGGGCATAGAAACATGCATAGTTATATTAACTTTACAACTCAAGAAAATTGAGACAAGAACAAATGATATTACTGATCAAAAACTTTAGAAAGTCTAAAACTATGAGAAATCTACCCTTTTCTTTTTACAATTCTTCTTCTTTTATATCCTCGAATCACTCCTTGCATCATTTTCTTTCCCACGTAATTCCACTCCATTCTTCACTCATAGGTGACAAATAGATGGTGTCTTTAATGCCTCAGATGTGTCCTAGTCTTATCAAGAACTACCCTAACTATGGCATGGTGATTCATGTCTAGTACCTCCTTTCATGCCTAAAATTCCTCATTCCATCACCTATTTTGCCGCTCAACTATCTACTCTGCCTTCGCCCATAGGGGACAAATAGGTAGCATTTTTAATGCTTGTAATCCCCAAAAATCTACCCAGTGCACTATTTTATCTATTAAGAATAACTCTCACTGAGTTTCCCTCCATCTTTGCTATAACAGGTATATAAGCACTCTGTTCTATTAAAATGAAAGAGGACACTTAGTCAATTCATGAAAATTCTCCCCTTTTGTCTAGAAGGCACCGGAGGATGACACTTGACCACTTCTACTTTCTCTATATTCTACTCAGGAATGCTTTGTCTTCGAAACCTATCGTAATCTACTTCCTCGATACTTTGTAGTTTTATCAAAATAAAACTTACTGTGTTCCTTACTCAGGCAACTTTTTAGGAAGGGATGGATGCACAAGGCAATCTTTGCATGTTGATACTCAGTGCTTCCTTAGTCCTTTGAAATAATGTCTGGGACCCAACACAATCGTTATTTGGCAATTAAGCTTGAAGATGGTTTCTCAGAAGTTGACACACGGTGACCTCCGTTGCTTCTAGGAAGATACGTGGCATCTTTTGCTTCTTTTTCTAGGGATATGTGGTGCCTTCCACTTTTTGTAGGGGATGGAGTAAAGAGGGACCTAGAGGGTGACACTTGGTATCCTCCATTATACTTCATCACTTAAGCAAAATTAAATGATGCCTTTATGTGTTGAACAAAAGCATGGGACCAAAGTCTCCCAGATGTCGACACGTGGTGGCTTCTATTTTTTTTTTTAAAAAGGTGGTTCAGGGCCTTTCATTACTACCACCTGGCACTTTCCACTTTTCTACTGCTTAGGCCATTAAAAGTCTTTGCCAAAAGGTAGAATGAAACATGGGTGCATTTATGAAACTCAAATGTTGACAAGTGGTGCATTCTACCTAACTACTGCTAGATGTGTGGCACAACCCATGGCCTTCCCAAAAGTTACAAAAAGGTGCTCAAAAGATGATAGCTAGCTAGCTCTATGCTTTGAAAAGCAACACTTGGCAGCTTCTGCTTGAATTCAATACTTAGGCCAAAAATGAAATGAAAGGAACAAAAGGGGAAAAAGGACCTGTGCTTAGAGGGCAACACTTCGTAGCATCTGCTGCACCTTGACACTTAGAAAAAATGAACCCATCTTCTGCTCCAAAACTCTATTTCTTCATCCAAGGTGTATAAGAACCAAAATTACAGCGCTTGAACAAAAAAAATTAAATACAACGTAGAGTAAGAAATTACTCTATAATTATTGGCAACCCCTAAGACTTTTGAGCTTGCTCAAAAAGAATCTAACTCCTGCTCGATCAAAATTTCAAACTTTATAGCTTCAATAGTGCTATCTAGAAGATAGACCACTCATGGTTAGATAATCCTTGCTTGCTCTACAATTCAATGAAAGCTAGATCTAGGTTAATGAGATCCTTATGTGAGAAGGTGTGTAGGATCTGAACCATATCCTTCAATTTGAATTCTAGATGGGAAATGAGAATTAGAATAGATACAACCTTTGAAATTGAGGAATCATATTGTAAGCTCTAGAAGACTGTTTGATCCCTCTGTTTGGCCAATAGTAATGGTTTAATTTGGTCAACTATTAGCACAATCTTTGCACCCAAAAATGGGGAAGGGAGGCCTAGTTACACTAGATCTTCAATATGGTCCCTCATTTCACTGATGCCTTCTTTCACAACATCAAGATAGATCTTGTAATTGTTGGCCATGGCATTACAACTAAGCACCTCATTGACCTGCTTTGTGATAGCCATTTTGTCTAAGATTCCCATGGCTGCTAATGTTGCATCCATCATGTCATAGAGCTTCTCCAAAAATGAATGCGAGTCTATGACTCTTTTGGAAACCATGGCTAGAGTGTTTTATAATAAGTTCTCCACCCTCTCGCATAGCTATTTTGTGTTGAGCAAGAAGGTGAGAAATGGCTTGAGTTGTATAATCTCTGAAGAGATTCTCTCCCATGCTGACTCATAGAGCTCCTTCACCAGCTGCACTATTCTAACACCTCTTGGCCTATTGTTTAGCTTAATTTTTAGTTGTGCCATCCTCTATTGCTCTGCTTAGAATTGGGCTTGAAAAGCCACATCCTTGTTTTGCTCCTCTAGAAACATTTGTTGTGATTAGGTAACTTGCAATTGGAGTCCTTCGACTCTTCCTTGCAATGTTACATTATCCCACCTTAGGGTTGTTGTTGCATCTTTTGCAAGTGTAAGCTCTACCTTCAATGAATCATTCTAGGCCTAGACTTCCCATTGAGTTTGAAGGGAAATAGTATCTTGCAACTATTTATTTAGACTAGCTATTTCATTATCCTTCTTATTTATCTCTTCAGCCAAACTGTTAAAGTTTGCCTTTTCTTTGGCTAAATCAGCCTCCATCTTCTACAGTCTTCTTAATTTCTTCAAATAATCTTCTGTGACTACAAAAGTAGATTCAATTAGTAGCTCAACTCTGTCTTGGGGCTTGAACAAGGACATGTTAATGGCCACTATGTTCATGGTATAGTCTTTCGACTGCATTTCAACACTTGGCTTCACAACATTGGGTGACAAATGGGTCACCATCAGCTGTTGTTGAATGTGGTCAAATTATGACTATAGGTGTGGAATAGCCAATGATTTATTCTCTTTAATCCTCTTCTTCTCAAATTGGGCCTCTCTTGCCTTCTTAGCAGCATCAACCTGCATTTGGAAGGTGGAAGGGGATGTAAAATGTCCCCTTATGAAAGGAAATCCTTATGGCAGGACATATTAGAGAGCCATTGGTTGGCTAGGGGTGAGTTGAAGGGGAATATTTCTAGGAATAGAGGGGGAAAGATGGTGTAATGTTAGGGTTTAGGGCCCTGATGATGGGGTGACTTGTGAAATGTGAATGGTAGCAGTGGCAGGAGGTGTCATTTGACTGGGTGGAGGCATCATGCCAATAGGGTGATGAACATATGAGAAGGAGGAGGAGAAGTAATACTTACCTGAGGGGAAGTTGTAGTGCTCTACATTGGGTGCTATAAAGGCTCCTCTTCCTCCTCTAGATCCAATTAGAACTGTACCCTCCTTTTCTTTCTAGGTGTCTCTACCTCTGGCTATGTTTGTCTCCCTTTTGACTCTGTTATTGCCAGTGGTGCATGTGGAGAACTAGGGACTTTAATTACTCTCAATGATGGAGAGGCCCTTGGTGGTGATGACACCACACTTCTTTGTTATTCTACGATAGCTGTAGCTTGCTCTGAAGTCTACGGCTATTGGCTTGGTCCCGCTCCAGCTTCTGGCTCTACCCTGAGTGTCAGCATTTGGCTCATTTTTGGGCTAGATGTAGGGGATGGATGCCACACATCCCAGAGTTCTTCCCATCTTTCATTTAAATCTATGCCTTCAAAAGCATGGGTGGTTTGGGAAATTTCTTGCCTATATTTCCAATAGGCCTCAATTTTCTCTGCATCCCAACCTTTGTTCCTCAACATCCTTCTCAAACCAGAGGTCATCCTGACTTTGGGATCATAATCCCTCTATTTGTCATATAAGGTTTCCCATGGCCTATTCTACGACACGGGCAAATCTATTAGTTCAACATAGAAACCAGGGGCATCTTTTGTAGCATTTTTCCTGGCCTCCTAAAAAGGGTAGACTTCATGCACAATCTTGGCTCCAATTCTATGTGTCCTCAATGTGGAGGCTATGTAATTAGTTGGGTCATAAGCCCACTTGTCCTAGACTAATAGAAACCCCAAGAAGGCCAGCTTCCTTAGTAACACATTTTTAGCTTCTCTGGCTTCCAAGCTTATGCCGCCTACCATCCATGAGAGATTGTACATTTTCTTCTTCTTATTCTCAGAGCCATACTCATTATCAACCACTGACACCTACCTGGCAACATCTAGGAATGTTAACCTAAGAGTTAAGGTATTTGATAGCAACACTGGTTCTCCACAAAATCCATGGACTCTTTTGATTGTGTGGCAGGACCTAAAATAGAAGTCACATGGGATTAGGCAACTGACCAGGAGGTTTGTGAAACTTGGGAATAACTTGTTTATGATAGGCTTAGGGCTAAGGAAATGAAGAATAGGGGTAAATAATAGTTCCCAAAAATCATATGGGTCATTAGTCTTTGATAAAACATGTGTCCATGAAAACATAGGGATGGTTCTTTAGGGGTCAAATGTTGGGTCATACAGGTTCAGATTCATAAACTGGGTGAAAAGGTTAGGGTTCTGATGTAGAATGACATGGAACAAAAAGGAGGAATACCTAAATATCCCTTTTGACCTGAACTAGGTCAGCTGCTCCACCATTGAGAAGGCGATGTGTTTTGAGAAGTCAAGTCGATACTCTTGCATTTTATCGACCATCTTCAGCCTAGACAGGATGGCCATTTGCTTAACATATATAGCCATGTCATCCTTCATGCCAAAGATGAGGGCCATCATTGATAATGCATCTTGGTTGGCAGGCATGAATTGAGTCCTTGGTATAGGGAGCGTGGGTATCATGGTGTCACCATCAGCCATTTGTAACTCAGACCTCAAAAACCTTGTTTGAGTGTTGACGTTCACCCACATCCTTTGCATCTTATCAATGGTGGGGAAGGTGGTGGTATCATCATATTGTAGGGAAATCATGTCCCTAATAGCTGATGGGGTGATTTGTAGCATGAATGGGCCTTGTTAAATGTTGTAGGATTATGGATGGAGCAAGTCAATGCATAATTCAATCACATCAGGACATGGCTTCATAGCTGGGACAACAAACTAAGCTAGTTATGAGGTCCATACCCTCATTTCAAATGTTTCATATTGCCTTTCCCTAGCTCTTTGCAGACACCTTTGGTGTGCTCCTTCTCTGAGGTTCTTTCTACTGGCTCTTTATAGGGTCAGGTCCATGATTCTGTCTACATATTCCTTTACCTTTGATGGGTCACTGGTTTGACTGACTCCCAGGGCTTTTGTTCTTGGGTAGCTTCTTGGTGGTTACACAAGAGTTACAACATATGATTTGCTAGCCAATAATCTATCAAGATATCCAGGTGCCCCTGTTCCTTGTTGTGAAGATAATGTTCCCACCATCTCTAAATTTCTTGTATGATACCTAGTATGAGCTTTATGGAGGATAGAAACATGCTCGTTGAAGCAAACTTTTACTAGGCACTAATAATCACAATGAGTAGGATATTTTTGTAGATGTAGGAATGCTTGAGAGTTTGTAAAATTTAAAATTTGCTAAGGGACATTTATGGGCCTATCAAGTCCCAAATAACATTAATTTTGGGTGACCGTTAGGAAATCCTACTCAATCTTTGGGAAACAGTGAGGTGGATAGATTATGCGGTGCAAGGTACTTTAGAGATCTCGATAGATTTGGGGAAGCATTTAATGTGATAAAATTTTAAAGAATTAAAAACTTCTAAGGCACTGACCTTGCATTTAAAATGCTTATTTAAAAGAAAACTGGGAAAATAAAAAAATAAAAAAAAATAATGTGGGAATGGGAAACTACCTAACTATATTAATTACACATCTTTATTTCCCTCTGAGATCAAAAAAAAACTTTCCAACATCTTTTTATGACAAGCCAACTTATGTTGCCATACCGATAATTGAAATGGGTATACCTTTGGTGAAGTGTCCTCTGCACTAGCCACACAAATCTACTTGGATTTAGATGAATCTAAGTCAAACATGCTTTCGACATCCACAAACTCTTCTTGTCTTTGAAAGCCCATAAAATACTAGTTCTTCATGTTGTCATGTGTCATCAAGAAATCGTCGGCTATTGGTTCTTCATTCTATGCCTTTTGATATCCATTATCTTTCAGTTTATCCTCTTCAAATTCTAGCTTTATTGCATCATCATGCTTTTTGATGACTTCATCCTCTTGAAAAGATGAATCTAAAAGATGGTATCCCTTCTACATACTCAGTTGAGTCTCACAGTTATCTTCTCCATATTTGGCCAGTTCATAGCCTTCTTGAAGAATAGTGTCACCTGTCTCAATGGCTTGATCAAGGAAGTGTACATGCTCCTTCATATCCTTTTACAAGGTGATAAAAAAGTTTTTAATGATCTCTTCATCATCAGAGGTCGAGATAAAATCTTGTGACTTGTCCTCTTGTTCATCAAAGGGAGTACCCACAGTGATTTCCTCCTTACAAGGGACTTGAGGGGAAAGTGAGTGGTTGAGGTCTTCTTCCCTTGCTGCTATCATAAGCTCTGCATCGTTGGGGAAATGATCTTGATAGGTTTGGCCTTGCTCATGAATAGGGGTGGCATATGAATGTGTAGGTTGATAGACTTGGTAAAGCTGTCTCTCATGAATGCTCAGCTTCTCTTCTAAAAATGCAATTAATCCACACACATCCAACATCTCATATGTAAGATCTTGCCAATTTGCCTTTTCAATGGGATCCCACTCACTTTTAATCAGATCTATTACATCCCTTACTTTATGGATGACATGATGAGGAATTTCTTGGCCATATCCCCTTTTGCTATCAAGATCTAACACATATTTTTAAAATCCTAGCAATGCTTTCTTGAAGGTGAAAATAAGGTTAGATTAAGCATGGGATGTGGCATGCTGGGCATAAGACTGGTATAGCTCATGAGCATCTACATCCTCATTACTTGACATGGTTCCAAGAGAAGCTTGTTCTTGATTGAAAATATAAGGAGAATAAGACTCATAGCTATAAGTAATAGAATTATACATACCAAAAGGTGATTTCTTGATGATACTAGGACTACTTGATCAGTTGATTTGACTAAGAGTCGTTGTTGGTGTTTTAAAAAATCTCCAAAGGCTAATTGGTCTAAGAACACACCAAAATTCTTCAACTCCTTGAAATATCGCATCCCATTGGGCATGCCAAAAACTATTGATGACTTAAAATTACACTTGATCTTAACCAATCAACAATGGGAAGTTTCAATCTATGGGACTGTGCGACTTGAAATAACCTCCAGATTTTAGAGAAGTTGGTCTCTTCTTTTACATCAGTTATTGGGGAAAAGGGATAGGAGATTAAATAAAAATGTGAATGCAAGAAAAGAAACCTAACTATGGTGATGCGCCTAAGTTTAATCCTAATCCTAACCTGAGCATAGTGAGACTATTATATGATTCAATTACATTAAAGACCAGACAAGTGCATGATCAATGTAAAAGATTGAAATAATAGAAATAGAGGCTCACAATAGGGGAGTCTTTCACTGAGATACAAGGAATATAAACCAAGGCATAGTGTTCAATCTTCTTAATAGAATATTCTAATCATATAAGAGGTTCAAAAGTCATGTACAGTTATGTAAACCTTCTGATTCAAAAAAATGAGACAAAAGCAAATGACATTCCTAATCACAACTCCAGAGAATCTACAATAGAGACTACTTTGCAAATGACATAGGAAACATCAACCAAGGCATGGAGCTCGAATTTCCTTAATTCATTTAGCCACATCAAGTGCACAGAAACATGCATAGTTATATTAACTTTACAACTCAAGAAAATTGAGATAAGAGCAAATGATATTACTGATCAAAAACTTTAGAAAGTATAAAACTATGAGAAATCCCCCCTTTTCTTTTTACAATTCTTCTTTTATAGCCTCAGATCACTCCTTGCATCACTTTCTTTCCCATGTAATTCAACTCTATCCTTCACTCACAAGGGACAAACAGATGGCACCTTTAATGCCTCAGATGCGTCCTAGTCTTATCAAGAACTGCCCTGATTGCGGCATGGTGATTCATGTCTAGTACCTCCTTTCATGCCTAAAATTCCTCATTCCATCACCTATTTGGCCACTCAATTGTCTACTCTACCTTCACCCACAGGGGGCAAATAGGTGGCATCTTCAATGCTTGCAAGCCCCAAAAATCTACCTGATGCACTATTCTATCTACCAGGAATAACTCTCACCGAGTTTCCCTCCATCTTTGTTATAATAGGTAGATGGGCACTCTATTCTATTGAAATAGAAGAGGACACTTAGTTAGTTCATGAAAATTTTCCCCTTTTGTCTAGAAGGCACCAAAGAATGACACTTGGCTACTTCTACTTTCTCTATATTCTACTCAAGAACGCTCTACCTTCGACACCTATTGCAATACGCTTCCTTGATACTTTGTAGTTTTATCAAAAAGAACTTACTGTGTTCCTTGCTTGGGCAACTTTTTAGGAAGGGATGGATGCACATGGCAATCTTTACATGTTGACACTCAGTGCTTCCTTTGTCCTTTGAAATAACGTCTAGGACCCACCACAATCTTTATTAGGCAATTAGGCTCGAAGATAGTTTCTCAAAAGTTGACATGTGGTGACCTCCACTAATTCTGGGAAGATACATGGCATCTTCTACTTCTTCTTCTAGTGGTATGTGGTGCCTTCTACTTTTTCTAGGGGATGGAGTAGATAAGGACCCAGAGGGTGACACTTGGTAGCCTTTGCTATACTTCATCACTTAAGCAAAATGAAATGATGCCTTTATGTGTTGAATGAAATCATGGGACCAAATTCTCTTGAATGTTGACACGTGCTGGCTTCCATTGCTTCTTTTAAAAAGGTGGTTTAGGGCCTTCCACGACTGCCACCTAGAACTTTCTGTATTTCTACTACTTAGCCTATTAAAAGTCTTTGCCAAAAGGTAGAATGAAACATGGGTGTATCAATGAGACTCAGACACTGACACGTGGTGCATTTGGTGTAACTACTATTGAACATGTGGCACATCTCGTGGCATTCTTGAAAGTTACAAAAAGGTGCCCAGAGGATGACAGTTGGCCAGCTCTATGTTTTGGAAAGTGACACTTGGTAGCTTCTACTCAAATTCAATACTTAGGCCAAAAATGAAATGAAAGGAATAAAAGGGCAAAATGGACCTGTGCTCAGAGGGTGAACTTGACAACATCTGCTGCACTTTGACACTTAGGAAAAATAAACTTGTCCTCTGCTCCAAAACTCTACTGCTTCATCCAAGGTGTACAGGAACTAAAATTGCAGTGCTCAAATGAAAAAAAATTAAATACAATGTAGAGTAATAAATTAATCTACAAAGATCATCTAAATCTAGTTTGGTTAGTATATTTTTTCATGATTATAGTTTAAATATTATCTTAATTTAATAATGTTGAATAATTACGCTTCACATTTTAGACTTAATTGGAACCCATCTGAAATGCACAATATCTAGGTTTCATGATTTAATGTCAATATTGGTTTTTCACTAGCCTTTGATCTATCAAAAGCTAAGTTAAATTTATTTTTGATCACCCTAAAACCCTGATTCGAATTATCTTGGCTCATGTATTTCCATTTGAATTCAAAATTGGTGGGAAAATTTTACGCAGGAACATTTTTAAAAAATGACATGGACTTGCTTAAATTTTTATACTAAGGCTTTGTTGTGTGTTTATTAACACAAAAAAACCCTAGTCTAAAAATCCATGTTTTATCCCTCTTAGGTCCTATGACCCCTCAACCTATGTTCCTCATGGTCTAAACTACACATGGTCCGTTTTATTTAGAAGATCCCCATTTTATTTCAAGCTTAGTCTAAAACATTAGCCTAAAGTTTTAATTTGTATTTAATAATATGAATCAAAATCTTGATCTAAGATTATAGCCTATGTTTTATAATATTTTTGAGCTCTAACTTAGTTATTCTCTCAATGTATATAGGCACAAATAGAATTTGATTCAATTGATGACAATCAATGACACACTTTTGCTTGGGAAATCAAGATTAGATGGTGTAAGTTCAAATTATGAAGGTTAAGCTTAATGTACATAAGAAAGCTTGAGCATGTTCTTATTGATCAATGATTGTAGTTAAACATACACCTTTCTATTGATGGGGCATATTAAGTCAATATTTTAGATTGATCCTAAAATAAATGTAGTGATGACACACATCATAATCATGTTAAATAGAATATTGAGAAACCAATGGCATTCAATCCTTTAGATCAAAATTTAATGGAATTCATTGATTTGGCCTTGTAAGATATAATGGTGTGAGATTTAAGGTTCCATTTTATTATGTTCTAGCTTGGTCTAGGTTTTTACCCTTAAGTTTCATTATATTTATTAATACAAAAAAACCTTAAGTTAAAACCTTATGTCAGTTCCTTTTTATTAAGCATGGGGCCTCCTTTTATTATGATATGAGCTTAGTCTAAACATTAGCCTAAAGTTTCATTCATGTTAATTTACATAAATGAAACCTTGGATAAAATACTTTAGCTTAAGATTTATATTGTTCCTTGAGTTTTAGTTTAAGATTACTTTCATTATTTTCAAGAACAAATCATGCTCAATCTCATGGATTGTAATCTTATGATGAATGTTTGATTGAATGAAAATGTCTAACAACATGAGAGAATAGTTGAAAAGTCAATACATGGTCATAAGATAAAGATTTATGACATTTACGTAAATTGATGGTATGCATTCAAGTGTACACATTCTAATCTACAATGTATATTAAGTCAAGACTTTTCAACAAAACTCAGAATGAAAATTGGACTTCCACTTGGAAAGAGTGCATTATACTAAGAATACTAATAAATCAAGATGTAGAGAGCCTATGGATCTGCTAAATGGCACCATTTCAGTGTGAGACCTATAGATATCCTATGGGATTCCATCCTTTGCATCAAGATCAAATGCACACATTTTATCAGGTGAGTAGATCCAATGGTGTGAGCCAAGATGGACTTTTCAAAGGGATTAGAACCAATAATAAAGTGACATGTTCCCTATTATATCTAATGAAGTGCTCTAGTCTATTTTAATCCTTTCTAGTACCTAATGGGGTCTAATGTGGCATATCAAGTGTTAATATATGGTGAACTTTGGCTAAAAAGCTAAAATTAATTATTTTTTCATGGATGGGTAATGATTCAAAACACAAAAGGAGGTCTATGACTCATTCCAAAACATATTTTTAAATCATAACTGAGGATAGTTTTCTATTTATACCATGACCATGAATCATTCACGTGCCATCGTTACAAAATCAAAGTTGTTCCATGGCATGCACTAAATGAAATTTAGTTTTATATGAAGTTCCAACTATGCAGGCAAGTGATCAAGAGCTTCTCCAAATGGTTACACATGAGGAAAAACTCTATTTGGCTCCTCAAATGAATATTCTCCTTTCAACTCATATGAAGGCATTTCTAGCCAAGAGATCAAAAGTTTGTTACAAATATTTATCATTCATTTTAGAGGCAATTAGAGTTATGATTATTTTATTAAAAATGGATGAATATGTCAGGTGTCGCATGGAATATTTTCCATATAGAAACATCTTGGTGAAATTGGGAAGGTTGCTATGTATTTTTTTAAATTACAAGCCATAGTCCAAGAATTGAAAATGAATAAATATGGGAAGTCTCCTCTATTCATGTTTGGTAATTATTTTAGGTGTTCATTTTATCTAAGTCTAGGTTTTACAATTATTTTTGGGATCAATGATTTTTTGTATATCTTGTCTCCCTTGATAAGGTGGTTAAAGTTGTATAGCCATTAGTGAGATTTGAAAGCATCTTTATGTCTCTCTTGTCAAACGATCAATCTCACCATTTTGGTCTCCATAGTAGCATTTTGAAATATTGATGTTTGTAATATTTATTTTCAAGTTAATAAGAATGCTTATGGTTCTTTTTATTTCCTATTAAATAAGTGAAATAATTTATTTTACAAATATTATTGACTAGATATCTAGTTTTATGTTCATTATTGGTTATCATTTTAAGCATGGATCTAGGTTATAAAGCCCTTTATGCATTATTTTAGAACACGTTGTTGAATAGATTATTAGGTCACCCTATTATTATGGATTTGAAAAGAAAGAGTTTTTTGAAATTTTAGTTTCATTGTATGTTCTATTATTTCAAGGATAATTTGGTATTTCTCACTAGCTTGTATTTGAGTTTTTCTACATCTATGATAAGGAATAATGGCATGAATCTTGAAATATACCATGATGTTTGAAGGACACAAGAATTCCACCTTCCTTTTTTATAATTATAAAACTTGTCCTAACCTATCCTACCCTATAAAAATAATACATACTTTTCATACTATAAGTGTTGTTTGCCTTACAAATGCATAATATCTTGCATATTTGAAATATGTTTGTAGTTTGTGTTTGAAATTCTATAATTGAAATCTATTATTCCACCCATATTGTTAAATATTCTATAGAATGAATATTTTAGTCTCTTTCCCATATATCATTAGTAGATTGTATATGACTTAGATTATTTGTGCATTTTAAGTGACAACCCTTCGTAGGTGAAGTGTGGAAACTTGGTTATGCCCTAGTTATATTTGTTCCTCGTGCCACAAATCCCCATTAACGTTGAATTTCATAATCACTCCATGTGATCAACCTACCCCATAGGTCCTCTCTCCTTGGTTCAAGTAGATCTAGAAGTAGTAGGGAGCTAACCATACCCTTTGTATGTACCTCATAGTCATTTTCTACATTCAGTCTAATCTTGATGTCAAACCCTTCCTCATCTACAATGATATACTAGTAGGTTTTTCATCATTTTTTTCCATTTTATTCCAAGTGTGCAAGGATGAGTTTATGAGGTTGACAAATAAGAACTAACATCATCAACATAATACTAGTCAAACTAAGAGATAGGCTAAGGCCCATAAGAGAGAGATGTGAGACTTAGAAAAGTGGGAAAGGTATATAACTTAGAGTAAAAACTAAGGTGTGAGTTTTTGAAGTGTACAATACTAAGGTACTTATAATTCATAAATATTATCTACATTTGGCCCCCCATTTAATCTAGTAATGAAATTTTGAGTTTAGAGGAAAAGGAATGCATGTTACATGTGTATAACACACTTTGTCTTTATTTAAGTCTAATTTGAGTGATTTACTAGTGACTGACATGAAACTAATGACATGTTATAGTAAATAATCAATGCATATAATCTAAAATTTAAAGCATTCAAATTATTGGAATTGAAATATAGTAAGGTTTAGGAGTATACCTATGTATCGATGCAATCATCTTGCCTATTGAAAATTTCATTTGAAAGATGTATCATTATAAATCATTGAAATTAATATTAGGGTATATATAAATCAATAAAGTGCATATATATAAGGACACACACACACACACACACACACACACATACACACACACACACATCCTTATATATATGCACTTTATTGATTTATATCTACCCTATTATTAATTTCAATGATTTATAATGATACATCTTTCAAATGAAATTTTCAATATATATATATATATATATATATATATAGAGAGAGAGAGAGAGGAGGGACTATGACCCCACCCTTTGAGAAAAGGTTGATTGCCACCTGGTAGTTCAGACTAGCTCAATCATGCAACCTAGTCATACTTATAACCTAGTAAGTGTGATTAAATAAAGTAAACGAACATTATCAAACCAAGGAGGCTGGATGATATAATAAATTCCAACCTAAAACCTTGTAAATATTAAGTTATTTGATCACCTCAACCATATCAAGAATTGAACCAATTAATATATTAGATTGGCTCAATATATTCCATAAAATTTTAACTTGGTGGGTGGTTATAGTCCCTAAAAGTGTTTAAAATATGAAACTTATTTGATTTTTAAATATTAGACACACATTTCATATCATATGCACCTTATATATGTATTATGATGAGTCTATGCATAATAATGGTTCCAATGTATATAATTCTACCACAAATGTGTATATAAATCATTTAATTGTGTGCTTTAGCCAATTTTAAAATGGGAATAAGTGTGGGTGACATGTTACCATAACATGCCCCCACTATAAATGGAGAAATATAAAAACTGATATAAGTTCCAATGTTTACATGTTTCCAAAACATGCCCCCACTATAATCTGGGTATGTTGTATATTGGGTAAATGTGAATAAAATGTTTTTAAAATATTCCCCCACTAAATTTGAAAACTATGAATATGTGTAATCCATGTCTCTATGATCCTACCCAACTAATATTCGTTAACCCCCCCCCCCCCCCCCGCCGCTCCCAATTTATAGATGAACTAAGAATATAAACTAGTAATTACCTCACCTCAAAAGGATAATATAACCACATAACTATAAATGAACCATGAAACATATAATATAAAATGTCTAAGTAAATGTATCATTCAAGAACATATAATTTTATCACATAAATATATAATATGCATGATAAATGTCATGTATATGTATATATATATATATATATATTAATAGTAAAATATTAAAAATAAATCAAGTACACACATAATATAACTCAAAATTAAATCAATAATCAATGGTCCAAGGAGACCACAAATGAGGGGCATGTTCAAATCCTACACAGTCAAATGGACATGACTTAGCCAAATGTCAAAAAAATAAAAAATAACATATTTAATTATCCATAAAACAAGAATGACATATCAAATGTCAAAGAATTGAATAAAGGCATGAGGGCCATAAAAAATGGAGCATATTTAAATGCTCAAATAAGCAAGATAATATCAAGGCAAGACACTCAAGGAAGTGCTTAAATGAAATCATAATTAACCAATATAAAAATAACATACTATCCCTACGATCATATTTGTTAGGCAACAAAGTAAATCACATAGCATATCGATTACACTGTTAAATATGCATGCATGTATAAATCCATGTGTAAGTACATGAAATAAAACCTGATAATGTAAACTGACCAAATAATGATATAATCTAAATGTATCATGATAAAAGAATGTGGATGAACCTAACATCCTAGTGACATGAGAAGAGGGAAGGCCCAATATCCTTAAGTACATAGATCATGTATCTATGTATGCCTATATCACACTTATAGAATCATTAAACTCATGTGTATGTATAATTAATTTTTATGTTATCCATAAACATATAACTAACAACATAGATGTTGAGAAACCAATAGAATATGTATATGCTGAAAATATTTTTGGGTTTTTGAATTTTTTGATTTTTTGGTAGTTTTAGAATATTGGAAAAGACTACCTTATTATATTATCTAATGGACACTCGTACAGATCTTCCCACTCATTACCTAGTTCAATAATCTAATGATACTTCCAAGGAGAATACATAGGTGTAATATACATCATTGTATTATATGTGATGCTCTACCTATATATAATAAGAACCTATGATTTTGAAGGAAAAGTAGGAGTAATAAAGGTTTGTAAAACCCATCTTTAAATATTTTACAAGTTTTTAGAAAATTAGTAATAATAACATGTGTAAGTGCTCTAGATATCTAAATTTGGTGTGTAGTAGACAAGGATTCTATGGAACCCAGTATGGATCCTTGATGTAATGGTCTCTGAAGTACCAACCACCTAGTAAATGGGATTACTTATTTCTTACCCTTTAATAGTGGATTAACCTTAGTAGGTTTTTAATTAATTGCATTGGTATACATTTTTATTTCTCAATAGGATACTCTTAATAAACTCTAAAAACTACAATTACTCAATTTCCATGAATGTATTTAACACACCCATGAAGTATATAATGTATAGCTCAGAGAATATGTATCCAAAGTCATCCTAATAACATATCAAAGACAATTGTGGAAGGTATAAGTTAAAAGGTAATAACAACATATGTGGTACCCACCTATAAATGTAAATTAATCTCACCAATAAAATTTTGTGAGGTCCTATATAATGATCGAACAAATTTGGTAGAAGGGTGAAAATCATGATGAGTATAACCCAAGTGTCTAATTAATGTCATAGTGTAGATGTTTTCACCTTCACCATTATAATAATAAGATTATTTATAGGTTAGTGATCAAGGCATGCTAAAATGAATAATGAATGAAGATATGAGCCATCATCCTTAATATCAATATCATCAAAGGTAATACAAGGTGTTTAAACCATAGAAGGTTTACATTGTGTGTAAGTACCAATAATCCCATCTACTAGATGCTCATAGTGTGATATATGAGGATGTGTAGTATATGCCATTTTCACCTCTGCATCTTTATTAAAATTATCTTTCAAATTATTTTTAAATATCTTCTATTTTTCATGATCCCTAAGTTTTGAAACTAATTCCTTTGGAGGATCATCAAATGTAAACTTTTTATCATCAATAAGGCCTTGGATCTTATGATTCAAGGTAAAAT
Source organism: Torreya grandis (assembly GCA_037957365.1). NCBI lineage: Eukaryota > Viridiplantae > Streptophyta > Pinopsida > Cupressales > Taxaceae > Torreya > Torreya grandis. The sequence continues at coordinate 427,673 of JARHVA010006811.1, read as the reverse complement.
ATGTGTTCATATAATGCTTGTGGCATTGGTGATAGTCACAATAATAATTTCCATCATACCATTTGGGTAGAGGTAGACTCATATCAACCTCAATATGATTAGGGAGAGATATAAGCTAACACTTTACTAGCCATGGGAGTAATTAATCAAGAGATTGAGGTAAACATTAAAATTATCTCACTGGTGCATTATATAAAATAAGCTAATTAGGCTACTTTGAAACTATATTATCCATGATGGTTTTATCCTTTTTATTTTTAGGAGGATTTACCTTATAACTTTGTTTGATATTAAACTCGGTATTCAATGTAGATGTAGCTATTATATTTGTTACCTATTTAAGTTTAGTCAATGAAATAATCTTATTTTTATAGTCCCAAACAACATGGCATAAGGAATAAAAGGAGTTTAACTTTTTGAAAATAATTTACCCATGTAAATTACTAAGCAAACTTTTCTTCCAAATGTCTTAAATTTCTTTATCTAGCAATGGATTAGTAATTTTAGCCAACATTGTCTTGTACCTCAAGACATATTCATTGATAGGTTCATTAGTTCCTTGTTTAATTTTTACAATTTGGGTAAATGAATACTTTTCACTAATAATAATGAAAAGGTGTGATAAAAAATAGTTTTTAATAGGTTTGAATGATTTAATGGATTGAATAGGAAAATCATACAACCACCTCAAATCATAACGCTTTAGGCTCCTCAGAAATAATTTGGTCAAAAGTTTATCATTGGAGGCATATTCAAAGCATACCACATAGTAGGATCAAATAGGTTTCTCAAGATCACCCTTTCCATCATAAAATTTTAATATAGGTGAAAAAAACTAGTTTTCAAAGGGTGAGAAGATATCTCAAGTACAATATGGTTATGCAACACATCTTAGAAATCAATAACATGAAGAGAATATTAAGCCTTTTGTTTAGTTTTTGAAACTTTATCATCCACATTATTTATAACTTAGAGGAGTTTTTAACCATAGATACATTAGGATTTAAATTTGGAATTGAATTAGTCACCAAGGGAGATATAAACATGATAGAGATAGGCATTGGAATCAGTAACTGATTTAAAACATTTGTTAGCCTCATTGTAGATGTAGAAATAGTAGTTTTAGGAAACAAAGGTTGTAAGAAATAATATATGAATCAAATATATGTAGATAGATTTATTGGTATGGAATTAGTTGTATTACCTTCTAAGGTCTCATCATCACTAGGTGAATAAGCATTAGATTTATCGTGCTTAGTTATTTCAGCTCTTATAACATACAAAAATGCATCCATTAATCCCTAATTATTATTAAGATGAGTTATCAATGCTTATATATCTTCCATTTAAAAGGGGGTTTTTGGGTTATCATTTTACATTTCTTTCACAAATGAAATACTCATAATATAAAACAAGTTATAATAATCAAGAAAATAGTAAACAAAAAACCCTAGACCACCTAAGGTTTCAAGCTTAAAGATCAAGTTCACCAAATATTTAACCCTAAATTGGATCTAGATCCTAATATGTGATAGATATGTTTAATAATATTTAAATTAATAAGCACAAGGGTGATAAATAGATCTATAGCATGAAAATTGTTTTTGAAACTTAGATACAATATATATTAAATTTATTATCATGAGATATGATAAAAATGGGAAATATAGATATGATAGATATTAAAATGACAAAAAAATAAGATACTTATTTGGTTTTGATGATAATACAAATATGTATTTTGAACAAGGATGAAGAAAAATAGAATAATATTCTAGAATAATTTCCAAATTTTAATTCAATTTCCTTTGTAGACATAAACACTTACATCATCTTGGGATGGTTATGTTGGATGTAGGTGTGTAGTGTAGCTTAAATATTATAACTAGATGAAACCACCTAAATGAATATGAGTTTATCATCACCTTCACTCTCATGCATTAAAATATGGGTCATGAATATAGATCCTTGTCAAAGAGTAAACACCCTAGTTCTTCATCTTCATATTCATTATAGGAAAAATGGGTTAGCGGTATCATGTCTTGGAGCTTCCCTAAATAACAATTTATCATTGAGAAATGCATACATATTTAATACTTTGAAGAGGACCTCATACTTATGTATTTATCCCATACATTTTGTATTGTGTGTGAATCATGCACTATGTGATAAGCAAGTAAAATAGTTACATATCTTGTAACTTGGAAAATATATCTATTGGGATGATCCTTTAGTAATTTACACCTATATATGTATTGTACCTATGAATGATATGGAAATAGGAAAAAATAGGGAAGTTTTGATCACTTTAGAGCTTAAATTTATTATCTTTTGTATGAATGTTAACTCTATGCTAGGTTTTTTTAGAATGAAATTTGATCATGCATATGTAACACTCATATCAGAAGTATAACTCACATAAAAAAAATTAAGATGACCATTAGGATATGTTTCATTTGAAAATTATATGTTTTTAGTGCATTGGACACTTATATTAGAATAAGACACCTACATTAATGTAAGTATCTATCTGGGATATAAGTGTCCAGAGAGAAATAAAATAGGTATGAGATCAAAACAATAGAGACTTAAGATAAGTAGGTTTCAATCATTCTAGGTGAGATAAAAGGACTAAGTCATCAACATAAGATTATTTAGACTCAGAGATATACCAAGGGTCATAAGAGATAATAGACATGATACTTTCAAAAGAAGGAATGGTATATAACTAAGAGAAATAGACAAGGTCTGACTTTTCCAAGTGTATAAGACTAAGGTGTTATATAATTCATAAATATCATCTACACCACCAAACAATTATGTAAGTTTTTTCCAAATATTTGATTTGTTAATAGAAAAGGAGGAGTTTCATTTTTAATTTTATAAACAACAAAATGAGAAAAAACTAAGTTATTAGCCTTTTTCATTTTAGGAGTATATATATATATATATATATATATATATATATATATATATATATATATATATATATATATATATATATATATATATATTTAAAGTCCTTTTGGTTAGACATATGGATTAACCCAAACATAGTTATGTTGGCCTTAATTTTATTTAGTTATTTTATAATCTTGTGTCTTACTAGGTTTTATTCAAAGGTTCTATTAGCGTGTGGAGTGTATCATTTTTCTTAGATTGATAATATTTAATAGGTCATTTAGGTTGAAATGTATTATTAATTGAGTCTTCATCATGTGGAACCTAAATGTTGTTTAAAGGAATAGATGTAGTCAAAGAATTTTTTATCTTGCTCCTTAATTGATAGTTGTTTCCCTAGAATTCATCAAAGTTATCTTTAAACTCATTATCACTCTCAAATAGAAGCTCATAAGTCTCCAATACTAAATCAATACTTGGATTATCCCCATTTTCGCTTTGGTTACTATTATCATGTATATTATAGTCATCTTAAATGTCATCTTAATGTAATGAGTGTCACTTGAGACCACCCTATCCTTACCTTATCCCTAAACATATTTTATGTCCTCTTTTGATCCTTTTCCATCTTATATGTGTACTTTTTCCATGATTAAATATAACAAAAGTCACATTAGGCCATATCTTAGGCATATAGGACCCTTGTTCACCATTTCTAGCCATATGGACATTAACACAACCCTTTAGTATATAGTTCACTACGTTATTGGTAAAGGGGAAGTATTATTGACCCTCAACCTCTTTTTCCTCTAAAAATTAATTTGTGCTTCAAAAAGAATTTTTAGTGTTGGTATATAGTTATTTCATGTCTCGATAAGCACCATAACACTATATAAATACCAATCACATTCATTTATCCCCTAGATGGAAAATAGATGAAATCTTGATGAGTAAAATTAGAAATAGTTGTGAAAATAAAGGTAATTCATCCATTTTCTACCCTAATTCTACATAAACCCATCTATACTATCTTATATCTCATATTAGTTATGTTTCTAGTCTCAATGCACACTCAAAGAATTCAAACTAGCATTCATATTAGAACTCACTTGCACTTTCACCGACACTTAGATTGGGAGAACTACATCAATATGTATCCCCTTTAGAGGTATTGGTATGTAGGCAATGTTTATTATATGGGGTGTTGAGGTCAATATAGCCTACCTTACTAACACCACTCTAATTCTACTTATGTTCCTCAAAACCTTAGAAAGAATGGAGGCTTAGGGTTTCACATTAAGATTAGTTAAAAAACAAAATAAATATATATTTAAGACTCAATAATCTAGATACATGCTTATTAAAATAAGGAAAAATCCTCTTAAAAACTCATTATTTTATCTAGTCAAGGTCATTAGTGTGGCATAGGAGGATATTATCATAGTGTGTTATTGGAAAAGGGACCATGCTACTATTCAAAGAGGACTTTAACACATGCTTCTAGTTATCAACACCCTCTATTATTTCTACACCACATTTTAACTTGCCACTTGTCTATTTCAATCTTATTTTCCAGCTAAGTATCTCATTTTTAATACATTATTTTTTATAGTGTAAATAAACAAATAAATTATTGTGTAAATTAGTGGTTTTTGATATTGATATATTTATTCCTTGATTTATTACTTAGTTCTTTTATCTACTTAGGATTTTACATTCCATAATTCACAAAATAGTCAAATCATTTGGTGAAGCAGACTTGTTTTGAATAGTGCCCTAACCTTAGCTTATATTTATAGTTTATGTTTATAACTTATAGAAACCTCATTCTCAGATATTAGATCACTATATTTTCTATTTTTTAATGTCTAGTAATGATAATAATTATAGATGATATTTATCACTTTCTTATGCAAATTTTCATAATCTCTAACATTTTATTTTTAGATTATGTGAAATTCCATTAAGCCACATATTGTTAAATACATAGATAATATAATACATTAGATAGAAAACACAAAACTTAGACTTAAAAAGTATACTTTAGATGCATTTTTATCTTTTATTAATTTTAATTTCTTACCTACCACTAACAAGCATAAGATAACATCAGTGGTTTCACTTATCCCTCTTACTTCTTGACCCTATATATATAGCTACTATCCCACTCTTACTACCATCACTATCCTAATAGTAGACCTTATGGTCCATGATATGATTTCCACAATGGATGGCAAAGAATGGAAAGTTAGTAAAACTAGTGGTTATTGCTTTATCAATAAACTCGATGTGCCTATAGTTATAGTTTCCCTTTTACGACTTTTGAAACATTATGAAACATAAAAATTTGTCTTGTATGTAATACTCCATGACATCAGGGTACCAATCACAATAGATATAGGTTATGTTTATTCTATAATAAATAATATGAAATATAACAAATAACATATTTAATTTGAAAAAATAGATATTCCACCTCAACAAATCATAGATCAACATCTACCTCTTTACATCTAATTACAAATTAATAATGTTGGTATTAAATTAGTGTTAGTCGATAATGTATCAAGGTTAAATATTTTTAATATTATTTTTTATCTAACTTCTTAATATATATGCTAAGTATTTTTATAATTCTAATATGAAAATTAGAGGATTTGATAATATTCCATGTAAATTTTTGGGTTGAATAACACTAAATCTTACATTGGGACCTTGAACACTACCTACAACATGTCAAGTTATACCTAATGATTTTAGTTTTAATATATTTCTTGGATTACCTTAGATTCATGATATGAATATAGTCCTCTCAACTTTACATACATGTTTAAAATTAAATTACAAAGTCTATATATACACATGTCCTATGGATCAAGAACCATTCAAATATTATTAGAATACAAAGCCTACACATGTCTATATTCCTTAAATGGATTTTTATACAACACCTATATAGTGTACTATTAAAATCTCACATATGAATCCCATATAAAAATTGAGTTTACATTATAATAAATTTTATTCTCCATTTGTAACAAAATATTTCAAAAAAATGGGATACATGAAAACATGAATGAGTAATTCTTACTCTATTGAGGCATTTGATTAAAAAGGTAGGCATGGGCTTAGATAAAAATATATAGCATATAATGATAATTATTCCCACCATGATTCTTAGTAGTGTTTTTTATACATATTCCATAGATATAAAATATAGTAAATCATATCTCCACACTCTCAGTTGTTTACCTTGACCTTATTGATGATATTATTTCTCCAGATCTAATCCCTTTAATGAATTCTCAAATAATAAAGTTATACTAGAATTATTTTGGGAATATGAGTATTTCATTTATTTATATCATAATAATAGGTTTCCTCATTCCATGAATTCCTACACATACTTTGATGAGAGTTATAACATTCTAGACAATATACCAACTAACACAAATGGCACACTACCTATAAAACCTTAACTGTTGATTGAACTAATTAATTAAAAAATAAATTATTGAATTCAATTATAGAATGAACACTGATCTTCATATTATATCATTAGTTGTCTCCCTACATAAATAATATTATTTATATATTTGATAGATTTTAAAGGACTTCCTTAAAACATTTTCTTGGTCTTATGTAGATATGTTAGGAATTGATCCCTCAGTTGAAGTACATAATATTTTACTCTTTTTAAATGTAAAGACATTTAATAAAAGATTATAAAATTCATATAAAGGTGTCTCTATTAGTTAAATATCATATCCAATGTCTCCTTTATATAGGCTTCATTTGACTAGTTACTCATCCTGAATGGGTATCTAACATTATACCAAGTTTTAAGCATAATGGCCAAATTATATTTTTATTTGACTCTAGATATTTAAATAAATAATTTCCTAGTGATGAATTTCCTCTACCTAACATTGATATGATAGTATACTCCATAGTAGAATACAATATGTTATCTCTCATGGATAGTTTAATATGTTAAAATAAAATAAGATGGCTAAAGAGGATCAAGAAAAAAATTATTTTACCACACCATGGGATACATTTAACTATATATTCATTTCTTTTGGATTAAAAAATTATAGAGAAACATACCAATTAACTATGATGCACATTTTTCATTATCTAATTCATAAAATATTTGAATATTATGTTAATGATTTATTATCTAAATGAAAAGAGAGACAATGTCAAGTAGTTGATTTATGACATATTTTTAGAAGTTTGAGGCAATACAATGTAAAAATCAATCCAAATAAATGTGTATTTAGTGTGACATATAGTAAATTATTGGGATTCATAATACTCTAATGAAACATTAAGGTAAATCCAAATAAATTCAAAGTTATAATGGATATGTCTCCTCTTATAAATGTAAAGCAACTCAGATATTTACAATGCAAAATCTAGGAGATATGTCACTTTGTGGCATAACTAGTCTATAATGCATGGTCACTCACAAGATTAATCAGTAAATATACCAAATTTGAATGGGATAAATATTTGATTCACTCAAATAATATTTGTTAAATCCACCTATCTTCATGCCACCATTATATGATAGGTAACTTTTCCTTTACATTTAGGCCACTGATCATGCACTTAATGCACTCTTGGACAACATGATGATGATAACAAAGAGTGATATATTTACTACATCAGTTTCACACTTATTGATTATGAACTAAATTCTTAAAAATTGGAAAAAATCTATTTAGTACTCATATTTTCTACACAAAATCTCTATAATTATAAAATCAACAATGAGACACATGTTATTATAATAGTAGATATTTTAAATGTTTGTATGTCAAAATCACAGCTCTGTAGACATATAATCAAATGGGTAATGTTACTCATAGAGTTTGTGTTATAGGTACACTCACTGAGAGGGATGTGGTGAATGATTGAGCCCATAAATTTCAATTTCAATTCCAATCCTTTCAATCTATTAAACAATCAACATATATCAACTTGGTAAGGAAACACTAAAAAGAGAGTTCATTCCTTTAATGCCTACACAAGATCAAACACATAATACATAGTTTCTATGGGAAACCCTCATGGGGAATAGAACCCAATCTCAATATTATAACACATGGACTACTATCCTATAATAAATTACAAACAAGAGACTGGTCAACTCCTCTAGACTATAAAAACTTGATCATGCCTTCTTAACCAAAGGTCTTTAGTAAAACACATGTTTCACAATGAGAAACTACCTATAAGGAAGATAAATTACTTTAGACCATAATTTTAACACCTATACCTTAGTACTAATGTCTTCAACACCTAATGATGGATATTTGATTATAAAACCCCTACATAAACACCCCCTTAATCTCATACATGCCTCTCACATAGGAATGTAATAATCTCTCTCCTTATTTAATCAAAATATCCTCATATGCACTCTCATATGTATTCACATATCCTAAAACTACAATATCACTATTATGACATAATAAATATGACCTATAGGTCTACACATAGTCATCAATCTACTCTTCTCATCAATTCATTGACTAATTACTCTACCTCTCCTTCTCACCACAACTCTCACATCCACCTTACACAGGTTTAGAAACCAACATATTTGGTTTAACTATATATATATATATATATATATATAATTAATTAATTATCGAGTCCAAAATATTTCCTTATTGTCCATAATACATGAATTCACCCTTAAGTTATATCACATGGGTCACACTTAAGCACAATCCACTTTACAATAGAACTATGTCACTTTTAGGTCCTATGTGTAGACATCTAATTCCTAACACCATTTGTGTTGAAATTATCAATCTTACTCGAATTGCACTCAAATGGACAATTTAGGTCAAAATCCATAAAACACCCTAAATGGTTCAAACTTGTCACTTACAAGAGCTAGTTTAGGTAAAAGTATCCCTAAATAGGGAAATGCATTTTATGGGCCAACTAACTTTGATTAGATCATTTTGAGTCAAAATGACAATTTTTCCATTTAGTACTCTGGATCACTCTTTTCTTCTAACTCATTGGTACACGTAACATAAATTTTTTATTGTGTTTGTAAAATTTTAAATGGAAATATAACTCCAATGCATCTAACATCACCTTCCAGTTCCTCTCAAGTCAAATTAAAACATAGTAATATGACTTTCTAACCATTTTGACTAATTGGGGACCAATTTCCAAAGAATTAAACTAAACTTGATTAAACTTACTTAAGATAGTTAATCCAATTTAAGATCTTATCAGAGTTGTTGCCAGAATCCAGATAATGTGAGTGTAATGGAGACATGATCACACAACTTGAAGCAAGTGCACACCACATAGATGTTAAAGTAATTTGAAAATAACACAATAAGAAATTGTACAAGACAAAATGGAGAAAACCAAAATTTGATTAGCATGAGATGGCCAAAGTGAGGAATACAAATAGGAGAGTATGTAGTAACTCCTTCACAAAAGGTGGATAAGGCACCCCAAGAATATAATGTAACTCCTCCATGAAAGGTGGTGACAAGGTGCTAAGAATAGAGAAGTAACTCCCATCAAGGGAGTTACTTATGACATTCTTATGACACCCATGACACATCTATGACACACACCTCCATATAAGCTAGCCTATCCCGCAAATGTAGGAAAATTCCATGTATGCACAAGAAATACAATTTCCCTAATTAATAAATAGGGAAAAATAAAAACCTACACTAATACCCCCCATAAGCTCAGCTTAGGTGGGCAGTGTGAAAATATAAAATGGGTCCTGACAACTAGGCCTGATGAGGTACACATGTACAAATACAATCTCCCATAAGATAGAGAAAAGGAGAAAGCCCAAAGGAAAAAAACGTTGCCCCCAAAAGAGAGACATAAAAGAAAAAAAGAGGCTAGAAGGCCTCCCATGAAGATGATACTACTGTAGATTTGGACCGCACCGCAAGAAGAGATCGTAGATGAATGAACTTGCTCTCAGTGAAAGGTTTGGTAAAGATGTCTACAACTTGATCTAAAGACTAAAAAGATATCAAGTCAATGACCTGACTATGAATAAGCTCCTAAATGAAATGCATGTGAATCTCTATGTGCTTAGTCTGTTGGTGTTGAACTAGATTCCTGCTATTATGAATGGTAATTTAGTTGTCACAATAAATGATGGTGGGCTACCTAATAGGAATGCCAAACTTAAAAAGTATCCCCTAGAGCCAAATAGCCTCAATAGCCACATTGACATCTCCCCTATACTTTGCCTATGTGGATGATATAGCAATAGCATTCTGCTCCTTGCTAGACCAACTGATAGAACCTAAACTAAGAGAGAAACTGTAATTAGAAGTGGACTTATAAGTCTATGAATTTCTAGCCCAGTCTAAATCTATATATCCAACCAAGTCAACCTCTATGCCAAATCTGTAATGAATCCCATATCTATGTGAACCCTGTATGTAGTGCAAGATCCTCTTAGTTACTTTCCAATGCAGCTCATGGGGTTCCTGCATGAATCTGGAGACAAGTCCCACTATATATGATATGTTGGGCTTGGTGTGAGTCAAGTAGATGAGACTACCAACAAGTTGTCAATACCAAGTGGCATCAACCAATGGTGAAGAACAATCAGCCTCAAGCTTGAATCCTGATAGAAAGGGAGTCAGAGATGGCTTGCAATCAACCATGTGAAACTGAGCCAATAAGTCAAGAGCATACTTAGGCTTTGCAAGAGAAATCCCTGAATCTGACTATGAGAACTTGATGCTAAGAAAGTAGTGCAACAAACCCAAGTCTATCATGTCAAATCTATCCTGAAGAGATGCCTTCACCACTGTAATAGACAATGAAGAACTCCTAGTGATCAAAAGGTCATCAACATATAGAACCAAAATTAGAAGTGAATCATCATGTCATAAGAAGTAGACATTAAGATCAGAATGGCACCTAGTGAAACATGTTGTGAGAAGGAAGGAATCCATCTTGGCATACCAAGCTTGAGGGGCCTATTTGAGGCCATAGATAGATTTCCTAAGTCTACATACTAAGGAAGAATCCTAAACAAATCCTAGCGGCTGTTCCATGTAGATCTCCTCCTCAAAGTCTCTATGAAGAAAGGCACTATTCACATCCATCTGGTGAACATCCCAACCATGTGTTATGGCAATAGCCAAGGTGAGTTAGATAGAAGTCATCTTTGTAATGGGTGCAAAGGTCTCTCAATAGTCAATGCCTACCACCTGTGAGAAACCCTCGGTGACCAATCACGCCTTGTACCTATCAATTGACCCATCTGCTGCAAACTTGGTTTGATATATCCACCTACATCAAACCATCTTTCTTCCCTTAGGAAGTGAAGTCAAGTCCCAAGTGTGATTTTTCATTAAGGAAGAATATTCTTCGTCCATAGCACTATCCCAATCAAGTACCCCTGATGCCTCTTAAAAAGTTTGTGGATCAAAAACTATAGCAAAAAAGGCATGTGGATCTCTATGAAAATCCCCCCTAGTACGTCTGTCATCTACGAGATCTCCTACCCAAGTGCCAGGACTCTCAAGTGTCTGTCTAGCCCAAAGTGGCCCAAAAGTGGGTGAGTCAGATGCCAACTCCTCATCCTCTGACTGACTAGAGGTGGATGACACTACATCACTGTCCTCACTATCTAAACTGAAAGAAGAAGAAGATGTCTCTGTCTCAAGAACCTATTGTGGCTAGTCTAAATCTGATGAGGAATCATCATGAAAAAGTAGATCTGATGAGGGAGAAGAAGTGTCAAGTGTTGAGTCTCTAGGACTCTCCTAAAAATAGACACTTCTCTCGATGAACAAATCATGAGTGAGTAGATCTAGAAGGTGATATCCCTTAATACCATCCATATATCCTACAAAGATGCATGGCTTGGACTGATGCTCCATAGCTTTGCATTTCTTCTTCAAAATGTGGGCCATGGTTGGGGATCTGAAAACTCTAAGGTTCTCAACATCAGGTTTCCTTTTATGCCAAGCTTCAAAGGGTTTAATCCCTTTTAAAGATTTATGAGGAAACCTATTTTGAATGTACCAAGCACAATTGATGGCTTCAGCCTAGTACTATGGTGCTAAGGATTTGGAGTGAATCATACAGCTACCCATCTCTTTCAAGAACCTATTCTTGCATTTCATAACCCCATTCTATGAAGGACTATAAGTGACTATGCATTGCAAATCAATCCCCTCTATGGTGAAAAATTACTCAAACCTGATGCTGACATACTCCCCTCCATTATTAGTTCAAAGAACCTTGATGGATTTCTCACTCTGTTTCTCAACAAGAGCCTTGAAGTCTAAATTTTTTTCAAACACTTTAGAATTTTGTTTGAGAAAATATATCCAAGTGTACCTAGAGAAATCATCAATGAAAGTGAGGATATACTGTAGACTAACTCCAAAGGTTGTGAAGCCCTCCAAGCTTTGCCTTTGTCAAATTTTGCTTCGGGATGCTTCCCAAGGGAGCACCCCTTGTAAAGTCCTTTTGAGAATTGGACACGAGGCAAGCCAATGACCATGTCATTTTTGTAAAGTTGCTCAAGATAGTGGTAGTTAAGGTGGCCAAACCACTCATGCCAAAATTTGCTAACTCTATCTGAATAAGTTAGCAATGTTGTTAGAGAAGAATCTGATGCAAAATGTGAGGTGTATAACCTAGCTTGGTGATCTGCCCTACCCACTGCCACTATAGTATCACTATGTAACTCACTGATAGCCACTAAATCTGGTGAAAACTCAACTCTCATGCCCTGACCAATGTGAGTGATTTGGTACATTGATAGGAGATTGGTTGAAAGAGAAGGAACACTTAGAACATTATTGAATGTTCCTCCTTCCATTTCAACTAACCCTCTCCCTATAATGGAAACTGATGTGTCATCACCCAAACTAATTAAAGTCATGCTATAAGGCTCTAAAGATGAAAACTCAACTAGTGAAGAGCCCATGTGGGGAGAAGCACCCAAGTCGATGACCCATGAAGATGTGGAAGCTGTTATAGCTAAAAGGGCCTTTCCCTTTTCTTTCTCGGTACCCTTGCCTTTTGCCTTAGTAGAATCTTGGGTAGATGAATTCTGCTTGATGGACTCAGGAACACCTATGTTGTTCTTCTCTAGAAGATGAGTTAGGTGATCTATTTGTTTCTTCATGAATTTGTGTTCATCATGCCCTATCTTTTTACAATAGGCACACTTAACCTTCTCCTTCTTAGGTTTAGCATTGGAAGATGAAGACTCAGTGTTGTTTTTGGCAGGATTGGTGTTTTCTTTTTTCTTCTTCTGGTCCTTGTTATTTTTCTTCTTCTCCTTTGTTAAAGTCTTATCCTTACCATTTCTAGCTATCAAAGCTTGGGGTTGAGTAGACTTCATTGTGCCCATTTGAATTATCTTATCTTTCTCCCTAGTCAATTTAGTAATAAATGAATCCAAAGAAGCCATTTTCCATGTAGTGTTAATGGCATTTTTTGTGGCATGCAAAGTGGAGACAAATACTGAATAGCTTGGACCTAACTTTGTGAGAGTATAAAGTATGAGTTGATCATCTTTCTTCTCTATCCCACATTCTTTCAATTGCAATCTAAGGGCCTTAAACTCAGTTAAGAAGTCCTGTAGGGTGTCAAAGTTGCTAGGACTTAGACTTATGAGTTGGTTTTTGAGCTCATGACCTCTCATCTCATAAAGCTTAGCAAATAACTTTTCTAAGGTATCCCATATGTCATTAGGAGTCTGGGAGGATTCTAAATGAAAGAGAAGTTTGGGAGACATAGACAAGCTCAGTAATCTATAGACTTCATCACTACGGTTATACCACTTGACTTTTTCAGCATTTGTGTTGGGTTCTACTTTTGTACCCATGGTGATCTTATACAACCCTTTTCTTCTAAGAATGATTGACATTTAGCCTTCCATTCATGATAGGTGAAGGGTGTTAGGGGTTTAAGTTGAAAATAATCCATTTTTATCTAAATTTAGGGGAAGTTGTGAAATTATACGAAAAGGAGAATGAAAGCAAAGATTTGCAAGTTGTGAAAAGCAATCACACCCCCCCCCCCAAAATATTGATCCCCCCCCCCAAATATTCAAGTTCATGCTCAAAATACATTGGACTCAGCCGAAAATGCTTCTTAGAGCAATCAGTGTAACACTAAAGCAAATAGGATGTTGGACTTAGCTGAAAATACATCACGAGAGACCCAAAATTTGGCACTTTATAAACTAGTGTATTTTTGACAAATAACAAGCCTACACTGTGGAAAATTGAATTACAAGCACTTTTATAAAAAATGGCACCCAAAACTAAGCTACTGTTTGTAAGATATTAAAGTTACAATTTTTCCATAAACTAGTGTTTTTGCAAAAAAACACTAAAACATTTTAAAAATCCCTGTTATGGGGAGAGAAAGTGGCCTTCCAACCACTCATTATATTTAGCACAGAATGAGGAATCCAAAGTAGGTTTGTGTGAGGGGTAATTGGCCTCCCACCAACCCAGGCCTCACCTTTCGTCTTCGTAGGTCGAAGATACATGTTTTAATTCAAATCCCAAAAATTACAAAATTGTCTAAAAAATTTAATATTTAGTCAAATTGAATAATTTTTGTTTTAATAGGTCAATTTTAACTAAAAATAAATGAAGCATAGATAAAATAATAGAGGCCATGTGTCCAAGGGGTGCCAAATAGGATGCCAAGTAAGGAAGGGGCATCCAAAAGCAAACAGTCCAAAATTTTGACTCAAAAAAGACAAAAAACTAAATGTAGACCTGCTACTTGGCACCATACAGCTGAAGGCTTGTCTAAAACTACTATTGGAGGGCATAGACTAGAAGTTAGGTGTAGAAGTCTGTTTCTAATCAGCAAATAGCAAATGCAACAGGTGGCATCCCAAAAAAGATGGAGCAAATTTGAATCTTTTTGCAAAAAACAAAAAAAATAGCAGACCTGTGCTGTACGGCCTAAGGTGCTTTGTTGTAAAATACTGTGGCATAGAGTGCTAAAGGACTGCAATGTTGACAACTGATTGTTGTACCTATCTGGAGCTAAAGTTGGTGTGGTAGAAGACTGGGCAACAACTAATTTTTGGGTGGGCAGTGCTTGAAGTGGTAGGCGCCTGGTTTGGGATGGAAATCTTCACCCTTTATACTAGAAAAACAAATAGAATTCATATTTTTTCAAAATAACAAAAAGAAATCTCTACTTTATTGAAGCCATAATAGATCAATCAAGATGCCCAAAGGCCAAAGATACCGAAAATGATATTGACAGTTTTTTTTTAAGACCAAATCTAGAAATAAAAAATAAAGAGAACTCCACTCCTCTTGATTTCAAAATAAGCTAAAAGCATAATCACACACAAGATTACCAGGTTTGCTCTAATACCATATCTGAGTTGATGCCAGAATTTGGATAATGTGAGTGCAATGGAGACATGATCACACATGTTGAAGCAAGTGCACACCACATAGATGCTAAAGCAATCTCAAAATAACACAATAAGAGAAATTTCACAAGACAAAATGGAGAAAATCAAAATCTAATTAGCATGAGATGGCCAAAGTGAGGAATACAAATAGGAGAGTACATAAGTAACTCCTCCATAAAAGGTGGACAAGGAACCCCAAGAATAGAATGTTACTCCTCCATGAAAGGTGGTGACAAGGTGCTTAGAATAGAGAAGTGACTCCCATCAAGGGAGTTACTTATGACATTCTTATGACACGTATGACACATCTATGACACACACCTCCACATAAGCTACCCTATCCCACAAATGTAAGAAAACTCCATGTATGCACAAGAAGTATAATTTCCCTAATTAATAAATAGGGAAAAATAAAAACTTGCACTAATAGATCTTAAGTAAGAATTCCATATATCCTTTTGAATATCTCATTATTGCAAATTGATTTTGAATACTTGCATCACCTAGTGACATCATCTATGGGGTGGCATCCATCAAGCCATAAGTGCATAAAATATTAGAATTATTGGTCACCCATGCCTAGTTAATGCCTCCCATGCCTCTTTAATGCTTATTTATGTTGAGGATATTTATGATTTTAATTCCAAATATTAGGATTATCCATGGTGACAAATCTCAATCTTGAGATAGATGGTCATGGTTAATCCTAACCAATCTCAAAAATATATAAATAGAGAGTCCATGGATATGAATTTTAATCTTAAATATACCAAAGTTATAATGTTAAATTATTTACATAATCATTTGCAATTGATCATTGATTTTGTTTGCAAGATTCATTCATAGGCAAGTTTAGTGATTTGGAATCATGAGCCTAGGTTTTATGGAGTGTTCTTGAGACATTAGAGGAGTTTTCCACCTTTGTTCACAAAGACAAGGATGCTTGATCAAAGGAGAACATGATTTTGAGACACATAGTTATGGTGAATTCATTTTGAAAGGTAATATGGTGTTTCTTTCTTTCATTTTGTTTATTTCTATCCTTTGTAATTCCCATAGGAATAGACAGCATTAGTTACTTAGTTCTTTACGAATTTTTCATTATTTATGGACTAATGTTTGACTAACTTTCTTTGTAATCCTCTATACATCTTAGCATGCCCAGTATGACTAGATGCATCCCACACATGAAGAATATCACTTTATAGCTTTAAAATCTTCATTTGGATCATTAAAACTCTTGCAAATTGATTTTCTAACCCTCTTTATTTTGTTTTTGTTTGCCATGGGTTTACATAGTAATCAACATTGGTTGGATAGCTATCATCAATCAAATTAGTATAGCTGATGTTGGTTAGATAAACATCATTGATTAGAAAATGTAACCATCATTAGTTATATAACTGATGTCAATCACTATATTTTTCATAAAACATACACCTAAGAGCTCCTTTTTTAATGTTCATTTCTCCAAACCTAAAAGAGCTTCAAGGCTAAAAGACATGCTAACATTTTTATTTTATGACCAAGCTTGACATTTGCTAAAAACATGTTTTAAATCACCTTTTGCATGCTTCTAAATCAATAAGGAACCTTATTTTGGTGTTTAATAAATGTTTTTTTAGATGTTTATGGTGATTTTTCTCAAATTTTGCAACTAAGACCAAGGGGTCAAATGAAAACCACCTCATTTTCCATTTGGGCTTAAAAATGAGCTCACCTTTTCAAGTTTTTTTGTATTTACTTAGTTGTTTAAGTTAGATTTTGTTTGGCTAAAAGAAGGATGCCACACATATGCTCTTCCATTTGTCCCTTTAGGGAACCCTTGGAATCAAAAGTGCCATTCCTATTGGAAGTATCATAGTCCAAGGCTTAGAAAGAATGTCATCTAAAACACTCCCTAAAATGTCATTAATGTTTGGGTGATCTTGATAATAACCCTAAATTCTTTCTATTTTATTCTTTCTTTAATTTTATGCAAACTTGGCTTATGAGGGGGACATCATTACCTCCTGTGAGTTCTTTATGTAAGCTTTGACCTAGGGTTTCATTTCTTGACATTGACTTCATTTGGCTCCTAATTGGAGTTATGTATGGGATATATCTACATTTGGACATTGCACTACACTGAGCGAATAGTAAGATGTAGTGGTTGTAAAAAATATTATACCTTTTTACAACTAGCCAATATTTTGGTCACCTAATTGCCATGCTTTTATTTTGCATCATTTGATATGAAAGTCATTGTGTAATTGATTCCCCTAGAATGATCAAAAAATTTCTAGTTTAGTAGACCCCACTTTGCCATACCTTATCAATTTAGACTTAAGATGTTTGTTTTTTTCATTATCTTATTTGGTCTTGATTTGTGTCTAAAACTACTTGTTAGCTCATTAAACTTAACAAAAGCACATTTTCCTCAATTTTATTGAGCAAGGGAGGCATTACACTATCCAATTGGAAAATTCATCTTTTCCTTGTTCAAATTGCTATTAAAAACTTTGTGTCATGTCATCCACTTTGACACAGTCATGCTACCCAATTGAGTCTAGATATTTCACCCAATTTGTGTAAATCCTTCATTTATAATCCACATTCAAAATTGAACCTTTATGAGTTATAAGGGTTGGTGTGTCAAAGTGGGTTCACCATTTTCACACTAAGCTTGTTTTGACTTGGCTTAAATTTTACATTTGGATTGAAGGTCATTTATTAAGACTCAGAATCACATTATCATCTTGGTGGACTCAACTCATCTTGCATATCACTCACGCTTTGAGTCTTAGAACATATTTTGCCCTATTGGAATCATGTGGTGACATTGTGCTACCTAGTTGGTCTTAGCTTTATACTTAGTGATTCACGTATGTTTTTACATCTTGAGTTTCTTAATACATTTTGTCATCTTCATAATCTATAGAGATTTCCTCTAAACTTTTATGTTCAACTTGTCAAAGTTGAAACTAGATTTTGCATTATGGGTGTATCACAAAGATATAGGTTTTGGTGTACAATTATTCACCTTGGTTATGTGAGTAACCTTACCCTCTTCTAATCTATACAATTTCAACCTTACCAAAGGTTGAGTAAACTCATGAACCAAATGTTCTAAATTGTGCATGGTTTCAAACCACCCTCCCTTATAGTCTCATCGATACCTTGGTTATTTGTTTAAAAGAGATCTAAATCATACTCTGTTTGGTTTCTAAGCATTGGTCCAAAGTTAGTCAAACACACAAAATATCTCTTTTAGACATGACTCAAAGGTTAACTCATAGTAGGACCTCTTATGGCCTTAGTTATTAAGATGAGAAGTTTTTTGATGGTCAAGATAACCCCATTGATTTTTATGATATCCTCATAATAGTAGAATCTAAATATGACTACAATGAATATCAACCCCAAGAATATCAATATGAATCCCTTCATAGATTGATAGAATCAGGTGTTAGACTACCTTCTAACTTTCCTACAAAACAATTGCATACCTTAGTTAGAGAAGGAGAATGATGATAGAAAGAGAAAGATTTTGTATGAATAGACATACCTTCTTCCTCTAACAAAGGAAAAGAAATACAAATAGAGTCAAAACCCACAAATCTAGATCTTCTAGCTAAGATCAAGATAATAAGTCAATGATATGCAAATCAACTTATCACAAACTTAACTAACTCCCTAGTTACCACTTCAATTCATAATAATGCTTTGAAAGAACAGGGAAATATGGTTGAAATTATGTAACAAATATTAGATGAGGAAATTACCATAGTGGATCAAGGTAATTGAAATGAATAGTTAATGTCACAAGAGACCTTAAAAAGTATTCCATTTGACATAGAACATACATTATTCAATCAACAAGAACCTCTTGTTACTTTACAAACTCAAAAACCCAAACATTCCATTTGAATTGAGGAAATCCCTCAAGTCAATTTGGCTATTTCTTTTCAACCAATACAAAAATTGGTAAATAAACATATAAATTTTCCAAAATTAACATGGTACAAAACAACCAAATTTAAGAAATGTTTTACAATTGAAGAATCAACAACCTATATTCTCAACTCAAGGAGCAAATAAAAACCAAGTCATGGACCAAAAGGTATACACTCCCTATAGATCCACACAGAAATAGGGGCATATTCCACTCCAACAACAAAAAAATGAAGGGCACATTCCACCCCAACAATAACAAAACCAACGGCACATTCCACCACAAAAAAAAATGAAACTAGGGGCACATTTCACCCCAACAACATCTTTTTGAATCCAAAAATGCACCAAACATGAAGGAATGGAATTATATTAAGGAAATTGTTCAATTATTGGAGATGAATAATAGAGTTGAAAAGTACAAGTTCAATGAGATATGCCCATATCCATTTGATTTATCTTTTCTCCAAAACCCCTTTTCACCTCATTTTGAGGCACCCAAATTTGACAAGTATAAAGGAAAAAAAGATCCATGTAAACACATACATGCGTTATTTGTCTTATGTCAATAGGTTTATTATTATAGTGAGTACTTACTACAACTATTTCCATGAAGTTTAGTGAGACAAGCTCTTAATTAGCTACTTAAACTACCCAAAGGATCAGTTGCAGATTGGAACAACTTATCAAAAAAGTTCATTAACCATTTATCATATAACATAGATGGTGAATTAACCATTTTTGACTTATGATAAGCTAAGTAGCATGATGGTGAAAGTTTTTCCTAATATCTACAAAGGTGGAGAGCATTGGTACATCACATTCAACATAATTTGCTAGACAAATAATTGGTTGATATCTTTACAAATAATTTTCATCCTGAACTTGCACATAATATATGGTTATCTTGTGCTAACTCATTTAATGAAATTATTGACAAAGGAATGTAGATTTATAAGGCTCTTATTTCTAAGGGCCTTGTTAAGATTTATACATAAGGACAATCATCTAATTTGACTAAATCACTAGTTTAAATAGTTATGTAGGATAATCTTAAAGGATTTAGCAAAAATAAGAACACGGTTAGAAATGGGGTGATTGAAACAAGACATTTACAAATGGTACATGGTATGCCTCCTCTAAATGTACAATTAACTCCCCCAAATCCACTACCTACTTTGCAGAGACAACCTCCATGAAGGACATTTCATAACAATTTTAGAGTCTTTAGGAAGCTAGGAGAATCAATTGAAGTAGTATTCTAAAAGCTCATTACATCTAATTTAATTATATGGCTAGTATCAAGGCCATTTCCTCAAGATCAACCAAAACCATATTGGTACAAAGAGAACAAATGGTGTAACTTTCATCATGTTGCTGGTCATGGTGCATATCATTAGGCTCAATTAGAACATATTATTGAGTACTTTATTGAAAATGGTGAACTAGGAATTAAGTTTTCCCCTAATTAAGACACAAATTAGGATATGGGAATATACAAAGACCCTTTCCTTTACATGATCCACCACCACCAAGAAAAAATCAAAATGATCACAATCAAGGATAGAGGCAAAATCAAAACCAACAACAAGGTCAGAATTGTAATGAGCATAATTGAGATCGTAATGCCCATAATAATAATTTCGCTTATAAAAACATACCTTATGACTATAATAATATATTGGGATGTATTTTTCTCACCCACATTACCACTAATAGTATAAAACCATGTGGCCAATATCATGTTCCTCACAACATGGGACCCATCATTATAGGGTTAACACCCTCTCCCTTAGTAATACCATGTTGGGTTTGCATCATCATATTTATACTCTATTTACATGGGTTACTAATCTTGAACAACAACACCTTTCTTATAGTTATAAATGCTCCTCATTAACCCAAAGTCACCATCTAAGGCCCTTTGCCTTCATCTTCTAATTATAATAACTCCTTGCCACCTCTAGGTTGTGTAGTCACAACTAGGTTCCCATGAGTTACCATCCAAGGCCCTTCACCCACTTCTTCCATAAAACCTAATGATAACATTATGCCAATGGTTCCAAAGCCAAATACTATCCCAATAAAGACTAAAATAGTTTAATTCACAATTCAAAGGCCTTATAGTCTAACATATCAACTAGATAAAATCCCTGCACAAATTTCCATATTAGAACTCTTATAGACATCTGATGTCCATAGAACCATCTTCATCACACCTTTACAATAGTATATTATGCTTAATGATATAAACCTTGATCAGTTCTAGAACCTAGTTGGACACTTGTCTTCATTTCAACAAATCACATTTGATCAAAAAGACATGTCCACCCTTGGCCCAAGCTACAATAACCCACTATACATTAAGATAATCATTATAGATCAAAAGATCAAGTGATTTCTTATAGATAATGGTTTAGGGATGAACATAATATCTCTTAAATTGGTATGAATATTGGGCTACATGGATAAAGACATTCAGCCAAAAACTATTACAATCAGGGCTTATGACAATGCTAAGAGGGAGTCATTTGGTATAATTTAGTTGTCAGTCATGGTTGGGTCTATTTCTCATCACAAATTATTGAATATTATGGATATTGAGATTATTTATAACATACTTCTTGGTTATCCTTAGATACATGAAGTACATGCAATTTCATCTACTCTTCACCAATGTCTTGAGTTTTCCCATGATGGGATCAACGTTACTATTCCTACTGATCAACGACCATATCAATACTACAAACATCTCAAAGTAGAGTTTCATAATTATAACTTTTACCCAGGTTATTAATTCATTACAAATAAGAATAAATACATCATTTCTCATCCATCTCCATCTTATTATATAGACCCTGGTGATCTAGCCTCCACTTTGGCTGATCCATTTTTGATAGCTCTAGCCAAGCAAGTTATTACTAAAGATGCATGCATTTCCACATACCATCTGAAGGATGTCCTCCATATTCAAAAAAGAAAAAATCCCCTAAAACATTTGGTAAGCCTAAAAATTTGTAGACTCCTAACAAACCTGATTAGATTTGGCAACCAAAGAAGAAACAACCAAAACCTCTTATAGCTTTTATACCTACAATTACGCCAAAGAAAAATCAAGAGGCTTTTATCAAGGGAGATTGATTATGTTCTAAAGGCTTTCCTGATTTTTTTTATAATCCAAAGTATCCTATCCCCAATAGGATAATGGATCATCTTGACTATACAAGGAAAGGCCTTGGCCCATAAGTGGAAGGAATTTTAGAACTCTTATCAGCTGGAGTCATCAATTAGAATCATGGTCTTGGATTTAAACCACTAGAGGATGACCTCATGAAATTTTATAGCAACTCTTTCAAAGTGACTAGTAATGAGACTCTTAATAGTGACACAATGTCCCATTATATCTTTTTCAATGAGCATATTGACTCATATTTGTTTGATTCAAATGCCATATTGACCATAATTCCTATTGGACCTTCCCATCATGAATAAAAAACCATCCTAGTGGTGCTTCCCTTCCTAATGTAAAATATTATATCTTTACCATTGGCACTTCCCATCCTAAAGCAAACCCTCAATGTAACCTATGCCTTTGTTATTTTTAACTCATAGATTGGGATCAACAAAATTCAGTCATATGCCTTGATGAGTTTCAAAATGAAGAATCAACTATAGAATACATGGGCCTATGAGATGCATTCCCCATTAGTGATCATAAGCATGGTCTTGATTTTTAATTAAATCCTTCTACCTACTTTGTAGAGAAGGCAACCTTTCTTGGTCATAATAAATAAAAAAACATCAAGATATTTAGTTGAAAACCTCTTTGAGGCACTTATTGATTAAGAAAAAAGTAAAAAAAGGACAAGCCTTTGAGTGAAAACCTATTTTAGGCACTCCCAGGTAGGAAAGTTTGCTCATCCCCTCAGGACTTAGGAATTCTATCTGGCCCAAGTTCCATAGCTAGTACAAACATCTCTTTAGAATAAGATCAAATATTTGAGCATCTTACTCTTTAGTTTCTAGAGGTTTTTACCAATTGGCCTTTACTTGAGAAGGTAGATTTTGATTCTTCATATTATCTAGATCTTTGGGAGGAACAACAAGAAGATATAATAGAGGAAACTAATCATGACCATGCATTGCCTATAATTCTAGAAGACGGATCCACACTCCTTATCGAGAGCATAATAGAAGTGAATTTGGGAACCCATGAGGATCCAAAAATTGTTTATCATGGAGATTCCTTTATTGAAGTAGAATGTGAACATATTATATCCATTCTTAAGGATTATATAGACATATTTACATGGGCATACTCTGACATGCTAGGCTTAGATCTAGATTTAGTTGTGCATCATCTTATTATTCACCGTAGTACTAAACTAATCAAGCAAAAATTTAGAAACATGTATCCATGCATTGCCCTTTTAGTTAATGTTGAGTTGGAAAATTTGTTATGAGATAATTTTATCAGACCACTGGACTACTATGAATGGGTTTCTAACATATTAATAATGATTAAAAAGACCCCAAACATATGTATTTGTATTTATTTCCATGATATCAACAAATCATGCCCTAATGATGATTTTCCTCTACCCTACATTGACATGATCATCAACTCAACTACTGGGTATGAGATGTTATCCTTAATGGATAGATTTTCTAGTTACAATTAGATCAAGATATCCCTTAAGTATGAGCATAATACCACATTCACCACTTTGTGGGGGACATTATATTACCATGTCATGCCATTTAGTATAAAAAATGTTAGAACCACATATCAGTGTGCAATGACTATCAGTCTCCATTACATGATGCATGACATTGTTGAGGACTATGTTAATGATATAATATCAAAATCAAGGACATGAGACGGACATCCTGACATTGTATGAAGAATATTTGAGAGGCTTCATGAATATAAAGTCTATTTGAATCCTAATAAATGTGTCTTTAGAGTCACATCAAGAAATTTGATAGGGTTCATTATATCACAATGAGGGATTAAAATCAAACCTATAAAGGTCAATTCTATTATGCAAATTCCTCCACCAAACAATCTTAAATAGTTGTGAGGTCTACAAGGATAGATCCTATCTATACCCAAGTTCATTTTTCAATTGGTAAATAAGTGCCACCCATTTACCCATCTCTTAAAGAAAGGAATAACATTTCAATGGGATGAAGATTGTCAGATAGCATTTGCAAAGCTTAAAACATAATTGGCCAATCCACTAGTCTTATGACCTCCAACATAAGGAAAGCCACTGCTTCTTTATATATTAGCCATAAAACATGCAATAGGGGTACTTTTGGATTAGCATGATGATCATGGTAAGGAACACACTATTTGTTATTTCAGCCACACATTGGTAGCCTATGAACATAATTGTATACCTATTTAGAAGGAATGTTTAGCTATGGTGTTCACCACTCATAACTTGTGACATTATATGCTAAATAATAAAACTATTATTATCACCAAGGTAGATCCTCTCAAATTCCTCTTATCTAAAGTATATCTTCAAGGATGCATGGCTAAATGTATTATGCTCTTTAGTGAGTTTTATATTGAGTACCAAAATCAAAAGGAAATCAAAGGACAAGTTCTTGCTGACTAACTTGCATAAGCTCCTATTACAGACACTCAACCTCTCAACTTTGACCTTCCATAAGATTTTATCATGATGATATAACAAGAATCACAAGAACCTAAATAGTGGAAGCTCTATTTTTATGGATCCTTGGTCTTGGATGGCATATTATTAATCACACCATAGGGGGATCTGATCCCTAAAGCATACTATATATAATTTCATTATATAAATAATATGGCTGAATATGAGGCATTGATTGCAAGGCTCCATCTTTCTATATAATGGATATTCAAAGTTTAAATGTCTATGGATATTCATAACTAATCATAAATTAGACAACTAACCAATATCAAATAAGGGATGATAAGCTTGTTCCTTATAAGCAAATTATCAATAACCTTAAAACACATTTTAAATATCTATAGTGTGAACAAGTTTTGTGAGTCAACAACAAATATACCAATGCCATGGCAACAATTGGTTCCATGATTCAAATGCATGATAGTGCTAAAGAGTATCAGTTCTTGATTGAAAATATTCCTCAATCGACACATATTCTATTAGATTCAGAGAGGACATGCACTATTGTTTATCTTAATGTCTCATTTGAGCTACCATGGTACCAAGATTTTTATAAATATTTCCATAGTCATGTATTTCATGCCAACCTTTTCTACAACCAACAAAAATTATTCATTAATCACTTAACATGTTACATCCTCCTTATAAACATGATTTATCATAAAGGATATGATGGAATGCTTTTTTGTTGTTTATCTTTAGGACAATCCAAGATGGCACTAAAGGAGGTTCATGAAGGAATGTGTGGGGCCCATACCAATGGTGTAGTCCTAGAAAAAAACTCCTCAGAATAGGCTATTATTGGCCCAAAATGGATATAGATGCTTGTAATTATGTAAATAAGTGTGTTCCTTATCAACAACATGGAAACTTGATACATGCACCTTCCTTACCATTGCAGTCGATTACAACACCATGGCCATTCTCAACATGGGGTCTTGATCTCATTAGGAAAATTAACCTAACATGTTCATATGGCCATAAGAACATTTTTACTATAATTGAGTACTTTACCAGGTGGATTGAGGCCATTCCTATCACTTATGTTACTAAAAAACAAATAGCCAAATTTATTCATTACCATATCATCTATCGATATGGCATCCCAACCCATATTATATTTGATAATGGTGGATCCATTGTGAACCAAGATGTGAAATATCTTTGTCCAAAATTCAAGATTAAGCATAGTAAATCCACTCCATATAACCCATAAGGCAATGGACAAGTGGAGGCATCAAATAAAACCATTCTATCCATCATAAAGAAGACCGTCAATGATGTTAGCTGTAATTGGGACTTGTAACTCTTCCCTACCCTTTGGGGTTATATAACCAATCATTGAACCCCAACTAGAGATACTCCATACTCCCTTGTTTTTGGCACTAAATCTATCATCTCATTCAATATTGATATCCCATTATTAATAATATCACTAGAGCACATTGAAGATAATGAAGACTATCGAGCCTCATGACTACATGAACTAGATCTTCTTGATGGTAAGCATTTGGATACCCTAGAAAATTTACAAGCCTATCAAAATAGATTATGGAGAAGCTACAACAAATGGATTCTCCCTTAAGAATTTGAGATTCGTGACTTAGTTTTGAAAGAGAACCAGAATAATATGAATATTGAACCCCAAAATAAAGGTAAGTTTCAACCTAACTAGTTAGGACCATGTATTGTCACATAAAACTATTGATTAGGACTATATTAATTAGATAAACCTAATGGTGAAGAATTTTTAGCACCCATGAACATCATACACCTTAGGAGGCTCTACGCATGAATAACTTTGAACCATTGTCTACAAGACCCCTAACTTGTGGGCAACTTGTGTGTCATAACTTTATCCTACCTTGAATACATTTTATACTACCCTGGTCCACTTTTCATGATTCTTGATAATAAAGGCTTTGAATCCTTGACACTCTAAACATATTCTTCATCCCATTCTAGATTTCTCTCTTCAAGAAGATTATTTTTATTATGTCTAAGGCATGTTATAAGCTTGAACACTTTTTATCCCTTGATCAATTATGATCTTAATTATGTCTCCTAAACATTATGAACATCCTCAATAGTAGTTATATAAAATAGTTCAACCAGAATCTTATGCCACTTCAGAAAAGTGAACAAAAACATGTTCTCATTTCTAGACCATTTCTACACTATTATAGATAAGTGAATGCAAATACTTCTTTTTTTACTTCAAGTTGCACATAATTCTATATCACATTTTCTAATCTTTATTTTATCAAGATTCTTTCTCTCATTGATTTGTGATCATGGGCCATTATAGTCAACTTATCTATCTTATTGGAACCTCTACTCTTAAGACTGCATCTCCTCGACTAGATGGTCCCACCTTGTGCATATTTTATCCCAAAAACACCAAAAACATTAAAAGTACTTTGAAAATACCAAAAAAATCAAAAAAATGATCCATAAAAGAACAAAATCATTATCTCATGATTTTATACATTTGTACATTCTCGTTCCACCATGTTACACTCTTACCATTGTGAATGCACAAAAATGCCAATTCATTTCATCTTGTCCCATGCACTTGCCATTTTGCAAGGTCATTCTTTCTCATCTCATTAGCTTCTTGTTTGCCTGACCATTCTCAATTGTTTTTCTATCTTCCATTTCTTCTATAACCTTAATCAACCTAGTTTGATCATCATTTTATTGCTATCTAATTTCCTGGGAGAACTACATTTGATCTAAAGCTCATATTGGAACATGCATCCATGGAACTATGTAGGTAGTGTCCACTTATCTTAGACATCTAGAGTTAGGTCAGCGAATACCTTCCTTTTATTCTCTTCCCTAATTTATTATATCATTATTCCTCTTTAATTAGGGAATAATTTTCATGTCATTATTATTTATTATGATGTGGTGGAAAGTAACACCTCTACCACACATGCATGAACATTTGTCTTTAAACCACACTAACTTTGTTTTGTGTATGTTTATTTAAGTTTTCTTGGTGATTTGTTGTGTTTTTTTGGTGTTTTGTTGTGATTTCACAGCTTAAATTTTTTTTCTTCTCCATTTATATTTTTATTACTTCATGTCTCATCTTGGTCTTGTCTTTCCTTGATTATTTTTGCTTTAATCTTTTGTGTTCAAGAATGCCTTGATGGTCCACATGGATCTTGATTATTCATATATTGGTCTCATATCATTAAGATGTTCTTGACTTTTATTTTTAAACATTTTGTTCCTACTTAAGATTATATATTAATTTTAAGTTAGGTTCATTTATGTTTATATTTTTCTTTATTTTTGATTTTTTGTTTAAATGTAAATCACTCTAACTCTAGTTTTCATCATTGTTTTACCATTATCCTTAGTTATAGGTATTAACATTTGAACTAGCTCAGCATAATTGGAATATTGTGTCATTATAAGTTATTCATACTTATGATGCCTAATTTATTTTTCTATAGCAAGCACTTTGAGCTTAGGTATCAAATTCTTAACATCAACATCAACTCTGATGAATGATTATAAAGAACATTTTTCAAAATCTTGGCTCATGATATATAATTAAGCTTCTAGGTAGCATGAATTTTAGGCTTCTTTATCTATGCTTAGATGTGCATTTCTTTATATACATTATAATTATAATCAGATTATTTTTCCATTTTCATCATTCTATTCTCTCCCAACCTTGGGTGAACTACATTGGTCTAAAGTTTATGTTGGAAAATGAGTCCATGGAACTATGTAGGTAGTGCTCAACTTCTATTGAGTTTAGCTAAGATATCTCCATTCTTATTTTCATCTCTCTCATCACTTTGTGCATTCTCATATGCTTGGTTTTATATGGATTTCTAATCCATCACACCATCGCATGTCTATTTGCACCTGTTCACTTTAACTTATCTTTTGGGTTATATCTTTGAGCTATTTTACTTGCCAATTGCCCATGCTAGGGCACAACATCTAAACCGCATTAAAATAAATCATCTATATAAGGGAAAATCATTATTTATTCTTTATCAATGATCAATATTCAACCTACTGGGGTAAAACTATTTTTATCATGATCAAATCTACTCTACTAGAGTACTTAGTATATTCTCTTTAGAGACCCCATTCTAGTGGTGCTTCCCTTATTAAAGCAAAACACTCTCTCTTTTCCTCTAATTCCAAGATCTCCACACTAATTCCCATGATGGAAATATTTTAGTGTGTAACTTGTCTCAAAATTGATCAAATGTCATAAGCATATAGCTTGTACTCTCAAATTGGGTACGTTTAAAGTGTGTCCCTTACATTTATGGATTTTATCTTTCCCACTCCCACCATCTTTATGGCCTATTATAACTCTAATTATATTTTGATCATTGATGGTAATAACATGTTTAATCATTATCTCGTTTGAATGTGATCTATTCCATGGGTTAATATCTCACTTTCTCTCTCTTTTTGAGAGTACATCCATTTCTTTCATCCTAGTATGTCCTCTCGAGGGGGCATCATGGGTCTGTTTCAATTTATTCTTGATAATTATTTTCCTTTAAAAGATGTTTCTTGACCTAAATGTCTCGATATGCCTTCTAAAATAGGGTGAAAATATAAACATCCAATTCCTAACACCATTTGTGTTGAAATTATCAATCTCACTTGAATTGCACTCAAATGCACCTTTTAGGTCAAAATCCATAAAACACCCTAAATGGTTCAAACTTCTCACTTACAAGTGCTAGTTTAGGTCAAAGTATCCCTAAATATGGAAATGCATTTTATGGTCCAACTAACATTGATCAAATCATTTTGAGTCAAAAAGACAATTTTGCCATTGAGTGCTCTGGATCACTCTTTTCTTCTAACTCATTGGTACACATCACATAAATTTGTTATTTGGTGTTGGAAACATCATAAATGTGAATACAACTCCAATGTATCTAACATCACCTTCTAATTCCTCTCTAGTCAAATTATGACATAGTAATATGACTTTCTGACCATTTTGACTAATTGTGCACCAATTTCTAAATAATTACACTAAACTTGATTAAACTTACTTAAGATAATTAATCCAATTTAAGATATTAAGTAATAATTCCATAGATCCTTTTTAATATCTCATTAGTAGAAATTTATTTTGAATATTTGCATCACCTAGTGATATCATCAATGGGATGACATCCATCAAGCCATAAGTGCATAAAATATCAGGATTATGGGTCACCCATGCCTAGTTAATGCCTCTCATGCCTCTTTAATACTTATTTATGTTGAGGATATTTATGATTTTAATTCTAAATATTAGGATTATCCATGGCCACACATCTCAATCTTGAGATATATGGTCATGATTGATCCTGACCAATCTCAAAAATCTATAAATAGAGAGGCTATAAACATTAATTTTAAGATTGAATATTGCAAAGTTATAATGTTAATTTTTTTCCATAATGCTTTGAATTTTATCATTCATTTTGTTTGAAAGACTCATTGATAGGCTATTTTATTGATTTTGAATCATGAGCCTAGGTTTTATGGAGTGTTCTTGAGACATTGGACGAATTTGCCACCTTTTTTTAAAATAAAAGGATTCTTGATCAAGGGAGAACATAATTTTGAGCCACATTGGTATGGTGAATCCATTTTTGAAGGTAATATGATGTTGCTTTCTTTAATTTTATTTCTTAATATCCTTTGTAATTCCCATATGAATAAATAAGATTAGTTAGTTATTTTGATATGCATTTTTCATTATTTATGGACTAATGTTTGACTCACTTCCATTATAATCCTATTTACACTATGGAGACCCATTCATCTCTTTGACACATCTTCAAGGAAACTAAGAAACATAGGCACACTTTCCAAATATATGAACCTATTTAACATGATCTATAGGTCCTTATTAAGTACCAAAAACCATCAAAATACTCTTTTGTTTAATAATAATTCACTCAAACAACATTCTATGCACATAGTCACCATGAATGAATACACCATCAACTTCTAAACCTTTGTTCATACTACATATGATTGGTAAAACTTTAATAATGAACACAAAACATAATCACAGAGTCTAAAACATGATACAATATATAATTAATTTGTATACATTCAAAAAAAAAATAGAATGAGTTTAATTAATCTTCCTGGGTCACTTTCAAGACATATAGGAGTACACATTAGACTTTATACATCAATATATTTGACTCTACACATAATTAGACATTAAAATTTAAATTAGCATATGTACCTTGGAGTTATATAATTTTTTTATTTTCACACCATGGTCAAATTCTAAATATATCAAAATTTATGTCTCAAAAACTAGACACTAGTATTTTCTTTATTAAATTCAAGTATTTGAATTCAAACCGTCACAGTTAAACATCAAACACAATGACCATTTCTTATTTATTCACTTATTTAGATAAATAATGAACATAAATACTAATTTATGAATCTCTACCTTTAAAATATAATTCACCAATGCCAAACATTAAAACTTAAAACGTTGACCTCATCTCGTGCACTCTTGTAATATTGACTCAATGTGCACCATTGATCTCTACAGATCATTTAGGACTTTATCATGTAGCATACAATGTTTGATATTAATCATATACCCCATGGTCATTAAACTCTAATCCCTATAATTCATCTTGATCACTTATATTATTAAACATCATGCACTTCTTACCATCTCACTCAATAGACACTGTTAGATCAAAACTATATGATTACATGTGTTCCATTAGATATTTGAAGAAGCTTGATCTTAATCTCTTTTAACCAATGAACAATTTGAACTCTTTGAATTTTTTCACATTTTATATATTCATGTATGAACTCTTGTACAAGTTTTGATCTATATTTGGTCCTGATCTTTAACATTATGCAAAAATGACTAAGTATGGGGACCATTGCTTATCTGCCCGGAAGGCCAACTTTTCACCTCCATATCTTTTGCTTAACTCAAGCGCATATTCTAAAATTTTGAAAATATGATATCCACACATAGGATAATATAACCATGTATCAATATCATCCTAGAATCCTCACATGTGTGGGATGTAATGACTTTAAAATTCTCACTCAATTTTTTTGTTTATAAAGCCAACTATGTTAAGAAATATTTGGAAAGACCAACTTTGCACATGCATAGCTTTTGTCACACTTTAACACTAGACCTAAAATTTTAAAAATATTAACTAGACATAAATATTAACAAACACATATGATCAAATTATCCTAAAATGTCCACATATAAAATATACGCCATCACCAAACTGTTTACTCAATTTTTTCTTACGCAAATTTGTCTAAGTACAAGAAAACATTGTCAAAATGCTTGAGATCCCAAATTTTCACTTGAATATATTTTATCTCACTTCATAGATAGAATTAAGACTCTTCACATATAAAATAGGCACTAATGTGATCACAACCATATGACCATCTCCCCTTCACTCATCCATGCATGGAAATAGTGATGTCAGCAAATTACCTACTCAAATTTTTTATTACTAAACCCAAAAGGTCTAGTTGAAACCTATGGAATACCAAATTAATTAAACTCATGTACACTAGTAATAAAAGCATATAAAACATCTTAGGTAACTATTTAAAAAACGCAATTAACCATATTCATCCTTGAATATATCTAACCATGCTAAAACTAAAGATCAACCAAGCCAACTTCAAGCAGACTAAGATAATCACATTACACACTTTGTCATTGTCACTAATTATATCAAATCACTTCACCCACTCACCATGACACTTCCATGACATCACCATGACAACATTTAAAAATATCTAATAATTTTTACCTTTTTCATTGATGTCAACAACCATAATATAACAATATACAACTCACCTTCCTTCTCTCTCTTGAAGCACTCCCAAAATAGGAAATTTCTCCCCATTTGACATAATGATAAAGTGGGCAAAAACTAATCTTGTGGACCTAAAAATACAACAAATAATAGAGGACCATATTTCAAATATGATACAAACTCCCCCTTACCTTGAGCCTACCTCTTCTTGCCTTGACAAACTTCTTTTTGCTCTGTGCCAACACTCTCTTCAACCAAGCATTGTAGTCAATGAAGAAATTAAAAAAAACATTTAAATATAATTTAAGTTACCAATAAACATATGAGAGGGACTCCCCCTAATAGTTATAATAAATTGCATATCTTGGGCATCTTCAAATCTCCACACACCATGAAGAACCATCATACATACTTACTAGCCTTCTTTTTCAATCCACCTGAAGGACCACTAACATAACTTCATACTAGCTAAAAAATGGGAAACATGCACTAAACCAACCTAATATCTCACCTTGTTCTTTTATAGAAACTAAACAAAAGGCACTATTCTTCTTACTAGATCTATCTAGTCTCCTTGTAACGCTGCCTAGAAATTACATAACCCACAAATTTTATTAGATACACCATCAAGTCCTTAAAATTAATATATGTATCAATCTCATATTCCCCCTCAGTCATACTAAATTTCAATAACTAGTTCACCTTCTGCAAAATACTTCCTTCATAAACCAACTTGCTAATTAGGCCTCCATCTTGATAAAAACATGAATAAATTGAAAACCAAAAACATGAATCTTGATTTTACAAAATATTTATCCCACTAAAAATATTAAGAAACCTTATATCTCAACTCATAAGCAAACCACTTTTATAGTAGAGCCTAAAACCCTAGAATCTCAAAACAAACAAAGTCAACATAATACCTTGTAGTTAACATCCACCTCTATAACTTCTTGTATACTTGGAAATAACCATTACACACTTCTAGATAAAGATTTGAGATTTCATAGCTTTGGGAACCCATACATACTATAACCCATTTTAGGACCTGCATACTCTTAAGCATAGACTAGGAAACTCGAGAGCAAACAAAAATCTCCAATTTGACTTCAACATACTCTCAGGCCATAAAACTACCTAGAGTATGCTATAATAAGGTCTATAGACCCTTTTATTCAAAAATATCATCTTGAAAAATCACAAAACCTCCTTTTCCACTTGTAAACCTTCAATCTGACCATGTAAACTAGCCTTATAGAACTATGACATTGTTATGACATCACCACAACATATCTTCCACTTAAACATATTTGATCCAACTAAAAACACTCATCTCTAACCTTATAGGACCTTCTATATAATACCATAACAATACATAGATCTCCACTAAAAGGAGTCTCTTAAGAATCACATATAGAGACATCCTCTACACCATAATGCTCTATAACAAAGTAAAGCCAGGGGTGGCCCACATCTCCTCATTAACCACTTGAATCCCATTATAGATATAAAATTATTTCTCTTTTTTTCCCTTATCTTTAGTCTAAACTATGGTTCCCTTTTTAAATCACTCTCTTTCTCTTCTAAGATAGAATTGACAACACATGGAGTAACTATGGAATCTTAACATACCTTTTCATCTAAAGAATCCAACTTATAGTAAGTAAACTCATCATTAGACACTAATAATTGATGTACCTTAAATAATACTTAATAATAGTAGGATTTTCACTTGGATCCATACTCATCCTATATCTTGCCTTAACCAACAAATTGGTCTTCTCCTTGAGCTTGGTCTCTTCATTCACAACATGATCAAACAATGAGAACCCTTGGCACTCTTAAACTTATAAAGCATTCTCGACCATAAATAATATATTAATTAGACCTACAAACTCATCATGATTCACACTTACCACCTTTGGTTTCTA
Source organism: Torreya grandis (assembly GCA_037957365.1). Classification (NCBI taxonomy): domain Eukaryota; kingdom Viridiplantae; phylum Streptophyta; class Pinopsida; order Cupressales; family Taxaceae; genus Torreya; species Torreya grandis. The sequence continues at coordinate 392,947 of JARHVA010006811.1, read as the reverse complement.
TGAGCTAACTTTCCTTCTTATTTTCACTCGTGGAGCATGATTAAACTTATTTTGAATAATAGCCTTTACTTGCATAATATAACCATGTAACCTCTCTATTCATAGTTGTAGAAAATAATTCTTCTTAAAATGAATTTAGCTTTCCTTACTTTATATGGACAATGTTTTACAAAGTGTCCCAAAACATGAAAGTTGAAACACTTAACTTTATCATACATTTTGGGTGACGACTCCCATCATAGTTCCATGTAAATTCATTTTTAACAGGTCTTTTACATGCTCTATATCTATTCTAAAATTGATTACAAGTATAACAATAACCATTTAAATTTTCAAATCTCATGGAATTTGGTTGTCTAATCTATTTTGTTTTAATTTTTCCATGGCCTTCATTCCTTGTCTAATGATTTGTCTTCAAAGGATTATTGTCCTTGTTCACATTAGTCTTCATTTTATCTTGAGTTTTAGTCTTTGGTTCTTTGTATCCAAGACCAATCCTATCAGTTACATGCTTTTGATCATTTAGAATATTATCTAGATCACTTGAGATCTTTTCAAATCTCATAAATGATATTACCTTACAAGATATCTTCTCTAACTTATATTTCAATGACTCATTTTCAATTACATACCTTTCACACTAATCTTATATAGGTTTTAGGCTTGTAGATAGGATTTTAAATTAAAAACTAATATACTTGACCATATATTCATGCTCCATGGCATTTTCATCCATTATTGCTTCAAATAGATTGATTTGATCCTCAAAGTCCTTGATTTTATATTTCATCTTCTTATTGATCTTCTCAATCTTCAGTTCTTCATGAGCATTTATCAATGCAGTCTCATAGTTTACCTAATATTCATCATCAGTTGAATCACAACAAGTAGACTCCTTCTAGTGTGAGCAATTACCTTCCTCATCCATGAACATGGATTCATCTTCAATAGGACCATAATATACATGATCATACTCTGAGTCATTGACTTCACTCTCATCTAATGAGCTACAATCTTCTTTAGTGTATAGACTCTTCATGTCCTTGAAGTACTTCTTATTTTCAAACCTTCTAAATCCATTTTTGCTTTTTTCAAACTTGAATGATCTTTTTCCATCATCATGACCTTAACCATACTCTTAATCATCATACTCATTATACTTATGAGGGAACTTATTATAGAAATGTCATACTTCTCCATAATTGAAGTAATTGAGGGGTAGTTTACATTTTAACTTGCCTAACCCTATTTTTAATTTTATTGAAATCAAAGCAATTATTTAATCCTCATCTATATCATAAATTACATCCTATTTAGGTTTATTACCTTTGAACTTCTTCTTTGTCTTCATTTTAGTCCTAAAAATTTCTTCCTTGGTGGTATATCATCATTCTTCATCATCTCATAGGTAGTAAACGTGTCATGTAATTGATCCATATTCACCTGAGTAAGATCATGACTTTATTCTATAGAATATACCTTTGGATCAAACTTGAAGGATAGAGACCTTAATACCTTTTGAACTATAGTAGCCTCTTCAAGGTTCTCTCCAAGATCTTTGATGATGTTTATAATCTCATAACCTCTTTGAAAAAAGGATGTCATAGAATCTTCTTCATTCATCTTGATTCTTTCAAATTACCTTCTATAAGTTTTTAACTTATCAAGATCAACCTTTGAATCTCCTTCATTAATGATCTATATTTTGTCCCATATCTCTTTAATATATTTACAATACATTACCTTAGTGTATTTAGTCTCTAAAAGGTCACAAGTGATATAATTCATTGCCTTGGAATTTTTCTCAAATAACTTCTTGTCCACAACATTAGATGGAGGAGTAGTAGGAGAAACATAACCATCCATAGCATATTTTCATACATCAAACCCTAGGGATATAATGTATGTCCCCATCCTAACACTATAAAATTCATAATTTTATCCATTAAACATCAATGCTTGCTGAATAGGAAAACCTCCTTGATGGCTACCCATATTGTACCTTGGATCACCATTAAGTTTTCAATACTTTACCAAAGGACCGATTCTAATACCAATTATTATAGGTAAAATCACTAAGAGGGGGGTAAATCAATGAACCCTGATATTTAAATTTTAATTCCAATCCTTTTAAGATATTTAAAAATCAACATATATCAACTCGATCAAGAAAAATCAACAAAAAGATCTCATTCACTCAATGCATACACAAGATCAAACACAAAACATAGTTCCTATGAGAAACCCTCATGGGAAATAAAACCCACTTTCAAGCTTGAAATTTATGGACTACTATCCTATAATAAATTACAAACAAGATAATGGTCAAATCCTTTAGACTTGAAAACCTCGATCATGTCCACCTGATTAGAGGTCTTTAATGAAACAACTACTTCACAAGGAAAAATTTCCCTTAAATAAGATTAAGTCCTTTAGACCCTAATTTTGACACCTACACCCTAGTAATGATGTCTTCAACACTTGATGGAACTTTTATTATCAAACCCCTACACAAACTCCCTCTCTATCTCATACATGTGTCTCATATAGGCATGCCATAATCTCTCTCCTTAAATATTTCCTACAAGTCATACACATAGTCATAAATCTACTCTTCTCATCAACTCATCAACTGGGCACTCTACCTCTCCTTCACTCCATAACTCTTAGATTCACCTTGCACAAGTCTTTCTCACAAGTCTAAAAACCAACACATTTAGTTTCACTATAGATAAATAATTCATAAATCTTTAATTCCAATATATGTCCTTGTCATCCACAATACATGCCTTCACCCTTAAGGCATCTCACATAGGTCACACTTAAGCACAATCCACTTTCAAATAGGCCTATGTCACTTTTAGGTCATATAAAGACCCATTAAGCTCTTTGACACTTCTCTAAGAAAATTAAGAAACACAAGAATACTTTATAAATGTATGAACCCATTCCACATGATATATATGTCCTCCTTAAGTGCCAACAACTATTTTACTTAAGTATAATTCACTCAAACAACATTTTGTGCACACAGTCACCAAGAATGAATACATAATCGACTTCTAAACATTTATTAATATTATATATATTTGTTACAAAATTTATAATGTAAATATAAAATCCTTATGGAGTTTAAAACATGATACACTAGCTAATTCATCATTAAACATTGAAACGACATCAGAACTAGCTTAATTAATCTTCTCAGGTCACTTATAGGACATATACAAACACAAAATAATCTTTAGACATAAATATATTTTAATATAAACATAATAATACCTTAAAATTCATATTTATAGATTCATCCTAGAGTCCTCTACAAATTATTTTTTTACACTATGGTCAAATTATGCATAGATCAAAAGTTATGGCTCAAAAACTAGACATTTGTATTTCCATTGTTAAATTCAAATATTTGAATTCAAATGGTTGTAGTTAAACATCAAACACAATGCTCACATTTTGTGTCCTCATTGATTTATATCAATCATTAAATTTTATATTACTATATAAAGGTCAAAATTTAACAAATAGTGTGCCAATTCCAAACATTAAACATTGAACATGTTGACCTCATCTTGTGTACTCTTGCAATATTGATTCAATGTACATGCATGATCTCTATAGATCAGTCATGTCTTTATAATGTAACACACACTATTAAATCTTGATCATATCCCACATGATCATTACACTTGGAACCCTCATGTGCCTCTTAATCACTTATATTGTTAAACATCATGCACTTCTTACCATCTCATTTAACACATACCATTAAATCAAAACTATACGATTGCCTACACAAAGTTGGATCTTAGAAAAATCTTGATATTTATCTCTGTTAACCACTCCAAACATGTTTCAATCTGATCTTGGAACCCTCACATATGTGATATATAATGACATTGAAATTCTCACTTAGATTGTTATATTTATAAAGCCAATTATGTCAAGAACTATTTGTAAAGACCAACTTTACACATGCATAGATTTTTTTTCACTTTAGCATTTGACATGAAATTTTATGCATATAAACTAGAAAAAAATATGAAAAAAAAAATATTATAAAATTATACTAAAACATACACACATGTGAGATATGACATCACTAAACTACTTACTTAGTTCTTGCTTGCCTTATGCAAATTTGGCTAAGTATGGGAAAACATAGTCAAAATGCTTGAGATCCCAAATTTACACTTGTATATATTTTATCTCACTTCATCAATGGACTTGAGACTTTATAGATAGAAACTATGTATTTATTTGATCACAACCATATGACCAACTCCCCTGAGTCATCCACATGTGGCAATGGTGACGTCAACAAACTACCTACTCAGATTTTTCTCTATTAGATGAAAAAGATCTAGATGAAACCTATGGAGTACTAGATGAATTTCACTCATGAACACAAGTAATCAAAGCATATAAAAAATCTTAGGGACCTCTTACAAAAACTCAAATAACCATATTCATCCTTAAACATCTCTAACCATGCCAAAACTAAATATCAACCAAGCCAACTTCAAGCACACTAGGATAAGCACATTACACACTTTGTCATTATAAATTAGGATATCAAATAAATTAATCCACTCACAATGACATCATTGAAAACTCTCCAATATTTTTAACTACTAATAATTTAACAAAAATTAATATATTGCCAAACAATTCTAGACTAATTGGTAGTAGTACCACTATTAGATACCCATCCTATGATGATAAATTTTGAGATGATTTCAAAAATTAAAACATTACTTCTAACACATGGAAAATATTATTTGAAAGCTATATATGTGCATCAATCATAAGATATATAATCTTATTTATCACTCTACTAATGAAAATAGTTCCACTTACATATTTATTAAGTTTCTCATGCACAAAAAAATATTGTAGAATATGAGGCACTTGTCCTTGGCCTCTATATACCTCAATCTCTCTAAGTAAAATATATTAAGGTCTATAGGGATTCATAATTAGTTATTATGAAAGACACAAATGTCTAACAAACCAAGGAAGAATTTCTAATTATATATAAGAATGTGGTTCAATGTTTATATACTCAATTTGAATAGTTCTCTGTCAAAAATATTCCTTGAAAATATAATAGCCACACCAATGCATTCCAAATATGGCATTGTTAATCTTGATTGACATCAATAATTATTAAGTAATATTCACTATTAAATGATTATATTTACCATTAGTATCTAATTTCAATATCACCAAGAATGTTGAGCAAGTTATATACATTATAAAGGCCTTATAATGGTTTTTTAATATTTATAAAGTTTTGAACAAATATAACTTCCCAAATACTTTCACCAAGAATGATAAGTGTAAATTATAGATGAATGACCTATATTAATCATAATTGGTGGGAAATTACTTTCATAATATTTTCATGGACACTTACTCCAATATTTGACATTGATGAAGCTAATTTGACCTGATTAACAATATTTTGATGGACACTTACTCCAATGTTTGACATTTGATGAAGCTAATTTGACCATTAGTAAAGTACACAACAATGACTGTGGTGGACATTTTTAAGGAAAACAATATCACACTGATTACTTTGACAAGGATATTTTTAGCCCACCATTGACAAAAATGTCAATAATATGCTAAAATATGCAATAAATTTAAATGACAAAAATTTACACCATGTTACTTCATAGTAATTACAACCCAATTTTCTCCCCATGGCCATTCATGCTATGTGGCTTCAATGTAACTGGTAAAATAATGCCAAAATTAATAGGGGGACACAAATATTTCATTACAAATATAATGAAATTTATTTAGTGGGTTGAACCTATCCCATTACAATCCACAAAAGGAGAAGATATATGTTTCATTCTCATGATGAACATCATTTCTTGTGTTGGCCTACAAATGACCATTATTATAGATAACAAAACGTCTTTTAAGAAAAATATAATGAAGAAATTTGTGCTAAACATGAGATCTAACACACATTATGTACTACATACTACCCATAGGATAATGGTCAAGAAGAAGCTATAAACAAGACAATTAACAATATCCTAAGAAAAATGGTTACCAAATTCAATAATGATTTGAATAATAAGCTTATATATGCACTATGGGTGTACCAAACTAATAATAAAGAAGTGACAAGAGCTACTCCTTATTCACTAATTTATGGAATTGAAGTAGTTATTTTTTTAGAGTTAGAAATCCCATTCGTATGAGTATCCCTCAAAGGTCTTATCATAGATGATTAATAGAGATAAAAACACCTTCATGACTTAGAATATTTAGATAAACCATGCATGAAATCCCTAGATCACCTTAGAGCATATAATAAATGAATATGGTAGGCATATAATTATGATGTTCATAATAGATAATTCAAAGTAAATGATCTCATGCAAAAATAGAACCTTAGAAATGTTATTGCCAAATAATTTACAAAAGGAAAGTTCAAACCAAATTGGATTGGACCATACTTAAGTGTAAAAACTCATAGCTTTAAGGTATAACATATAACTTCAGTTGATGGTAAGGAATTTAATAATATAATGAAAATCATGCATCTATGGTGATTCTATATCTAAACAACTCATAGTTTTCTTGTACATAGTTTGTTCTTATATTTCTCCTTGTATATAATTTCATTTTTATGTTTATTCTAAATAAAGTTTACTCAAAAAACACATAAACAATATAATATGGTATAAAATACAAAAACATTAAAATATTTCACATAAATTATAATTATTTAGATTCTATGCATTACCATGTCACATTCATTCTATTTTCTAGATACTAGTTATACTATATATGCTAGTATAGATGGTGTTATCATATATTCATGTCTCACTTGTTCCTTTCAAGTGTTTATATATTACTATAGGATTTAGGTCATCTAAATATATTCAAAAATTTTATATTATCCCATTAGGGGAATTATACCCAAAACTTATGGTTTTCTAGGCTTTATCTTTTTATGCTCCACATGACATATTTATCATGGATTATATATTGATATTGATCATCATGTACTAAACTAACTTTTTATCAAATAATACTATATACTTAGATTATCTAATTATTAGATCTTATATAGATTTATATCACATGACTATACACACTTTAATTTCTTGCTTTACTAGTTTAGATTTGATTCTGTCTCTTTGCTTCTAAATCTAATCAAGGGCATTTGAATATGACATTGTTATATGGATCTATTCTAATTCCTTTCATTATGTGTATGTTTTAGACATGTGCTCATGTCATTATGTGTGATTATTGATTATGTATGTAGACATTTTAACATGTCCTTACATATCACTCTAATATAATATTTTTTGTTTTTTTCATATGCAAGCATTAAAACATGTCCTTAAATGTATGATCTTTTTTCAGACATAGTGAAATTTTCCCATGTCCCTTGTATTGTGGACCCTTGGCCTACTTTGTGTGCCTCATGTGTTTATATTATTATTTTGTGTGTGTATCATGGCCATGACACTTATATCTTTCTTGTTACATTCACATCCAGTTTCTGATGCCATAAGGGACCTCATGAATCTCCGCTTCCTTCTTGGGTCTTTTGATGAACATAATGCCCCATCCACCTAGGTAGTTTACTTATATTATATTAAAATATGATATTCATATGCATGTTTACAAGTTTACATATATTTGACAACCTTTTGATTGATATATCTACATACATCATACATTACCAACTTATGCTTAGGATATTATACATTTCAATGTCATGTATACACATTATATTGGTTTATCACATAGATATCACATGTTTTTAGTTTAACACAAATGATGAATATATCTTATTTTGAGGATATTTATTTTATAAGTTCAATAACTCCCCTCAAAAGAGGTGGATTTTATAGGGGTTTATCATAGAGATTAGGCCATCCTAGTGCACTCATAACATAGTTATAGGCATAACAACACAAATTACAAATATCAAACTCAATAAAATACATTGAAACATAATCACACCTAGATTTATCTCAATTTTATTTAGAAATAATACATTTGGTTAATAGCATAACATTGTGGTGTATATCATATCATAGTATTGGTAAAGGGGATTACATTACTATTTAGTATTCATAGAAATAGAAAATTATATAATTGTCTAAATGGTACAATAGTTATAGTTCAAATTTGTAGAGTCTTAGTCACATGTTATCAGACAAATTTATTATATACTTAGGTTTTACATAGATTACATAGGTTTTCTCAAATTGGGGTATCATGCATGGAATGATCACTCTAATTTTTATTTCATATATGCATAGACATAGATTAATATGACATGCTACACAATGCATGTACATAGATATTAGAGTTAAGGGCATGTGTGCATAACATTATTCCCATATGTTTAATTTAACACCAAATATCTCATATGGAATGATAACTCCATGTCATAATCCACATTTTATACTCCATAAAACATATGCATTACTTTTACACCAAGATCACACCATATTGACTCCTCATTTTGTTTATAGTGGTTGGGATTCTTGAGTGTCATGTATCTATTTTTACATTTCAGAGTTTCCATGTGGCCTAGAGTTATATTATATAATTTTGGTTACATCACATAGTTTTAGTTTCAGATTCATGTACTACACATGGGTAGGAAATTATGTATTCATAGACTAATTGAGTTATTGATCCACCTACATGAGAAGGTTAGAAAACTCATCATCCCCAATCTTAAATTATTTTTATTTTATGATCCACCAAGTAGGGGTGGGCAATAATGGATTTAGGGCTAGATTGAGTTATTTATCTCCCCACACATGTGGATTGGTCAATCTCAAAATATTCAAATATATTCACCATTTAATCACCATCTACACACACCTATTATTTCACTTGGTTTTTGCATAGGTTCACATACCTAGTGAGGTGTACTCATTCTTTTCCTCTCTCTCATATCTTTAATCAGTTTTACTTTTACTTTTGATATTTATTAAGAAAGGCTTTTTTCATACACATTTCATTTATAGTAAATGTAATGGATAATATTTCATATAATTAGACCCACATTCATGGGATTATCCTCTTCGGTAAGTCTATGTACATCTCTCTTTCCTTTATCCTAGTAATTTTTTTGTTGTATTTCCAAAATAAATGGGGGGGGGGGTAAATTTAGACATGTAAAATGTTAATTTAATGAAATGAGTGTTGATTGAGACCAAACAATCCTTATCTTAGCTGTAGACCTATCTTATAACCTATTTTGATAATTTTATAACTTATATGTGCACTAAATCCATGCCCAGATATACCAAAAAACACATTAGGCCATCTCTTAGGTATTGAGGACCCATTTTCACCTATTTTATCCACTTGGACAATAACATGACCCTTTCATTTATAACAGACTATGTTATTCGCAAAGGGGTAGTGTTATTGACCCTAAACCTTATTTACCCCTAATGAATATAAGTTTTCTTGCCAAAGCATTTTTAGGGTTAGCCTAGACTCATTTTATGTCTTGATGATCACAAGAACACTATATAAAGACCACTCTCATTCATTTATCCCCTATATGGAAAATAGATTCAATATTCATGAAAAAACTTTAAAATAGTTGTAGAAATCAAGGTCATTCATCCCTATTCTACCCTACTTATACATACATCCATATATAACAACCTAGAGCTCAGATTACTCAGGGTTCTAGTCTCAATATAGACTCAAAGCATTCAAACTAGATTTCATATTGTCATTCACTTTCGAGGTATTGGTATGTAGGTAATGTTAATCACATGGGATGTTGAGGTCATGTCTATCCTACCCTACTAGTTCCACTTTACTTATACTTGTGTTTTTCAAAACCCTAGAAAGCATGGAGGGTTAGGGTTTTACATTAAAATTAATCAAAAACATAGAATAGATAGTGATTCAATACTTGTTCATATAGAGACATGCTTCTTATAACACAGTGAACATCCTCCTAAAAACTCATTATTCTATCTACTCAAGGTCACTAATATGGGATAAGAGGACACTAACACAGTGAACTATTGGCAAAAGGACCACACTACTATCTAAAGAGGACCTTGACACTTGTTTCTTATTGATGATTCCCTGCATTATTCTTACACCACATTTCAAATTACCACTTGTCTATTTTAGTTTTATTTTCTATCCAAGTATCTCCTTTGTAATTCATTATTATTTATAGGCTAAAGAAACAAATTATTTATTATATAAATCAATGGTTGTTGATATTTTTAGATTTATTCCATTATTTATTAGTCAACTCTTTTACCTCCTTAGGGTTTTACATTCCACAAATCCAAAGATAATTAAATTATATGTACATTATGTCAAGGTTTTTCATATCCTATTGCAAAATGTTTGATGCCATTATGAAATCACCAGAATTTGTCTCAATGTGATCAACTCTATTTTATAGTCTACATTAGGTATGAAAGGTTAAATCAACCATGTTTATCAAGTTTGAAGCATTATTTTCTATTATGATTAGTGTTTTCAATGGGTCTAGGCACATTTCCATTATTAGGCCTAGAATTTCACTACTATTGGTTATCTAAAAGTTATAATTCTTATTTTGAGGAGGATTATTTTCATATTGATTAGTATTTTGAGGCACTTTACTTTGAAATTTAAATATAATTGGTCAATATTTGGACCATTTTCTATGTATAGGTTACCTCTGATTCAAAATTGACATTTTAATTACTTCTTTTTTGAGGTAGGGGTTAACCACTAGTGTAGTAACATTTAAAAACATAGGGATAGACTATTTTTTTTTTTTTTTTGGAGAAATAAAGCCACTTGAACTAAACATGGTAAAATTATTTTTATAATAAACATGAACCATTTATAAATTTATAATCTATGACAACACATAGTTGGGGGTGTGAATGAATATTTATTAAGTATGCATTTTAAGGGCATTAGATTATAGACTGCATTAGGACCCAAATACATAGCCAATGGGATTGTGTTCATTAGAGGAATGTTTTGTATAAGATATTAGTAAATCATGGGAATATGGTTATAGGAAGCTATATTTACTAATTAGGTCAAGCGGTAAGTACCATATCCTTGGGGCACCATCTACTACTCAATACTAACAACTTCATTGTAAGCCAAAGATACATATGTGAATTATTTTTTAGTCCTCCTAATAAACATAAAGGTGATGGGATCTAGAGATATCAAATATGGCTATATAGTAAAAATATTTATTTATGTATAATAATATTTTAACCTCTTATATAGCTTATGAAAATGAGTATTGAAACTATTCATGGTTCATTAGGTTCCCTATATGCATCTATAAATTGATGGTATAATAAATTAGGGTTTGTAGGTATCCTAAAATTATTATGAAACATAGTTTCAAAGTTAACCCAAGATATTATGGACCCATTTGAGAGACCTAAATACCAACCATACACTTATTAATGTAAGGTGTAAGGTAACAATTAATAGGAAACATCTTCATAACATACCTAGGATAAAAATTCTTAGGGTTTCTTTGCAAGTCATGTGCAAGTCATAGAATCTTCAAATAATAGCTACTTCCTTAAATCTAGGCATGATTATGCATTGATGGTTTTTTAGGGGAATTAAAAGGGTTATTGAAAGGGACTAAATAATAGTGGAGCTATAGGCTTAGTATATTTGTCTAGTTTTGGACATCCATTTATCAATTCTAGCTTTCTCATGCTCTATGAGGTATAATAACTAAAATATACCCTTAAAATACTTTGACCTCATAGTTTCCCTCCTATTTTTGAGTTTTGAAAACTAGAATTTCTCAATATAAGTAATCTTACTAAAGTGTTGGAGTCCTTTATTGTGTAACTCTTGTTAATGTGTGGTTTGAAATATAAACATGTATGTCAGGTAGGGGTCCACATAACCTCTCTTGAACATAATTTATGATAACCTCCCCAAGCTTTATATCTATCGGGTCTCAACATATTGATCTCACTTAGTTGGCCATTATGGATTATTATAGGTCAAGGGGCCTTTGCCATTTAACATTTAAGAAAATAAGATTAGACTAAAATTATTATCTCATTTATATTTAATAAAATACTTATATATTATTAATACTCATCATTTCATCATCCAAAAATAATAATTCATTAAAAAAATGAATAAATAAATATCATGTAATATGTATAAGAATTTACGAAATGATCTCACTTAGAAATACTTATGAAACTAATATAACACTTGTTATAAAAATAACATAAGAGATAAATGGTAGGGATAAATAAGATTGAGACTACTCTATATAAAAATTGATCTTATTCTATTAAGTAGACAAATCCTTTATAGAAACTAGTCTTCGCTTAGCCAACATAAGCCAACTAGAAGATATATATGGTATAAGGGTTTGAGGACAATATTATCTATGTATAATAAGGAAATAAAATCATTATATGCATGTGAAGATGATGAATATAAATTCACATATCTTTAAAATATAAAAGCATTCATGAAACATGAATAAGATTCATCATATACTCAAATGAATACAAAGCTAATTCATAATAATCTTGGCTCATTTAAAGAGAAAAGATAACTATAAAGCATAAAATGCATAAGGGAGAAAGGAAAATCTATTTGATCTCTTATTTTCTAATTATTTTACTATCAATTGGTCAAATAGCCACCCCTTATTCAATTAAAGGTTTTGTATTTTATAGGTAATGCAATCCCATGGTGTCATTACTCAATTCACCATCTAGTAGTTACCAACATTAAATGAGAAAAACCTATTTTAAATTTGAATCAGCCCAAATCCTATTCAAACCCAATGTCATAAATATAAAACCCATGATTTATTAAATTTAAATTCAATTCTAGGTGACCAAATTTCTTGAAATATTCTTTATATGATTCATTATCCATGTTATGTACAAGAGTGGTACCTAATCAAGGCAATTATTTGTCTTATTATGTTTCTTATCAAATGATCCTAATGTGCGTGACAAGTCTATTTTTAATTCCACCATCCAATTGTTTTTAAAATATATATTTTATGATTAATTTTTCCATTAAAAGGTCTCTATACAATTCAGTGTTATAGGGTAGATTGGATACACTATCCATTTTTAGGTTATGATAGTTTGATGAGCTGAGACAACCATCAATTTTGATTCCTGAGATAGTAAAAATTACTTGGAATGTTGAGTTTTAAATCAAGCTCCATTATATTTTATTTTTACCATATGATAGCCTTTCTATATTTAAGGAATTCTAACATGTTTCTTGTTGATGGGGATGTATTATGTGGTGGTCACTCATTATTCTATTTTTTATCTGAGCACCTATATATTTGATTATTATTTGCCTAGGATGGAGTGTGATCTTGAAAAGTGTTGTGATACCACTCATGTAAGACGTATGTCATTTGTTTAATATGTATTGAAAATCTAATGGATATGGTGAAGTGATATTTCATAATGTGGCATAATCCTATTCACCCATAGGATCTCAAAAATGTTCATTATTTAAATTTCTCCAATGAAGTGAGGGGATGATATCCCTATAGGTGATAACATCTCACTTATTTATAAACTGCAAGGAAATAAAATATGTATTGATCATCCTAGTGAAGAAATACATCAGGATCATGACATGTGTTTATATCTAATTTAGTTGGAGGAAATGTAGATCTTAAAAAATTTATTAAGTATAAAACCTGGTGGAGAGGATAATTGTAGACAAGTGGTATCTCCTCACTCAACTAGGGCCTATGATAAAAGGATTTAACCATTAAAATTTGATAAAATAAACTATATGTTATAATTATAATATAAAATTTCATGGAAAAAAATAATTTAAAGTCTAAAATAAATGCGAAAAGGAAAAAAAAAAGTGGTAAGAACAACCATTTTTTCCAAACTAATAACCAATTTAGTCTAGAATATAGAAAGTAACTAAGTCAAAGAATAAAACCATACAAAAACTTAGCCATTTTAAATGAAAATTTAAAAAAATGGAGAAAATAATTTAATGAAAATATTAAAAAACTCTAAAAATATTTATGTAATTTGCCTAAGTCTAAGCCAAAATCTAGCCAAAAAAGAAATTTTCAAACATCTTATAATAGGCTTTAGAAATGAGAAGATTCTTCAAACTTAAGAAAAATCATATAGTAATATTAATGGAATCCTAAATTTAATTTTAATACCAATCATATATAATTAAAATTTAAGTTTAAGACTTGGAAAAAACCACAAAGCATATTTACATGCCATACTTGACATCTAGGGGCTCTTTTCAATTAGACCAATAAATGCGACAAGTCCAAGGCACAAAATCCACTAAAGCATAGGACTAGATTCCAGAGCAAAAATAGCTTCCATGATTTCATGATGAAAATAGGGTGTGTTGTGTAAAAAATAACATGACTATTATATGAGTCTAATTTTTCTATTACATTTATTTCCTAGGTCATGAAATAATATTGAGATAAATGAGAAAAAATGAATGCAAAGAGAACAACATCGCCTTAAAATAATCAAGCAAAAACGTTAAGATAAAAGTGACAAGTGGTAAAATTATCAAATGGAGAAAAAACACACATTAATTTAAAAACAAATCAACAATGAATATCTAAGTACATATCAATAAGAAGCTAGGAGTGAAGGAGAATAATGTTCTTAAGCCAAGAGATAAATAATAATGTAAGACCACTATTTTTTAAGAAGAATTATTTACATTTTAAGTAATGTGAGGGGAGAACTCTTTATATAGATTTAGGAGACATAAAAGTTATATGAGTAAGATTAATGTTTGTGCTAAGTATCCTTAATCCTATTACAAGTGGGGAAAATGTGTGCGACATGTTGAGTAAGGAGGTACTTGTGAGAGTAACTCCAAAATCCAAGAAGTGGACAAGAGAGGTGATTGATACCTCATTAATATAAGATTAAGTGCATTTATAAATATAATAATTGCATACATAAACAAGTCTTAATATAAACCTATACTAGCCTAAAGCACCCAAATAAGATCAACTCTCAAATATATTATTTAATATGAGTTATTTTCTATCTTGAATAATCTATGTGATTTATCATACTTCTCTAAATATTTATATACATATGTGTTTTTATAATGATATTTATGACTGTTCATTTATGGGATAATATTTCATGTATTATGTTCATCATAATTTACTCACTTATTCTATGTTTCTTTAGTTTAGTTTGTTTTAAATTAAAACTACATATGAAAAGGCAACATTCAATTATACCCTTATACTATTCACTAAACATTGGTATGTTCACTTGACCTTAAAGGGATTTTTTTCTAGCATACCTTCCTTACCTTTGTTGCTTCTTTTATTTGACCCTCCATTATAATTAGTAACAAATATTTCCAACATCGTAAGTAACTAAATTGACACAAAATTCCCTAAATTTATATAGTGTTAAATAAGAGGTTTTAACTCTATAGTAGTAATTAGCTTACCCTCAGATATGTTCCATGTATGATACATAAGATATCTCAATGCCTACAAATCATTCCCTTGTTTATGTCAAAAGTCCTCAAACATTAAGGAAAAATCCATATCTATTAGTTTTGTATGTGTTTCATAGCACATAAACACAAATGAATCATATATTTTCCTCTATTACACACATTGGTTGCTTCATGTATACCAACATAAATATTGGTCACCTTTCCTATGTCTCACTTCCTTTGTCTTCATCAGATTTAGGCTAATTTTAGTTTGTTCCTCCTTATTTCTATAAATTAAAAAATTTGATAGCATCCTTCCCTTGTTATGTGTGATTGGAATTTCACTTACCTCATCATCTATTTTTTGATATCAATTTATTCCTATTGAAAACTATTTTTTAATACATAAATAAAGTTACATCCCTATCAATTATGATATAGTGTCTCTCTACTACTCAGGCATCCTTAAATTCCTTTGTGATGTTTCTTCCACATGTTAATCCTCCTCCTTTTATATTAATTAAAAAAAAAATTATTATACTTTGTTTTTTGTACTCTACTTTGTTGCATATAGATATTTGATTTACTATCCATCTTGATTTTTATTTTTGTAGAATAATCCTACACTCCATGGAAATCTAGGGTTCCCTTCACATTATTCTCCTCCTATGTAGTTTATACACCATACACGATAACACATGTGGTCTTTCCATGGTTACTCTATTACACATATATCTTTGTGAAACTATCTCCTATACCTTAAAATCCTCCATTCATTTATTTTGACTCTTATGTAATGATATACATCTCGATTTCACTCATTATGAGCCACTACAAAATGAATAACCTAGGATTTGTGGCTTATTGTTGATTATATACAATAAAATTATTCCATATCCTACTTTAAAAGTATATTATCTTTCTACATGTCTTCATCTCCTGACACATATTATTTAATTTATTCCTTTCGCTTGCATCATCTTCTCAACATGGTACTTGGTTATTTCCATGAAACTTTTACAATTGTGGGCCAAATTATATTTATCCTCTTCCAATTAAGTAGTAGTATTTTATCATATGTAAGAAACTTTTGCACCATATTTTCTCATCTCTTAGTGCATATTCAAACATTGAAACCTCCTACTCCCTACCACACTTTGAATATTTTAGTTGTGTATATGGAAAATATTATTCCTTGGTAGCTTATAAAACTAATATATATTGGGTTGATGCTCATTCCAACTCTTCCATTATCTCATGATGCAATTCATAAGCTACGAATTTCTCCACCATTGCATCCTCCCATGTGTTCACATTCATGAAAATAATTTTATATTCACTCTTACACCTAGTAATTTCATATCATTATAGCAACTCTTGAGTATTCATATTGATTTGAGTCTATCTTATAGATGCACTAATTTATCCATTAGTTTGTAAATAATTTGTGCCTAGCTCTACATCTTCTTCTTTCCCTTCCATATCATTTATTGGAAATCTCTCCAAATATTTTATATATTAACACACAACCTTATATTCACAATTTAAATTTTTATGCTATCCTAAACATTATTCCATGTGATGTAACACTTTACATCTAGGACCAACTCCATCATCTCCTTAGGTTATTTATTACCTGATAAAATTTGTGTGTCAAATTAATTATAATTTTCTACATGCCTAGAACCTTCATGGGATATTATCTCCTATGGATATATCTATGTTCACGTATGGGATCCTTCCTATTATAAACACTTTTCTCCATTGTGTCATTATATATTAAAATTATTTCATCTTGGATGATATTTCATCTATCATCCTCAAAATTTATGACTTTGTATCACATCTACACTTAGTGTAAAACAAATCTACTCTCTTGCACATTCTACCAAACATTTTTATTGGAATATGATTCTATTTTCACATAATTTATTCCTTTTTATTAGTGAGTATATCAATGATTGACCATTAAGTTCATTGGCACAATTATTACCTCATGTATGAATATCTATCAATATCCTTCACTTCCAAATAATTTCACATGATCAATTCCTCATATTTAATTTTGTGTTAGTGATTTATCTATTTTATCGTTATAATAATAGTTGGATTTATATTGGTTATCTATCATATCTTTAAATCTTCCCTCTTCTACACACTAAAGACCTCACACTCAATGATATGTTGATGATAAACATATTTCAAAGGGACTACCTCATGGTTGGCGATCATTATGTGCTTCACAAAAAAATTATTATGTGCGATTACTACCACATGGTTTTTTATTTTTAGTACTTATCCAAGTAAGACATATTGGAGTTACTCCCAAACCTTGTATTAAACATGATACTTACTATTATGACCTCGGTTTTAATACTATGTAGGCAATCTATAATTTTGAACCACTAATGTCAATCCTCCCTCTGAGATCTTAAATATCTCATCTTATTTACTAATTTATCTCATATATATATATATATACACACATATACATATATATATATATATACATATATATATATATACATACATATATATATACATACATATATATATATGTGTATATATATATATATATATGTATGTATGTATGTATGTATATATATATATATGTGTGTGTGTGTGTGTGTGTGTGTGTGTGTGTGTGTGTGTGTATTCTACCCACCTTCTTATAGTGAATAATAATACTCTACTAGTTCCATCACATTCAATGGTATGTTATCCTTCTTCAACTACTCATGTCACCCCTCTTTGTTCTCTACCTACCTTCTCATAATAGAGAACAAAATTTTACTAAATACCTCATCACTAGTTACTTACAATCCTTATTCCACTTATTCACATCTCACTTGTAGGTCTAACTTACATTCCCTCAATTCTATAAGGTTTGAAACATTTATTTGATACATTCTAATGCAATCAAAATTAGGGGTTTTAGTGAGTATTACTTACATGATGCATTTGAGTGATAATATCATTCAATTGTTCATCAACATAAAAGATTCAAAAAAATGTTTTATTATCATTGAATAAAATGGGTTTGTAAAATTTGTTCTTAGCTTATTTTATTATAAAATGAGATCATTTTATCTTACAACCCAATCATAATACATATCTCTCTCTCTCTCTCTCTCTCTATTTATCTACAATGATGGATTCTCTTGTATCTCCATGCTCTCATAGATACAAGACTTCTTATTTTATATCTCTACTCTATTTATAAGGGATCCAAAATTTTAAATGTTAGTACTTGAACCTTTATTTATATACTCCCAATCTATGGACATTTCCATGCCATCTATACATGGGTTGTTAGCTAATAAATGTGACCCTAAACAAAACTATAATGTCAAAAAAATATTTCAAGGTTACTCTATGGTATAATACTTTAATGGATATAAAAATACTCAATTTTTATCATTGTCAAGAATATTTGTCTAAATGAATTTGCATCTTTTAATTTGTTACCTCTTTTATCCATCAACAGTTTCTTAATACATAATAGTTTAGAAGGAAAGGGCCATCCATATATCTAAATGATCAACCTTATGGAGTTTTGACATATTATGTATTTTAATTTTATTGTGCCACACATCTTGCCTTGATATTATGAATTACTATATTTTTCATCATCCTCTACTTGTGTGAAATTATTTTCCATCATTTTTATCACCTCTTGATTCCAAATTGCACGCATTCAAATGTAACAATGGATTGCAAAATCTTAGTTCTATTCCTACCCCTTAAATAGAATAATAGATTTTAAATTCATAGATAATAATGGAAATGACTATAATCTATCCATTTAATCAAGACATAAACACCAACATGTATATATAAATATAAATCATACATTTCATCTTATAGTGTATATTATATTTTCAAATACATAAATTGTTTAGATATTAGTCATTAAATAATATCATTTTCAAGCATCTAATGTAAAACATATATTTTAAATTAAAATAACCAACTATAAAAAAGTCCTATGAAAATAACAACAAAATATGTTCACTATGTTAAAATTAGAAGGCAAATTTTTTAATATATAAATATAATACACTTATTGGGATGTGGTTTATGTCCTAGAAAAAATTTCAATATTATAGACATATATGTATGAAAATGACATTTTTTTAAGGTTTATGAATAAATAATATTCAAAAAATTACCATCCAATGTTAATTGTAAATTGCCAAATTTATATCATTTAGTTGAATAAAAAATCTTATAATTTTTTATAAATGAAATGTATGGTGTATAATCCACAATAATAATAAGTATTTATCCAAGTATAGAAATTAGCACATAGCTCATTAATTACATAATTTTTATATCACACACCATACTATTTGTATAATTTTGACCTCATATTTATTTTACTCAAAATGTGCATATACACAAAGACCCTATAGGAATAGAAAGTTTAGATGAATTAATATTATATTAATATCTAGGTCATATGATACATTATTTTACAATAATTTATTTAAAACATGTGAAATAAATATAAAATTAATTTTATAAATAAGGGTTTAGAGAAGTATATATTTTTTACTATTGTGTTAAAGACTATCATTGTTTTCTAGGTTTATCTCAGTCCTAAAACTCATATATGTGTTCATTTCACTCATGTTTTTGACTATTTTTATTCCCTAAACACTACCATCAAACTTGGACATTATTTTAGACATTAGTGTCCTTCTTATGAGCATTTATATCCTAAAATAGCCTATTTATTGAATTCATCAATTACACCCTCATAAGTTTTATGTTGCCTTTCTATTTATGTCTTCAGATCTTTTGAATAGTCTATTGATACCTACTTATAAATCAAGAACCTATATCTTCCTCTTATTCACCCTTGAAATGAATTTTATAAAATTAGGTCATTGGCACCACCCTTGTTGAGATAACCCAAAAGACCCCTCTATAAATGAGCACTATGTACATTGTCAATACTGCAAGTGAGGCCTTAAACTTGTGTATTTATCTCTTATGTATAGGAAAGTGTGGACAAGGGTGCAATATACTATATTATGATGCATACTATGATACAAATTTTAATTTGAAAAATATCATTCATGGGATATTCTTTCAATGATTTAAACTTGTGTTGAGACCAACCCCCCCTTTTATTTTTGAAAAGGGGACCCATATTATTGTTTTTAGAACTTTTGTATTATAGAATAAGTGTGAAAGATTGTTTGATCTTGAATTTTAAAAGCAGATCAATCTTTAAAAAAGACATTAGCTTTGGTGTTTTTGATTATTATCATGTTTTTAAAGTTGCTAAATAATCATCTTTAAGGTGATCAATTATAGGTTCCATTGAATAAATTAGGGTTCCCAAACAATAAACCCTATTGGTTTGAATTTGAACATTCATAAGAAAATCTAGCTAGAAATTTTATGCATGATTAGGTTTTAACTTAAAGTTCATATTCTTTTGTGGATCTAACACTTTGTGCTTATTTTATATATTTTATCCAATTGTGTGTCAAGTTAAAATTATTTTATAAAGGCATACCATTAATGATTCAGGCCCTAGTAAGGATCCAATGATGATTGCTTGATCAGAGGTTTTAAATCTAATGGTGTAAAGTAAAACTAAAGCTGTAGGAACTCTTGAGAGATTTACACATGGAATTTAGTTATTAGATAAATAACTTTCATTATCTTACATTTGATAGGTTTTCCCTCCTCATTTGATGTCTATGAGGACGTATTTGACATGACCAAACCCATCAAATTTAACCTAGATAAT
Source organism: Torreya grandis (assembly GCA_037957365.1). Taxonomy (NCBI): domain Eukaryota; kingdom Viridiplantae; phylum Streptophyta; class Pinopsida; order Cupressales; family Taxaceae; genus Torreya; species Torreya grandis. The sequence goes on along the minus strand of JARHVA010006811.1, from coordinate 371,682 downwards.
AGCTAAAGCTACATGAATTATTAAGAGCTTTGCATGTGGCATTCAGTTATTGGATCCATATATTTCATTGTCTTAAATTTGATAGGTTTTCTCCCATTATTTGACATCTATGAGGACATATTTGATGTGATCAAACCCATTAAATTTAACCTAGACAATAGTTGAAGCTACAAGAATTCTTGAGATCTTTGCACATGATATTCAACTATTGCATTAATAAATTCCATTGTCCTAAATTTTATAGTTTTGTTACCATCATTTGATGTATATGAAGACATATTTTACATGATCAAACCCATAAAATTTAACCCAGACAATCCTTGAAGCCTTAGGTTCTCTTAAAAGCTTTACATGTGGCATTTTAGTTATTAGACCAATAAATTCCAATACCTCATTTCTAGCAGGTTCACTCCCATCATTTGACATCTATGAGGATGTATTTGATGTGACCAAACCCATAAAATTTAACCTAGATAATCCTTGAAGCCTTGGGAACTCCATTGTCTTAAATTTGATAGGTTTACTACCATCATTTGCCATTTGCAAGGTTGTATTCGATGTGACCAAACCCATCATATTTAATGTAGACAATTTTTAAATCCTAATTAAAGGGGTAATTTCTAAAAAAACCTTTTAATAAATTTCTAAATTTTTATGAAGACAAACTTATTATATATAGATCTTAGCCTAAGTCATTTTGTGCTTTTAAACATAGAATTCTAAATGATGTTTTTAAGCCTAGGATTCATATAATCATGGAACTAAATAAAAGGTAAGCATTTTTCAGGATCCAAAAATGATCACTTATTTTATATATTTGATCTAATGGTTCATCAATCTTGAATCCTTTGTAAAAAGCATGTGGTTAATGATCTAGACCTGACTAAGATCCAATGGTGATCACCTGTTCACTGGTTTTGATCCAATGGTGAAATGAATTTGAGGACTTTTTAAAGGCATCGTAAGCTTCACAAATGGCATAATTAATGAGTTTAAAAATAAAGAGACTAATGAAATTAAAGGACTTGGATTCAATTTTTCAAAGAAAAATAAAGAGGACTTTTATAAGCTAACATATAGCCTTCAACTAGCATTTTAGAAATTTATTGTGAAAGGTATGAAACCCTACCACATAGGCTCCATATAAGCATGGAGGATAAAAATTAAATATATCATATGATTGATAATGCTAAAGAAATGAGAATGAGGTCGCATCAAATTAAAGGCACGTATGAAATCAGGAGTTGGATATTTTCAACATTAAAGATAAAAACCTTAAACCCTCTATAAAGGACTTAAGCAAATTCAATTGATCACATAACAATCAAAGTAAGTGTAACTTGAATTAAGAGAAAGTGACTTAGTGACATCTTTGTTTTCATTAACTACATTTTAGTGTAATCAATGGCGGTAGGCAAGCAACAAATAAAAATTGAATCAAAGCTTTAGCTAGACTTAAATGGTGAAGGAAGGGTATTTAAAGACATAGAGTTAAATTTAACATCCTTCAATATACATGAAATCAAAAATTGGTCCAAATTATTCTTCTTTATATAGGAGTTGCAACCAATTTCCTAGGAGGAAAAGAGGAATGTTATAGTACACCAAAGATATAAAGACCTAGTATCAATTAAATTGGTAGGCCTTCACAAGGGAGCTAATAAACCAGAGGTAAAGCATTACATTGACCTTCTAGTTCCTATTTTCATTGATTATAGAATAGATGGAGAATATATTACTCATGAATGAAGTGTCAAGAAAGTTTCATGTATAACTCCCATGGCCTTTGAGGCTTACTATAAACTCCCTTTGCCTCATGTTGATCTCTCGTCCTTGAGAGAATGGAGAAATTACCAAAACTTGGACTCAATCCTCTCACCTTGGTTAATCCAAGGTTCCCATGTTTTTAGGACCCTTAATGGTGAGATTCCTATTGTAAAATTTAGGGAGGGTGTTAGGTTAACTATGGCCCTATTTAACAGACCCTTTAGTACCTCTTCTACTATTTATTTGAGTAAGGTCAGGGTATCATATATCCATTGCATGTTGGAGTAGAACATAACCCCTCCCATTAGAGACTTAATAAGTTTTTTCTTGGCCAAAAAATATATATCCATCAAAAGAGAGACCTTTAAGCAATTTTTTATGATGTCTTACCTCTTGGATTCACTCTTAGCCTCTATTAATTTCTCTAGCATCCAAAATTGGTCCTCGATGGTAGAAATGCCATTTCTCATCATTCCACTAAATTACGTATTTTCAAATACAGTAATCACATACAATTCATATGTGATGGTATCTTCCTAGTCATTTTTAGGTAATCACCGGTATCTCTATGCCCAAGCATCATCCACTAATCAAAAGACAAGTGGAGACCATGGGGGATGTGTGGTTCTATGCATATTGTACTATAATTAGGATAGAAAGAATCATGGTCCAACCATATAGATTACCTATATATGTTCTACATAAGCTTTCAGAGTAATAAATTACTTATCAAATCATCTAGGGAATTGTTTAACACTACAAGAAGAATATGAAATCTCAAGTTTATCCATTTCCACTAGAAATTGGTAGAATTATAATCAAGTATTGCAAAAATTTGGAGATATGGTGGTGCACAGGAACTCTTCTGATTTCAAACTAGATGATCTTAAGATGTGGGACCATAATGATAGAGTGTCTATCCATATTCATGAAAAAAAGGTACCAAAGGTTGAGTACAAAGATCAACCAAAAGTGGGAGATGGTATTTACACAAAGGCAAAGAAATATGAATACGTCTTCTCTAGGGTAAAAAACTACAACATTAAATTAAAACATAAGCTAGTTAGGGATAATAATCCCTCAAGAGAAATATGGAAACTACATCCCTTGCATTATCACTTTTGGTTAGGACCTTCTAGGACTACACATCAAGAGCCAACTATTGAAGGACAATCCTTTGAGCCTCATTAGAAAGAATTGACAAAGTCATCTCAAGTTGGGCAACTTGAGGATGTAAAATAAAATTATAAATATGTGATTCAAGATTCTAGCATAGAGCATAAACCTGGTGAAGGTTCCTAAATTTAGGCATCCCCACCAAGGCCTTCTTTCCCAATAAAGGTTATTATCATGATTTATTAAGAAACTAGAGAAAAAGTAAATTGTGCCCTTATTAATATCATCGCTTCTTATGGTTCTAATAAGGAAGAAGATCCATCTAAGGTAGTAGGTAAAGAATTAGTTCCATTGGATGGAGGAAAGAGATAGGCAAAATTGGCTTTAGTTCCTCTAGCCTTAAGAAGGAGGGCTAGGTTAAATTTCACTCACCCTATTAGTGAAATTAACCTCTTCAGTGATGACAATCCTATTCATAGACCAACTATTCCTGATTGGTTTGTTTATGGGAAGTTGTAGAAGTTCCCATCTCTTTCTCCTTTATTAGCTTTGATTCAAGTTGACATTGATGTTCAAGATAATTTCAATCCTTGGATTTAGGATATTCTAAGTATGTAAGTAGAGAGAAGCATCGATATCCTTCATAATAGGGAAAGCCAAGGGATTGATATGCCAAGGGCCTTTAAGAGTTTAAATGTAGAGATTATTAATAGCAATAGGTAAAAGGGTCTGAACCTTAGGTCATTTTCAAATATAGATACATCAAATCTTGAGAGAGTAATGAGCAAGAAGGTTACTATTGGTACTAAGGAGTTCACTTTTTAGAAAGTAGAACCATTTGTGGGTTTAACTCTTATTCTAGTGTAGGCATTAGGGGGGCATCCTATATTTTAAAAAGATGTGGCTAGTATAGTAATAGCCCAATCAAAAATGACCTTGGCTAGAATTTTTGGAATGAAATAGAGGATTCTCAACTTGTAGAAAGAAAAACAAGATTTGGAAGCTTAGGTCCTCCTTTCAATTCTTGAGGATGTATTGTAAGAATTAAATAAATATTTAATGGATGCATTTGAGAATTTGAAAAGAATAATGATTAGATTTAATGATTTAAAACATCAAATCAAGATGGCACAAGCCTTAATCACTAAATGGCATAATTCTAAAGCTCAGATGGAGGATCTCAATAAGGTACATAAGACAAAGCAAGCATTGGACTTCAAGATTATCAATATTAGACATCTAGACATCTTCATGATAGTTTTGGTGGAAAAGCAAGAGGATTTGATCACCTAGAGAAATGATGTCAATGACTTTATCTAGAGAGACATAATCTTGTAACCTAGATTGAGAAACTTTTGGGGAGTCTATTAAATAACCCTTCTCAAACCACTACTATAGGCCTAATTATTGATGAATAATTTAAGCAAAAGTTTGGTTTTCACATCTAGGGCATTAGAAACAACAAAGGTCATTCAAACAAGGATAACCTAAAGATCTTTGATGTCATCATTTTTGTAGGGAAGAAAATTGTAGAAGCACAATGTACTGAGGAACTTGTATTTTAGGTTGATAATTAATTTGACAAGTTAGTAGATAAAAAAAGGATTGTCTAATGAAGCTTGTAGTGGATTTTGAACTAATCAAGGAGTAATATACCAAGGTGAATGACTTACTCAAATAGGTGTAATTAAAGGTTCCACCAATGAAATTCATAAAAGAATATTCTTTTTGTAAAGTATATCCTAGTCTTTTAGAATGTACTCTTTCTTGTCAAGTTGGCATGTGACCTTTCACATTGTATCTTTATATCAAGGATAGTTGTCCTTAGCCACATGTGGAAATTTAAAAGTTAAATGGTTAAAAACCTATGTTTCCTTTAAATAGGTAGATGGTTACCATTTTTAAGAAAATGTTTTTGAGCAATTATTTATCATGAATATTTAATACAACTAAGGAATTTTGAAAAGATTGTCTAGATAGTTTTGTTGAATGCCCATGCTACCTCTCAATTGTAGATAGTCATCTCCAATTTGAATGATTATTATTTTTTTTGAGTTACATTCTTTGTCATAAGCTTGTTTATTTGTGCTAAATGCTAAATTTACCATAAAAATCTTAAGTACTTCATTTTATTTTCTCTATATTTGGATGTACTTAGGTTATTCATATCATAATAGCAAATCTTTAAAGCAAATTTGTTTCTTACTTATGATTCATATTTTTCATTTGAATTTTGCCTAATTTATGGTATAATTTGAGCTTATGCTATTTTATAACATAATCTGGTTCAAATGTGCTCAAATTAATTGGAATTTTATCATAATATTTGGGATGAAACCCTACAATCACGTTTCTTTCTTACTTTACCCTTCTCTTTTCTTATTTTTATCAAAATTCACTCTAGCTTAAATGTCATTTTTAACACTTATTTAGTTTAGCTTCTAAGTCATAAGAAACTATTGAATATCTAAAGATTTAAACCCTGGTGGCTCCCAACCACTAAATCAAACAAATATTGTGGGTATTTCTCATACTATGCTTCTATTTCCACCACAAAAATCATTGAATTGTCACAAAATACAAGTCATGCCTTAGATTTTTAAAATACTAAAATGAGTAGTGTTCACCAAAACTAAAGAGCACCTATGGTACATTTCAAAGCATCAATAATATAAGCTCCACTTGTGCTAGAAGGAGGGCCTCATCCAAGATACTTAATATCTTTCAGGTGTATTTGGTCAAAATTACTCTATGTTTTACATGATTATTTTTATTTTAGCATAAATTATGTAAATATTGGTGACCTTTACAAAAATACATATTTTTTTGATGAGAATTTATTAGTATTTGGAGTTAGGATGGCTTATTTTCTTCAAAATTGATAATTCTTTGATAATAAGAGGTTTATTTGAGTCATAAGTTGTAAATATTGGTCATATTTACTTAATTCAATACATCTTTGAACTTGTTTAGTTAGCTATTGATATCTTTTGTCCTCTTCTGAACAAATTTTTAAAAATTAAGCTTAGTGTGCATATTATTATTTTTCTTTGGAAATTAATTTGTTACACCATATTTTAAAATAGGATCCTTAATCTCCAAGCTAGAATTACCAAGGATTAGGACGAGATCACATTTTGAGACTATAAAACCTTTGCTCAAACTAGAAATTCATAGAAGGACTAGGAAAGATAGAGGTAAGCGTAGGTATTCTAAATCTCTACCATCATCATCTTTGTAAGGGATTCCATTTTTTGATATTCATCCAAAAATGGCGTGGCTTGGAATTTCCCCTTTCAATATGCCAGTGTAGTTCTTGATTTACCATGTAATCCTAAAAAATATTTTCCAATATTTAGTCCAACTAGTATTATGACTGCTAAAGAAATGTTAAATCCTTCAAAGCTGCATTAAGAGTATTAAATTTTATTCATGAAGATGTAAAATGTAGGTTGTTCCCATTTACATTCAAAGATGTTTCATATGAATGGTTCCTTAATCTACTTGACAATAGTATTATCTCATGGAATAACTTTGACACTTATTTTATTTGATCAATTTGGAAAGATCATAAGCCCTTGTGTCATTTATCATCAATTTACAACTATTAAGAGAGATACAAGTGAACCTATTAGGTGACTTAATGCTAGGTTCTAAAAGATGTTTAGTTAAACCATGGATCCATATAAACCTAATGAATCTTTAGCTTTGGAGGTTTATAAAGATGTTGCTGACCCCATGACTTCTATGTTTCTAAAGAGAGCCCTTCCACTTATCATCACATTGGCTAAATCCTATTCTGAAGCAATGGTTATTATTGACCAAATGTAACCCCAAGGATATATGGATTATTTTATCCCAAATGTTAATCCTCAAATGCCTTCATTAAACCTTTTCCCAAATAATAACCAAAATACTCTAGCATTAAACCAATTCCCTGCATTAAATGGGTTGCCTACCAGTCATGCTACCCCTAATCAAAATTTAGATTTCTTAAGACATTAAGTTACCAATGGATTTCATGACAATGACTAGAAGGATTTAGTACTTATCAGTGGCATTAATAGTAACCAAGGAAAAAATGCTAAGGTTCCAAAAAATAAGAATGAGTCTATATTGGAAATGGTATAGATGTTTAGCACTAATTTTCTACAATTGAAAAAACAAGTTGGTAATGCTAATGACAATTCTAGAAGGAACTTCACTTTTCAAAAGTTTAACAAGCCTGGGAATAAGTTTTAGAATGATAGTTTCTATAATAAAAAAGCTAATGAGCCTTCCTATAGCCAAAAAAAATATGGGTATAAACTTCACTGATATTTCCTTGCTAGATTACTATAGGGTGCATGCTACTTCCAAGCATGGTAAGATTGATTGCATTGAGTTTTGTAAAGCCTTCAAAGCTTTTCAGGAAGAACTTGAAACATTCGAAGTGGTTCCAAACAAAGATGTTGCTACAAATTCTTTTGAATCTAAACCATCTGACCAATTACATATAGTGGAAACTTTTCAATTCCATTTTTAAGAGGATAATGATCATAAAAATATTCTTGAGGATATTCAAGCATTGCAATAATTTTTGAAGACATATCCTCTGAGAAATAGGGGGAAAAACAATAATTGACTACCTCTACCCCTCCTAATAATTATGGAACCCCTCCAGACATTATATCAAAGAATAATCCTAAACCCCCTAGAGGAAGTTATTCTAATCTAACTATTGATCCTCTAAGTAAAATTGGATACAATATTATGGAGGATATGAAAAGTATTAAATCTAGTATCACTTTGTGTGAGCTAACTCAGATCATAGAACAAAGAGACTTACTCTTGGAATCTTTGTCCAAGAGAATTATGAATCCCCCACAGAATGATAGTGCAAATGTAATTACTCAAGTAATCAAAGCAGAGTCTATGCCATTTTTACTTAAAGTCAAGATATTTGGGAAGAATGTTCATAATTATCTTTTAGATTCTAGAGCCTCAACCAATATTATGCCTTATGGGATATGTGAACAACTCAAGTTAACTCCAATTGATTCTAACATGATAGTCACTCAATTGGATAGATCTAGAGTTAAGTTTCTAGGAGAATTATTGAATGTGCATATACAACTAGCTAGTGAACCTAGGGTTTAATAATTCATTGATATCCAAGTGGTAGAAATGACTAGTTATTATGGATTGCTTTTGAGTAGAGAATGGACTAAGGCCTTAAATGGCTATATGTTTACTAATTGATCTCACTTGTGGCTTCCTTGTAAATGTGTGCCAAATCAAATAAGAGTGGAAAGGGAACCTCAAATGAAACACATGATAACATAATATAATGTTGTTAATGAAATGGTGAATTTCTTGGATTCTGATTTAGGAGTTTTCACTTTGGAAATTACATAAGAACTTGTTTCTAAGAGTTCTCTTCAAATTTTTGGTTTTTGGAAGTTATACATTGATGGTGCCAAGTGCAAATCAAGATCAAGAGCTAGTATTGTATTGATGGATCCTTAAAAAAATCAATACCATGTAGCTTATAAGTTAAAATTCCCTTGAACCAATAATTTAGCTGAGTATGAGGCTCTCCTACTTGGATTATAGTTTACCATTAAGCACAAAGTTAAGGAACTCCTTGTCTATGGAAACATTAAACTTGTGGCTAACCAAGTGAGGATTAAATACCAATGCAAATTATCTTACTTAAAGAAATATAAGTTTAGGGTGTGGAACTTGATCAAATCTTTTGATGCCTTCAACATCTTAGCTATTTCAAGAGAAGAAAACAAAGATACTAATGAGCTTTCCTATATTAAAACTAACCTCATGCCTAATAATGATTATCAAAGCATCAATATTAAGCTAGTACCAAGTCCTTTAGTTCCTAACAATGTAAATAATTTCCAAATATTTAATGATGATCAACAAAACACATATTTTTAGACTAATTCTAGAGTTTTTGAAGATCATATTATTGATGAGGTTGATGAAACTTTTCCTGAGGAGGAACTTAATGGTAAAATCATCCAATTAAGTGACAATAAGATACCTAAAGGGATGATTTCATTGGAAAGATTATTTTATCCTGACAATATTTCTGAAGTAACTAAGTAACCTAAGGAAAATGGTATAGATTATCATGTGATGACCCTGTGTCCACATGATCAACCCCAAATGATGAATATAGGTAACGCTTGCACTAACATGGAAAACAAAAAAGATAGAGAGTTTCTTACAAAATACAAAGATATAATTCTTGGTCTTATAAATATTTGAAAATATTTGACCCAAGGGTCATTACTCATACCATACCTGTTCAAGAAGGTTTTAAACCTTTTATATAGAAGCAAATGCTAGTCAACCTTATTTTAAAACTCATGATTCATAAAGAAGTTAAGAATCTATTGGATGCAAGGATAATGTTTCTTATTAGACATTCAACTTTGGTGGTAAACCTAGTCCCAGTTAGAAAAAAGAATGAAGAAATGAGATTGTGAATAGATTTTATGAATTTGAATAGAGCATCTAAAAAGGATAATTATCCTTTGCCTTCTCTAGACCAAGTTATCCAAACTCTTTCAAGATAATCTATGATTTCCTTTTTTGATAGACTTTTTTGATATAACCAGGTGCTTGTTTCTCTAGAGGATAGGATGAAAATAACTTTTACTACTAAATGGGGATCATATGCTTACAAGAGAAAGCCTTTTGGATTAATTAATGTAGGAGCAAATTTTAAAAGGCCAATGGAACATGATTTCCAAGGTTTAGTGGGGAAGTGTATCATCATATATATGGATGATCTTATAGTATTTTCTAGAAATAGAGAGGAACATTTTATACATTTGAGACAAGTATTTGATAGATGCAAAAAGTATTGTGTATCTCTTAACCCCCAAAAAAAGTATATTTCATGTCATTGAAGGAAAATTGTTGGGACATATCATTAACAAAGATGGGATTTGTTTAGATCTTTATATAGTAGAGGCCATTTATAAAATTGGGTTTCCTAATAGCTAAAAATAACTTAAATCATTCTTTGGCAAGATTAATTTTGTGAAGAAGTTTATTTCAAGCTTTGTTGAGATTGTCAAACCTTTGAATGTTATGCTTAAAAAAGATGTTATAATTTATTGGAATGAAGAATCTAAGAAATCCTTTAATGACATTGAGAAGGAAATCACTAAAGCTTCAGCCCTCATAAGTCTTGATTTCTCAAAAGATTTTTATCTGTATTCATTTCATTTTGAGCATACTATGGCTATAATGTTAACTCAAAAAGTTGATGAAAATGATCATACCATAGCTTTCATCAGCACCAAATTCAAAAATTTAGAATTGAATTATTCTATGATTGATAAGAAATATTATGAATTGGTAAAGGTAATTACAAAAATTAGACATTACCTCCTTAGAAATAAGGTACATGCCATATTACCTAATCCAGCTACAAAGCTTATGTTGAGTCAGAATGAAATTGGAGAAAGAAGAGAAAAATGGATAAATATTGTAAAATAATATGATATAGAGATGAAAATAGTCAAATTAGTGAAATGTCAAGGTTTAGTTCATACGATCGCTAGTCTTGACCCAAAAATTCCATGTCATGTAAGTAGATCAATGAAATTTCTAACCCAATGAGTAGTATGACTCTATTATCCATTTACTTGTCAATGGTGTTTATCCCCCAAGATTTATAATAGAAAAAAAGAGAACCTTGAGGATCAAAGAATCCCATTACCTCATCAGGAACGAAATATTGTATAGGAGGAACTTTGAGGGAATTTATTTGAGATGTGTACCTAAATAAGAAGTAGCTTGGATTATGACTAGTTTTCATGAGAAGCTGGGAAGTGGACACCCTTCAGGAAAAACCACAAATTACAAGATTCTCAAGGATGTATATTATTGGCAACCCTCTTCAAAGATGCTTATAATCATGTGAGGGAGTGTCATTCATGCCATATTTTTAACACAAAGGAGCCAAAGGCAGTCATGCCTTTACAACCCATAATGGTGGATAAACCTTTTGCATAATGGGGATTAGACTTTGTAGGAGTAATTAATCCAAATTATTTTGAAGGTCATAATTATGTCCTAACTTCTATGGATTTTTTAATTAGGTGGACTAAGGCAATAAGAACTAAGCAATGTAGAATAAAAGGGGTGATCAATTTCTTAGAGTAAAATATTTGTACTAGATTTAGAACCCCAGTTTCTTTGGTTTGTGATAATGGACTTGAATTCATTTCTATTGAAATAATGAAATGGGATTATGACCAAGGCATTGCACTCAAGTTTTCTTCTAATCAATACCCTCAAGTAAATGGTGTTTATGAATCCAAAAATAAAAATTTGATGAAAGCTATCAAGAAATTTGTTGAACATAGACCTAGAACATGGCATAAAATTCTTAAGTTTACATTATGGGTAGATCAAATTAGGATCAAATAAGCTCTCAAGGGTTCACCACTTTTGTTGGTATATGTTCAAGAGCCTATATTTCACATCACCTTGAATTTTCCTATGTTTACATTCATATAAGAATACATGGAGGATAGCCAAGAACATGATAATTATAGGGTATTAAATATTATTCAAATGGAAGATGCCAGAGAAAAGGAATTTACAAACTTCAATAGACACTAATCAACCATGAAAATATGGTTTGATAAAATATCTAAAGTGAATGTATTTAGGTAAGGATACTTAGTCTTTCTTTGGGAGAAAGCATTAGAATCTGAAGGTAAACGTTGTAAGTTCACGCCTTTATGGATTGATGCATACCAAATTATAGAAATCTTGGCAAACAACACTTCTAGGTTGAAAAATATCCAAGGATCAGATTTTAAACCCACCAATGGGCAATACCTCAAGCATTACTTTGATTCTACTCCATTGGGGGTTTTCATGGAGTGAATGTGTAGGATTGTTAAAGTTAAAATAGGTAGGCTAGTTAGTTCTTATATATTTTTTGTTTAAATTTTGTTTTATATTGCTTTGTGGTGTTCATTATTTCTAGTAAATTCTCATGGTATAATTATTTAGTTTGGAATTACTCAAAAGTGTGAGTATAAATCTTATAAAAGTGAACATGGCTAGAAATAAAGTAGTATGAAGCAATTAGGGGTATTGGTATAAATTGGTATAGGAATTTATTGTCCTAAAAATGTTTAAACCTTATTCTACATAAAAATTTGTTTTTAAGAAGAATCATATGTATAAAATGTGAATTTAGTTTATTAACTCATATCCATGCTTACACTTAAAATACATCCTTGTCATGGACTAAAGTTTCAATTAAAGGAGAGTCTCCTAATGCCAAAGCATTTGACCAAATCCTAAAAAACAAGCCATATTTGTTTCCAACCTTTACAAAATGACATAAAAAAAACTCATTGCAAAATCTATGGAAATAGAAGCAAAGGTGATTCAGGTAATCTCCACCGGGGCTATGGACACCTAGCTAGCAGTGGAGTAAGACCTTAAGTGAAATCAAAGGTATCTCTGTCAGGGTTATAGATACTTGTCTAGTATCAGATAAGTGTCTTAGCCTCCCCTAAATTAAGATTTTTTATTCTTAAATAATATCTAAAGTGCTCAAATTTAAGTGTAATGGACCAAAAGGATATGAACTTAGATGTTGTTTCTTGAAATTCATGACAAATAATAAGTGGAATCAAAGCACACATTACATGTTTATGTTTTAATAATAGGTTTAAAATTTATACTTAAGGAACTTACTTTAATCGAAAGATGATTTAGAAGAGAGTATAAGTCCAAATGAGATATAAAATTAATGTATAAGTTTTAACTAGAGCCCTGTGTTCCAACATATTGCCACGTGTCCCTTGTGAGTCACCATTTGTTTAGACCAAGTCCTCCATTTTTATTTTTGAAAAGGGGACACCTATTATTGTTTCCAAAACTTATATATTTTGGAATAAGTTTGAAAGATTGTTTGATCTTGAATTTTAAAAGTAGGTCAATATTTAAAAATGCATGAGGTTTGGTGTTTTTGATTATGGTCATGTTTTTAATGTTGCTAAATAATCATATTTAAGGTGATTAATTGTAGGATCCATGGAATAAGTTAGGGTTTCCAAACAATAAACCCTAGTGGTTTGAATTAAAATGTTAATGGGAAAATCTAGCAGGAAATTTTATACATGATCGAGTTTCAACTTAAATTTCATACACTTTTATAGATCTAACACTTTATGATTGTTCATTATATTTGATCCAATGGTGCCTTAAGCTTAAATTATTTTAGAAAGTCATATAGTTAATGATTTTAGCCCCAAAAAATAATCCAATGATAATGACTTGATCAAAGGTTTTAAATGTAATGGTGTGAATCAAAGCTGAAGCTATAGGAAATATTGAGAGCTTTGCACATGGCATTTAGTTATTGGATCAATAAATTTCATTATCTTAAATTTTATAGGTTTGATTCCATAATTTGACATCTACAAGGATGTATTTGACATGATCGAACTTGTCAAATTTAACCTAGATAATAGCTGAAGCTACAAGAATTTTTAAGAGCTTTGCATGTGGAATTTAGTTATTAGATAAATAAATTTCATTATATTAAATTTGATATATTTTCTCCCATTATTTTAAATTTATGAGGATATATTTGACAATGATTGTACCCATCAATTTTAACCTAGAAAATAGCCAAAGTTATAGGAACTCTAGAGAGATTTACACGTGGCATTCAATTATTGAATCAATAAATCTCATTGTCTTAAATTTGATAGGTTTTATCCCATCATTTCATGTCTATGAGGACATATTTGATGTGACTGAACCCATCAAATTTAACCTAGATAATCCCTGAATCCTTAGGATCTCTCGAAAGCTTTACACGTGGCATTAAGTTATTAGACCAATAAATTCCATTATCTTAAATTTGATAGGTTTGCTCCCATCATTTGACATTTGTGAGGATGTATTTCACATGACTGAACCCATAAAATTTAACCTAGATAATCCATGAAGCCTTGGGAACTACATTGTCTTAAATTTGATAGGCTCATTCCCATCATTTGATGTCTGTGAGGATGTATTTGATGTGACCAAACCCATCAAATTTAACCTAGACAATATTTAAATCATAATCAAAAAGGGCATTTATAAAAATCCTTTAAATAAATTCCTATATTTTTACAAAGACAAACTTATTTTGAAAATATCTTAGCCTAAGTCATTTTATGTTTTTAAACATAAAATTCTAAATAATTTTTTTTATGCCTAGGATTCATATAATCATGAAACTAGTTACAAGGTAAGCATCTTGTAGGATATAATGGTGATCACTTGTTCAATAAATTTAATCCAATAGTGCATCAATCTTGAAGCCTTTTAAAAAATCATACGGTTAATGATCTGGCCCTAGCTAAGATCCAATGGTAATTGTTTGTTCATTGCATTTGATTCAACAATGTGATGAAGTTGAGGACTTTTCAAAGGCCTCACGAGCTTGGCACATGGAATAATTAGTGAGTTTAAAAATCAAGAGACCAATGAAATGCAAGGACTTGGATTTAGTTTTTCAAAGAAAAATAAAGAGGACTTTTTAAAGCTAATGGCTAGCCTTCAACTAGCATTTATGAAATTTTCCATGAAAGGCATGGAAACCTACCACATAGCCTCCATGTAAGCATGGAAGATAAAAATGAAGGATATCCTATGCTTGATAATGTGGAAGACATGATAATGAGGTCCCATAAAATTTTAAGCATGTATGAAATCAAGAGTTGAATATTTTTTCCATTACATGTAAAAACCTTGAAGCCTCTATAAAGAAGAACATAAGTTAGTTTAATTGATCATATAACAATCAAAGTAAGTGAAAATTTAATTTAGATCAAGTGCCTTACTAAGATATTTGTTTTCATCAACTAAAATTTAGTGTAATCAATGGTGGTGGGTAGGCAACAAATGAAAATTGAAGCATAGCCTTACTTAACTTCAGATGGTCAAGGAAGGGTCTTTAGAGACATAGAGTTAGATTTAATAGCCTTAAATGTATATGGAATCAGAAATTGGTCCAAATTATTATTATTTATAGAGGATTTATAACTAATTTCCCAAGAAGAATAGAGGATTATATAGTTCACCAAAGATATAAAGACCTAGTATCAATTCAGTTGGTAGGCCTTCACCATGTGGCTACTAAACCAGAGGTAATGCATTGCATCAACTTTCTTGTTCCTATTTTTTTTGACTATAAAATAGATGGAACATGGATTATTCAAGAAGGAAGTGTCAATAAATTTACATATATATCTCCCATTGCCTTTGAGGCTTACTATAAGCTCCCTTTACCTCATGTCGATCTCCCATCCTTAAGAGAATGGAAAAATTCCCAAAACATGGATTCAGTCCTCTCACCTTGGTTAATCCAAGGTTCCCATGTTTTCAAGACCCCTAATGGTGTGATTCCTAGTTCCTAATTTAGGGAGGGTGTTACGGTAGCTATGACCTTATTTAATAGATCCTTTAATGCATTTTATAATACTTATCTGGGTAAGGTCTATGTATCTTATGTCCATTGCATGCTAGAGTGGAACATAACCCCTCCCATTAGAGACTTAATAATTTTTTTCTTGGCCAAAAAATTTATATACATCAAAAGAAAGACTTTAAATAAATTATTTATGATGTCTTATCTCTTGGATTCACTCCTAGCCTCTATTAATTTCCCTAGCATCCTAAATTAGTCATGTGATGGTAGAACTACCATTTCCCATCATTACTCTAAATTACATATTTTCAAATATAGGAATCACATGAAATTCATATGTTGTAGTATCTTCCTAATCATTTTTGAGGTAATCACTAGTATCCTTATGCCCAAGATTTATCCTCTAATTAAAATATAAGTGGAAACCATTGGGGATGTGTGGCTTTATCCAGATTGTATTGTAATAAGGATATAATGAATCATGGTCCAGCCATGCAGATTACCTATATATTTTCCCAATAATCTTGCAGAATAAATTGCTTATCAAATCATCTAGGAAATGTATTGGCACTACAAAAAGAATAAAAAAGCTCAAGTTTATCCCTTCTCACTAGAATTGGTAGAAATATAATTAAGGATTGGAAATAGTTAAAGATCATGATGGTGTAAAATAACTATTTTGATTTCCAACTAGATGATCTTAAGATGTGGGACCCCAATGATAGAGTGTCTAACCATTTTTAGGATAAAAAGGTTCCAAATCCTAAGTACAAACACTAATTAGGTGTGAGAGATAGTATTTACACAAAGGCAATGGCCATTGAAGAAATATTGTCTAGGGTTAAAAACTACAACATCAAATTAGAACATAGGCTAGTCAGGGATAATAATCACTCAAGAGAAATATGGAAACTACATCCCTTGTATTATCACTTTTTACCATGACCATCTGGGACTACACATCAATAGCTAACTATTGAAAGACAATCTTCTAAGCCTCAGTAGGAAGAATTGACAAAGTCACCCCAAGTTGGGCAACCTAAGGATGTAAAAGGAAAAGGTGAAGATGTGATTCAAGATTATAACATAGAGCATAGACTTCATGAAGGTCCCTAAATTTAAGCATCCCCACAAAGGCCTTCTTCCCCAATAGAGGTTATTAGCATAATGGCTTTGGAAACCAAAGAAATAATGAAAAGTGCCCTTATTAATATCATATATTCTTATGGTTTTGATATGGAAGAGGGCCCATCTGAGGAAGTAGGCAAATAATTGGTTCCATTAGATGGAGGAAAGAGAGGTATAATTGGTTTTAATTCCTCTAACCCTAATAAATAGGCCTAGGTTAAATTTCACTCACCCTACTAGTGAAATTAACATCTTTAGTGATGATAATCCTATTCATAGACAAACTATTATTGATTGGTTTATATATGGAAAGTTAAAGAAGATCACATCTCTTTCTCCTTCACCAAATTTGACTTGAGTTGACGTGGATGTTTAGGATATTATAAATAGGTAAGCAGAGAGAAGCATCCAGATCCTTCACAACAAGGAAATCAAAGGGAATGATATGTTAAGGGCCTCTAGGAATTCAAATTTAGAGATTCCTAAATAGACATAGGTAAAGGAATCTAACTCTTAAGTCCTTTTCAATAAAGATAAATCAACTCTTGAGAGAGTAGTGACCAAGAAGGTTACTATTAGTACTGAAGAGTTTACCTTTTAGAAAGTAGAACCATTTGTGGGTTTAACTCCTATTCCAAGGTAAGTAGTAGGGGAGAATCCTATATTTCAAGAAGATGTGGCTAGTATGGTAATATACTAGTCAACAATAACCGTGGCTAGATTTCAAGGAATGAAATAGAGGATTCTCAACTTGGATAAAGAAAAACAAGATTTGGAATCTCAGCTCCTTTCAATTCTTAAGGATGTATTACAAGCATTAAATAAATATTTAATGGATGCATTTGAGAATTTAAAAACCATCAAGTTTAGATTGAGTGAATTAAACAATAAAATTGAGATGGAACAATCTTTAATCACTCACTGGCATAATTCTCAATCTTGTATGGAGGAGCTCATCAAGGTACATAAGATAAAGCAAGCATTAAACTTCAAGATTATCAAACATAAACATTTGGAAATATTCATGGTAGTTTTGGTGGATAAACAAGATTATTTTATCACTTGGATAAATGATTCCAATGACTTCATCAAGAGAGACATAAGCTTGGTAACCTAGATTGAGAAACTTGTATGGAATCTATTAGATAACCCTTCTCAAAATACTACTACAGGCCTAATTAGTGATGGATAATTTAAGTAAAAGGTTGGTGTTCCCATATAGGGCATCATAGACAACAAATTTAATTTAGCCAAGGACAACCAAAATATCCTTAATATCATCATTTATGTGGGGAAGCAAATTGTAGAAGCATAATGTATCAAAGAACTTGTATCTTGGACTGATAATGAATTTGACAAGTTAGTAGATCAAGAAGAAGATTGTCTAATGATGACAACATTGTATTTTGAACTATTCAAGGAGTAATATACCAAGGTGAGGGACTTCCTCAAATAAGGATAATTAAATGTCCCACCCAGGGAATTCCTTAAAGAATATTCTTTTTGTAAAATATATGCTAGTCTATTAGCATATACTCTTTCTTATCAAGTTGGCATGTGACCTTCCACATTATATCTTTATATCAAATATAGTTGTCCTTATTTGCATGTGGATATTTTTTAACTTATCTAGTTAACTACATATGATTAATATAAATAGGTAGATGGTTACATTTGTAAGAGAGAGTTTTTGAGCTATTGTATACCAAGAACATTTAATACAACTAAGGAATTTTGAAAAGATTGTCTATATATTTTTGTTGAATGTCCATGTTACCTCTCAATTGTAGATAGTCATATTAAATTTGAATGATTATTTTTATTTTGAGATACATTATTTGTCATAGGGTTGTTAATTTTTGCTAAATTCTAAATTGACTATAAATATTTTAAGTATACTTTGTTTTATTTGCTCTGTATTTGGATGTACTTAGGTTATTCATATCATAATAACAAATCTTTAAAGTAAATTTGGTTCTTATTTATGATCATATTTTCCATTTGAATTTTACCTATTTTGTGATATAATTTGAGATTATTATATCTTATAACATAAGTTGGTTGAAATGTGCTCCAATTAATTAAAATGTTATCAAAATATTTGAGATGAAAACCTGCAATCACATTTCTTTCTTACTTTACCCTTCTCTTTTCTTATTTTTATCAAGATTCACTCTATCTTAAAGATAATTATTAATACTCATTTATTTTAGCTTCAAAGTCATCAAAAACTATTGAATATCTAAAGATTTAAACCCTGGTGGCTCCCAACCACTAATTCAAATAAATATTGTGGAAAGTTCTCATACTCTACTTCTATTTCCACCATAGACATAATTGAATTGTCACAAACTACAACTCATGACTTTTATTTTTGAAATCATAAAATGAGTAGTGTTCATCAACACTGAAGAGCACATGTGGTACATTTCAAATCATCAACAACCTGTAATATGATTGATCCTATGCTTGATATGAAAATAGGGATGAATATGACACTATACATTGGCTGTGAAATTGATTGATTTAGATTTAGTATGTGTTTAATTAGTATTTTATAGATGATGAATGAGGACTATAATTATACTTATACCACACTTTTTGAAAAAGTATCTCATGGTAGGATTAAATAAGATAAATAGGTCGACCCATAGGTTTCAAAACATTTTCAATTAGGATGATTTTTGGAAACCAGACACTACATAAGGATTTGGACACTAATATCAATAGTAGTTTCCCTTTATACTTGGTAGGGTCCAAAAGACTAGAAAATAGGTATGGATCTAAATTTTACAATGAATGATATTTATCAAGTTTTAAGTTTTATATGTAGTGCAAGAGACCCAGGTCATTAGAATGATATGGATTGGACTAATTGATAATCTTTTAGGCATAATCAGATGTCAAATGAGAGCCTTTTAGGAATAAGGAGGTCTAGAACTTAAGGGTATACCCCTTATTAATATTCTCCAAATGTATAAGACTTAGATGATATAAATACTATGTTATAATATTTACATTATCTTCCCCTTTAATTAGTAATACATAAGGATGAATTTAGTAATGGATAAGTTTTAATATGTACTTGCGTGTGTATAACACACTTTGCCTTTGATTGATCCCAATTTGAGTGTTTTTTGTGTATGACCTTTAACTAAGAGCATGGTATAGTATTAATTAGTGCATATGATCTAAAATTGGAAATAATTGAAATGCTTGAAAAGAAAGATAGCAAGGAAGGAGTACACATGTGTGTTAATGCAACCATGTTGGTTCTTGATGATTTTACATGGTATAGATGCTTCCTTTTAAATAATTAGAAATAGAAAAGGTTCAGACCTCAACCTTGGATATTTTAATAAGGATATTGTAAGGTATTATTCTCTAATCTAGGGTAAGGATGAGTTTTCACATGACCATTGAGATCATTATATCTCAATCACATAACTTAAGTGTTAATATATATATATATATATATATATATATATAATCTAATGAGGGTGAGTTATTTAATCAACTCATAATATAAATAAGGTGATATTATATGAGTTAATCAATCCAATATATAAATATTATGAGGTTTAATGATTTAATGACTTCAACATATAAAGTTAACTAGCTATTACAACATAAAAGGTTTGATAACAATATATCTTGGTGTAATAGGAGTATCCTAGTGAGTAGTATAATTGGTAAAGTTTTAATTTTTTTTAAAAATAAAATAGAATATGTACTTATAATATGTTTGAGCTAGATTATGTGTGTCACAAATTTGAAAAAAAATATTTCAAATATATAAAAAATCAATGCAACGTATAACATTCTTACCCAATTATATATCTAGCTCATGAAATTGAAATAGATATTATTAAAGTGTGGACATCATGTCATTATGACATTCCCATACTAAAATTTATAGATATTAGAAAGGTGTATAAGTTTTCAAGTGTGGAGGTCATGCCTTTGTAACATGCCCCCATTGAGTTCTTAAAAATGAAAAAATGTATAAGTGTGAAGGTCATGTCTTTATGACATGCCCCAATTAAAATATGTAACTAATAAAAATGTGGAGGTCAAGAATATATGACATGCCCCCAATACCATGCCCATCCCCTTTTAGGCAAGTGAAATATAATCTAGAATGTACCTTACCTTAAGAACGTAAGGTAGTTGTATAATATATGTTTCAATCATGTAGCATATATGAATAATATTTCAATGTAGATATATAATGAATCTCATAGTATGTGGTGATATCAATTCCTAAGATGCATTAAATATATCATTTCAATTTATAGAGAGTAAGAGTACAAGTTCAACAAATAATTAAGCACACACAAAAGGATATTCAATATAAAACAAAATAATGATCCAAAGAGACCTCATATAAAGAGAATGTTCAAATAAAACACAATATAAAGGGATAACATATTTAAATTTACAATCCACATTTAATGATATATTCAAATGTATAATTAGCATACAATGATACAATGGAAAAAAGATAAGGAACATATTCAAATGTTCCATAATAAATGCAATAGCAAGAAATGGATGAGAATAAAGGATGTGAGAATTATATGACACATAATAAAAAAACATAATCCTATTATAATATTCCCTAAGTATATATGTTATTTATTGATAAGTGTTTTCAATGTTGTCAAGGTTGATGTCATTAACATCAAGGTACATCAGGTAAAGATGCATGGTGAGTGGTCTTTAAGGTATGATTTTATGTACTTGATGTGACAAGGAAACCATGTGACAAGAGAAAATTTTAAAGAAAAAGAGAATTTTAATTAAACCTAATTTATATTCTATTGTTTGATGTCATGGTTTATGTTAGCTTGAAGTTGTCAATGTTATCACAAAGAGGTATGATAGTCAAAGTGAGCATGAAGAATGGTCATGTGGCTTTATATGTGCATGAAGACATGAGATAATGTTGATTTGAAATATTTTATTGTACTGATGTTATATTTCTATCTTAAGAGTGTTCTTATTTGATATCATCAAGGTAAGCATGTTTAAGTAGTAGTTCGCGAGTACAAGGTGTCTTGAGAAGCCTAGTTTAGACCCTGTGAGAAGGTGTGCATAGTGATGTTTAGTGAAGTAATTAAGCACAAGATCATGAGAGTGTGTTTTAAATTATTTTATCATATAATAAAATTATAGATACCTTTAGAAGTTTTTTAGGGCCAATTTTCAAGTTTTAAGTGCTTGAGAAGCCTAGACATGACACTAGTCCTGACATGAAAAGAAATTATAAGAAGGTATAAGCATGGTGGATCGGTGATATGAATGAATATAGGAATTATAAATTATATGAGGTTGATTTATCATGTGAGTAACATGTATAATAATCCATGATATCCATATGGTGAGCCTACAGGGGTATGACCTTCAAATCAAGTATGTACCTAGACCGCCCCTAAATCCTACTTGGCCTAATGAGGCATGATGATCAGTTTCCATGAAATTTTTTCATATGTGATTATGGATAGAGGTAATATATGTTTTTCAAATAATTTTAAAAAATTTTGAGGTCATGGTTTATAATAAAGGGCATGAAAATTTCTTTTAATGTTTCTTGAGTACACAAAATGAAGGCATGCAAACCCGAGAAGGACTTTTAGGTGTTCATTGGCATGTGTAACCTCTAAATTGGAACCCTATATATTAATTATATATGGGTACTGTTACTATATAATGACTAAAATCATTGGTTTTGAAATCCTTTATGATCAATCGTTAACACCAAAACTTATGTTAAACCTCTCTAAAACCCTAACAAGGACCTGATGTGAAATATCTTCTTCAAAAAAGATAATAATGGTTTAAAATTAATATAAAATATATTTTATCATGTATTAGAATCTAATTGGTACCTCTAGGTCATAGTGGTTAGTTAGATGAGATAGAAAATACACAGATACAAGATTGTTTATGAAGAATTTACTGTTGTTGTCAAAATCTGCATTAGTAAAGAAAAGGAAATGGAGGTAGGATGAAGTTTAAGACTGATTTTTCATGTACATGGATATTTATATGTAAATTATATCCCTAATGTGTGTTAAAATATTCATCCAAGTTAGGTATTTGCTAATAGGCCTAACGATGGAAATAGTGAAAAACCTAGGTAAGATTGACAATATAATTATGAATATGCTATCATGATATAATAATGAAACCAAGTGCATTTAGTTGTTTTTAAATAATTTTAATACATATTAATATTTTTTATTATTTTTTTAGGTTAGTGACTATAGTGAAAAAGTTGCTCACAAGTTGACCTATTTGGTTCAGATGAGATAGTGAGATATAAGGTCATGAGATTAGTTTGCAAGATTAATATTACCATTTTATAATATTATAATTATATATAATAATGGTATAATTATATCATATAATCATATTCACAAATCATAAGTCATTAAATTTTTTTTATATAGGTGTTTTAGTTCTGAGTCACGATGACTGGTCTTTGAGGAAAATTGGTAATTCTAAATGAGTAAGTTGCATAGGTGTTTTTGAGGCACTGTGCCCTTAGTTGAAATATATAATGAAAATGGTGTTGTTGTTTTTGAATTATATTTACTATAAAATATTTGTATAAGGGTTTATATTCATCGAAAATCATTGAAATTTTGAATCCAAAATGGCCGATCTTGTTCTAGTTTGACTATGTGTAGTGAGGTCAAAAGATTGGTCTGCAAGACCAATATTTCACATTACACCTTATGATTTTTGTCTTTGATAATGGTATATATTTCAAATTATATTTTAAAAAATTTAGTGGTCATTATAAGTGTTATTTTAGGTTTTTAATATCAAGTTGTTTATGGCTAGTTTTTGTAGTGTTATGGAAGTTCTAAGTGGGTTATTTGTAAATAAGTGTTTGAGTCCTTTTGCCATGAGTTGTGAATTATGAACCTATGGGGTGACCATAAATTCATAGATTTTTTGTATATATTATTTATTTCCATGTTTTTTATCTAACTTGTGTTAAATCTTCAATAGTTCAAGAAAACCTTTCTATGTATGAAAATGCCTAATTGTGAACGGTACAAATGGTTTGCTTGAAGTGGTGGTTGGATCTAAATACATTATGGAGCCTAGATAAGATTAGTAGAGGTATATCTTATTGTTTTATTAAATTTTATACCATGTGTGGAGTTTTATATTATTCTAAGAGAGGCAAAGGTAATGTATCTTAAAGTAGACCTAATGGGATTAGGTCTCCATGAGAACTAAAAGTGAAATGAGTTCTAATAGAGTTATGATAGACAAAAAGGGAAAATATATTCATTTTAATCATGTTAATTATATGTCATAAGACCTATTCCATGACATATCTGATAGGTTAAGGGTGAATATCCAACTAACAATCATACGAACAAAGAATGGTATATATACAAGCTAGTTTAAGGCCTATTAAAGTATGGAGAGTGTAAGTGAATGAAATATCACATTGTTAAGAAGACAAAGGTATTGTATAAGATTAGAGGAGAGTATAATATTAGTTAAAAATATATAACATTATGTCTACATATTAATATCAAGTTAATACGACCCGATTTGTCTTGAAGATACCTAATTGAGTGAAGATGCCTAGAAGGTAGTTTGAGATGGATAATAATGTGAAGAGATGAAGAAGTGGTCATCATTAGTTGTTTGAGAAAAAAATTATTATGAAGGTGATCAAATCAATTAGGTGTATGAGTTGGTGCTAAGTCATCTAGGGGGTTGGTTCCTCCTTGAAAGTGGGTGTTTAGCTAGTTGGAGTTGATACTCCATGTGGAGTTGGTTCTTCAATAAATTGTGATCTTTTTACTTCTAAGATTGTATTCAAATTGTAGTGATCAGTGGGTTTTATTCCGCTTGAGCATTTCCCACATATATGATATTCTTTTCTTGCATAATCGTGTTTCATGCTTTTTTAATTTATTTCTTATGCATTTCTTTATCTATATTTTGATGTGATAGTTCATGTATACTAAGGAGGAGTTTAAAGTATGTTATAAGGCATTGATTCATCCCCCATCTCAATGATTATGCTTCCAACATTTGGTATTAGATCTTGGTCCTTTGAAGTAGGCCTGATATCCTAAAGGAGATCCTAAAATCAAGGATGGATAGTAGTCAAGTTTAAGGAGATTTCTCTACCAGTATGGATTCTTTATTTAATGAAACTAATCATGCATTTTGGAACATTAGAATGAGGACATATCTAATTTAAATGGGCCATGACATATGGTAGTCTATTGTGGATGGATACACTCCATCTCTTACACCACCAACTAATGTATCAATAAATAAGGAAAGTGAGATCAATTCTAAGGCAATGAGTGTCATTATTATGGCTTATTAGAGACATAGTTTGTAAAGGTGATGTATTGTGTATGAGCCAAATAGATGTGGGACAAATTTAAGACTATCTAAGAAGGAGCCACCAAGGTGAATATGGTCAAGTTGTAGACCGACTAGAGATAGTTTGAAAGTTTGAAGATGAAACCATTACATCTTATCTATTGAGGGTTGATGAAGTGGTCAATGTAATTAGAGGATTAGAAGAAGTGAAAGAGTCTATAGTTTTTCAAAAGGTATTGAGATTAATATCTCTTAAGTTTGATTCTAAGGTGTATGGAGTAGAAGAGATACAAGATTTATTCAAGATAAAAATGGATGTGTTTCATGGCATATTGAATTCCTATTATATGAGAACAAATGAAGGAAGGACTCTAAAGAAGGAATCAACATTCAAAGCTGAGAAGAAGTCAAAATCAAAGAAGGTCAAAGATGATGTATGTTCAGATGTTGACGATGAGGAATTGATAACCATGTTTGCTAAGAAATTGAGCTTTAGATCTGGTAAGTACAAGGGTAAGTTGCCTTTCAAAATTTTCAACTATGTGAAGATTGGCCACTTTAAATATAAGTATCCTAATAAGGATAATATTGAGCATTATGATGAATATGGTGAACATCATGGTGATTATAAGAAGGTCTATAAGCTTAAAAAAATCAAGAATGATTTTAGGAAGTATGAAGGTATGAAATGGTCATTCAATAACAAGAGAAGTTTCTATACCAAAGAAGATAACAACTCATCTAATGTAAGTGACATGAGTAATTTTAATATTGATGATGATAGTAACAAGCATGAACATGACAAAATTGAAACCTTATTTCTAGCTATAAAAATAGACAATGAGGGTTGATCATAAGGGAAAGGCCTTATTGATGATGATGAATTAAATGAATAAGTGGCTGAGGTGAAACTTAAGGTAGAATTTGTAATTTCTATAAAGGATTTGAAGTTCCAAAGGAAAAATCACAAACTAATATCGTTAGTTAAGGACTAGGAAGAGTAGATTGGTTTGTTTGAAGAGAGATTGAGTAACACATCTGAGTATGATGAGATCATCAATAATATTGAATCATAACTGAATATAGTCGCTACTAGCTTTAAAAATAAATAGGAAGAAAGCACCTGGTATGAAACTAAAATGGAATCCTTGAAATCTGAGTTAAATCAAGCATCTAGTAAGTTGAAGACCTTTTTGAAGTTTGAAAAGAGTATTGATGCTCTAGATAACATCTTGAGTAGTCATAAGTTTTCAAGTGATAAAATAGGTCTTGGTTTCAAGGAAGACCAAAAGGAGGAAGCTCAAGTCAATGAGAAGGGTAATGAAGACAAGAAGCTCAACATAAAGAGACCAATCAAATAACCTAATGTTATGAGGTATGTTAATTCATTTAATGGTTGTTTTCTTGCATTAAATTAGTTTTGTCAAATATCAAGAGAGTGTATAAGACCGTCTAAAAATGAATATTCATGGGATTATGAAAGGAATCATTAGTCAAGAGGTATGAATGAGGTTGTTTTTTATAGTTGTCATAATATGGGATACATTTCAAGATTTTATCCAAATAGAGTTAGAAGGCCATCAAGTCAAAATAATAGGTTTAAAGCCCCTAGAATGCAATAGAGAAGGAAAATGAATGTTTAGATACCAAGGACAATAAAGGTGAGTCATGATTAGTCTACAAGCCCAAGTGGACTATTTGATATGATAGAACATACTTCAGATGTGAAATCAAGTTAAGAATATTCATTATCAACTTAGATTGGTAACCACATGGATGGTAAAGAGGTCAAGGTAAAGAGACTAATCAAGCCTAAAAAGATCCTAAAGGATATTCAGCCTTATTAGAGCATAGAGATCTAGGAATCTCTTGAGTTTATGTTGTTCTAGTGCTCTATGGAAAAGGGTGAATCGATTAGGATTTATGGAAACACTATTCAATTAGTAGAAGCATGGTGGATGTTTGGTTTGAGGGGGAGCTATTCATATTATTCATAATCTCCAAATGTAGTTGTTTTCAAGTATAGAAGAGGTAAGAAAATTAGCTCTATGTTTATAGCAGATGGTAGTTAAGCATGACTTGTGTTATATATGGTTTGAGAATTATGTTTATTCATTTTGTGAGTTCAAGTTATAAAGACAAAGGGGGAGCTTTCTAGTTCTGAGTTCTTTTGAAAGCTTCTAATAATAATTTCCAAAGAGGGAGAATGAGTGGTTCTATAATTTATAACATGTATAACCCTTTGTCATTAATGTTAAAGGAGGATAAAGTTCAAGAAGGTACATTGACTAGATTAGAGGAGATAAGAATGATTAGGGTGTAGTATGTTTTCCATCAATGATAAAGGGGGAGTCTGTTAATAAGTGTTATCATTAATGTCAATTTTTATGTCATTGATGTCAAGGTGTATTAGGTAAAGATGCATGGTGAGTGGTCTTTAAGGTATGATCTTATGTGATTGCTATGACAAGGACACCATATGAAAAGATATAATTTGAAGGCAAGAGAGAATTTTAAGGAAACCTAATGTCTCTTCTATTGGTTGATGTCATTGTTCATGTTATCTTGAAGTTGTCAACATTGTCACAATGAGGTATGATGGTCAACGTCATCATTAAATCATGGTTATGATGCTCTATGTTTGCATGAGGACATGACAAAATGTTGATAAAAAAGAGACTTTTGTATTTATATGAGAGTAATATCTAAAGAGTGTTCTTTTTTTATATCATTGAGGTAATCATGTTTAATTACTAGTTATTGAGTATAAAGTGTCTTGAGAAGCCTAGTCTAGACCCTGTGAGAAGATGTGCATAGTGAAGTTTGGTGAAGTAAGACAAAATTTATGAAAGGTTGTTTGACATTTTGTGATCATTTAATAAAATTATAGATAATTTCAAAAGTGTTTCAAGGTACTTGTCAAGTTTCAAGTGCTTGAGAAGCCTAGACATGACACTAGTCATGACATGAAAAGACCTTGTAAGAAGGTATCATCATTGTGGCTTGGTGATATGAATGAATAGAGGCATGATATATTTTATTATGTTTCTTGAGCATGTGAATAAGTTGTATGAGAATCCATGAGAGTCGCAGGATGAGCCTATATCAGTAGCACCTCTAAATCAAGTACACACCTAGACCACTCCTAGATCTTACTTAGCCTAATGAGGCATGAAGATAAGTTTTGAAGACAATTTTACATATATGATAATGGATAGAGGTATTATATATTTTTTCAAGAATTTTCACAAAGTTTGAGGTCATGGTTTGTAAGAAAAGGCATGAAAAATGGTTTTGAGGTCTCTCAAGTACATAAAATGAAGCCATACAAACCCAAGAAGGACTTTTAGGTGTTTTTTGGAACATGTAACCATTGCATGGTAACTTGAGATATTAATGAGAGATGGATAAGGCTCTTAGATAATAATTATAGACATTGATTTTTTACTTAAGGGGCAATCCTTTATGAATAATTATTAACACCAAAACACATGTTAAACTTCTCTAAATCCCTAACAAGGACCCGATGTGAAATATGTTTAAAAAAAAAACCCCCATATTAGTCTCAAATGACTAAAAAATATTATATCACGTATTAAATTATCCCATGTACCTCTAGATGGTGGTGATTAGTCAAATTGGAGAGAAAATGCACTTATACAAGCTTGTTTAAGAAACATTTGTTGTAGCATTCAAAATTTGCATTGGTCAAAAAGGAAAATGGATGTAGGATGAATATTTATACTCTTGTTTATTTTATTTTGAGGTTTATATATATTTTATATCCCTCTCATGTGCCAAATTGGTCATTCAATTTAGCCAGTTGCTAATAGGCCTAATGATGGAAATAGTGAAAAACCTAAGAAGCAGTGAGAAGATGACTAAGAATGTGTTATCATGATATAATGATGAAACCAAGTCCATGGAGATGTTATTAAATAATTTTAATAAATTTTCATGATTATTATAACTTTTGGATTTTAGTTATTATAGTGAAAAAGCTTCTCATAAGTTGACCTGTCTGGTTCATATGAGATAATTAGATATAACGTCATGAGTTTGGTCTGCAAGATCAATATTTAAATTTCATCATATTATAATTTTATATAAAAATGGTGTAATGATATCATATAATAATATACATGAATCATAATTAATTTAATATTTTTATAGAGGTGTTAGAATTATGAGTCGTGATGACTGGTCTTTGAGGTAAACTGATAGTTTTGAGTGAGTGAGTTGTAAAGGTGTTTTTGAGGATATATGCCCTAAGTTGCAGTAACTAATGAATATGGTGTTGTTTTTTGGGAAATTTTTTTCATACCAATTATTTTTATAATTTTTTATATTCAATAAATTTGGTTGAAATGTTGAATCCAAAATGCCATGTCGGGTTTTAGTTTGACTGTGTGTAGTGACGCTAAAAGATTGGTGTTCATGACCAATTTTTGGCATTATACCTTGTGTTTTTTATTTAATAATGTTTTAAATATGTAAAAGGATATTTTTAAATATTTAAGTTGTCATGGGAAGTGTTATTTTAGGTTTTGAAGATCAAGTTGTTCATGACTAGTTATTGATGTGTTCTAGAAGTTTTGAGTGGGCTAATTTTAGAGAAATGTTTAAGTCATTTTGACATGAGTTGTGAAGTATAAATAATATGGTGATGAAACTAAGGTAATATAGTTTTTGTATATGTGATTTATTTCCATGTTTTTTTATGTAATTTATGTTTAATCTTTAGTAGTTCAAGATAGACTTTTTGTGTATGATAAGGCCTAATTGTGATCAGTACAACTGGTGTGCTTTGAGCGGTGGTTGGATATAAACATGTTATGGATATTACATGATACTATTATAGGTATATTTTATTGTTATATAATATTTTAATTTTGTGTGTGGAGTTTTAAAATATTCCAAGTGAGGCAAAGTCTAATGTATCTTAAAGTAGACCTAATGGGATTATGTCTCAATGAGACATAAAAGTGAAATGAGGTATAATATAGTTATGATAGATGAAAAGCGACTCAATATTAATTTTAATTATGTTTATGAGATGTAATAAGACCTAATATATGACTCACCTAAGAGGTTAAGGGTGAATAGCTGACTAAGAAGCATATAAATAAATAATGGTATATATAAAAGGTAGGTTAAGGCATGTTGAAGTATGCAAAGTGTAAGAAAATGAAATAGAACATTGTTGAATATAAATAGGTATTATATATGATGTAATTAATGTAGAGGATAAATAATGAAATTAATATAGTGTGTCTACATATGAATATCAAGTTCATATGACCTAATTTATCTTGAAGTGACCTAATTATGCGAAGAGGCCTAGAAGGTAGTTTGAGAGGAATAAGAGTGTGAAGAGATGAAGAGGTGTTCATCATAAATTGGTTGATAAATAAGGTATTTTTAAGGTGATAAAATCAATCACATGTATAAGTTTTTTATTAGTCATCTAGGGGGATGGTGCTTCCTTGTAAGTTATGTTTGTTAAAGCCTAGTTGGGTTAGTGCTTAGCTAGCAGGGGTTGGTACTCCATGTGGAGTTGGTGATTCACTAAATTGTGATTTTTTTTGTTATATTACTATATTATAATTGTATATATTAGTGGTTTTTATTCCCTTGAGTTTTTCCCACATATATGAAGTGGTATCTTGTATAACTATTTTTCATGCTTGTATAGTTGATTTCTTATGCATTACTTGATATATATGTTGATGTGATGGTTCATGTATTCTAAGGATGAGTTTAAAGTAATTTTTAAGATACTAATTCACCCCCCCCTTAGTTATTATAATTCCAACATTATCAAAAAATGTTATGCAGTATAGCATATCAAGTACATTATGAAAGATATGAGCATGAATATATACATGTATAAGCATTAACATATAATCTCAAAATTTATAATGTATAAATGATCATAAAGGATATTCTACTTGTATACATCATTATTAGATAAAGTATTTTCCCAAAACATACTATATGACATAGGTATAGGAGAGGACCAACATCTAGAAGTGCATGGGTATGCATTTATCTCACTCAAAGATGCAAGAAATATATCTATCTATAAAAATGAAATGATAGGTTATATTTTAAAATAAATAAAACAACATATATTACAAGGAGATCATAAAATATTAAAATTATAAATATTTATTGTATTTTTTTAATTATTTGAATATTTTTTATGGATTATTTGATTTTTTGTATTTTCAAAATACTTGGGAAATAAAAGACTAACCTATTATCCTATCTAAGATATGCATATAGGTAGATCCAAAATAATAATATGATTTATATAAATGGTTTTAATACTAAGAAACATGAATATGTTTCATATATAAATTTATAGAACATATGGTACTCAATGTATGTAGAATATTACTATATAGTCAAGAATAAACAAGAGGAGTAGGGGTTTGTGGAAAAATTAATTGAGTGGTCTAAGGTTTATTTGGATTCGTTTTAATTGTAAAATTTTTAGTTTATTTACTTAATTATGTATGTTTTATATGATTAGATGAATATTTTGTTTAATCCACTATGTATCTTTAGTGCAAAGACCTCTCAAGTAGGGGCCAATTAGGAAAGGGGATTTCTTGTTGTTTATGCATTTGTAGAATGTTAACCTTAATAGGATTGATAACATATTATCTTGGAATAACAATATATTTTTCAAGTGGATTTTAATATGTTAATATTAAAACTATGAATACCATGTTGGTATGAATGGATTTAATACATCTATACACTCTCAAATGTATTTCATGGATGTCAATAAAAGAATTGGATTGTAAAGTTGTGTAGGATACTTTTTTGATATTCTTGTGTTATTTACTCATTTTGTCATTTATAAGTTTATTTTGTCCTATCCTCATGAATTACAATAGGATATAATATGAAAAGACTCCACTTTTGGCACCAAGTATGAGAAGAAGATAAACAGTCATAGACTTAAAATGTCTATATATTATCTTGTTTGTAAATAGAAAGGGGTTACAATTTTGAAGAGATAAATATAGATTCATATGGTTATGGTTACCTATGTGATTTCTTACTATGATAATTTGATGATTTATAATGTATAATGTTTGGTTACTTTCTATCTAACATAACCCAAATAATTTATTTCTATTTATGAAACATTTGTTATTCTTAATTCCTAAATAATGTAGGATAATTAATGCTTACTATGTTCCTATTAAAAAAAAATTATATATGAATTCACTTCAATATTATACACACATGAAGTATATCATATTTATCCTCAACCTTAGCATGTTCTGATGCTTCAGTAACATTTGATTAAAATGGTGTGGTGAGCATGGACCACTCCTTATTGAAAAAATTATGCTAAGATGGTTACCATGGTAGAGAGATATTGAGACATGGTTAGACCAAAGGATACATAATTTTATAGAAGAAGAATCAAAATGGGCTTGTCTTACCATAGAAGAAATCATTTGAGAGTATATTCATGGAGAGATTTATGAATTTTTTTGGTGTTATTTGCTTGAATTGATAGATAACTAATTGGCCCGATTGGAATATTATTTCTTCAACCCAAGAATTAAATAAACTATAATCTGGACTAAAGAAAAGATAGTCTAGTTGTAGAAATTGGAAACTAATTGGAAAATAACAATATATCATTATGTTGTTACTATATTAGATGGATATATAAATTATTTTATAGTACAAGGATGCACAGATTTTAAAGATTTGAAGGAATTATTTATCAAAGTAAATTGAGGAAAATATTTTATTTGACTACCTATCCTTGTGAAGATGTTGATTGTGAACAAAGCCATGGTGCCTACTATAGCTAATATGGAGTAGTCACTTTGGGCATAGGGGGTTGTGTGTGAAATGATAGTGAATGATGATTAGATGAGTGGATAAGGCTTGAAACTAAATCTAGAATGGAGACATGAGGGAGTAAGATTCAAAAGAAAAGTCTAGATTCAAAATATGAGCTATGATAATATAATAGATGGAGTAAATAGAAGAATACCTAGGTATCTATGGGTAGAGTTAAGAGTATTAGTAAAATAGATGATAAATAAGTAGGAAGACATGATGAGTGAGATGAAAGAGAGGAATAATGAAGGATGAATAATTATGACATGAAATAAGAAGATGAATGTTGATAGAAAGAAATAAGTGATGAAGAATAAGAGGAAGAAGAGATGTTTGAAGAAGAAGATGAAAATAGTATATAAATAGAACAGTTAAATGATAGATGTAGTACAAAGCTATAAGAATAGGTATTAATAGAAGAAGGGCATGAAGTATTAAGTAAATAATTATAAAAAAATCATAGAGTAATTATAGGTAAAATCTTAAAATAAAAAGTTTTAGGAAATAATGATTCACCAGAAGAGCACATGTTCCCATAGCCTAATTTTATATATTCTATTAGAATTTTTAAACTAGGAGGAAAGGAAGATACTATTTAGGAAGGTAAATTTTTAGAACAAGTGCATCATTAGGGTATTAAAATTTAATTAAAATTGATTTGAAAGGATTTGAAGGTCATATGGTTTGTTCAAATAAAGCAGAGAAAATAATGAAATATATAAAAATAGAATAGATATGTTGAGTCTCCTAGTGCATAGAAAAATATTCATAATATACAAGCATGATCACATAGAATTCAACATACTCTTATAATATTTATGAAATATATCCCTTCAACATTAGATTATATAATGGGTGTTTTAGGATCATTTATAAATCTATTGATATATGATGTGTCTAAGGAACCCAAATAATACTTACTAACATGTGAGATGAGATTACAAGTTAAGGGTATTACTAATGAGGCAATTAGGAAGTATGAGTTAATGGGAGCACAAAATGGAAGATCACTTGATTTTATGTATCATAGATAAATTATGTAAGAAAGACTAAAATAGGTTAAGGAATGGATTATCATAGAGTTTAAGATAAAGAATTGTACATGTCAAACTATTCAAGACTTGAAGTAGATTAGGCACAAGTTAGGAGAATTAGTCTATGATTAAGATAATAGGTTTTCAAAAGTTATGGATAAAGTGGAATTTGCCTTAGTAGATAAAGATAAATATGCATGGTTTATCGAAAGATTATTTTATATAATCAAAGTTTCTATAGAGAGGACTCAATATGCTACTAAGGCAGATGTTAGATCTGCTTCAATATGAGTGGAGAAAATTAAAGACAATGGATAAGCTCCCATCATGGGTTCTAAGATTGAAAATAAATTACATTATTTTATGAAAAGGATGGAACAATATCATGAGGTAGATAAACCTAAGCTAAATTTATGGTGTATGGAGTGTGGGAAAGAAGGACATCACATGAATGACTATCCTAAGATCAAGACATAGTTTTGTGAAATTTGTAGAGTAGTAGGGAAAGAAATAATGTAGTGCCATCTCTTGAAACAATGTGTCAAAAACATAGAGTTTATATTTTCATTTTTTAAAATCACATAATCATGGTGAAAAAAATTGTATGTTTTAATAGGATCTCAAAGAATACATTACAAAAAATGTATTCACCATCATTACATAATAAGTGTCCTTAGTGAAGTAGATGATTCTAGGCCCAAAGGTTTATAAGAGTTTTGCAAACCATGTAGGTCCAAAATGGATTCCTAGTCTACCTCAGTACCAATATCAAGGTCTAGCTAGTTAGACCCATCCATTATTGAGTTGGACACCCCTATCACCATAATACCAGTATGTAACACCTTGAAATCCATCAATGACATGTAGAAGTAGTAAAATATATATACCCCACAAATTGTATAACAAAAATTTGGAATTGGACCTTATATCACTAACATTGAAATATAACATATCAATAGGGAGGGTATACAAGAAATTATCAATAAAATAGATGAGGATATAGGGTGGATGTAGAGGAGGTTACTGAGGTAGTAGAGGAAATTATTATCATCACCCACCATTAAAATTTTATTTGTGTGGAGAGTATAATTATGTAAAACACAATTTCCCTTTGAATCCCAAAATATAATTTTACAATGCATATTGTAAAGTATATGATCAACATGAGATAAAAGATTGCCCTATCTTAGAAAATCAAAGAAAGGAAAAGTATGTTAGGAATGTTAACATGGTGCATGCATAGCTGAAGGAGGATGTATTTATGAATGCCATTACAAGACACCAACATGTAGAGAGAGGATTTCATCCTCTTAAAATGCCTTTAGACCAGGGAATCTTGAATGAAAAATATGACAAATACCCAGACCTAGATATAGAAAAGGGGCTCATTTATGAAGTTGTGTTGATGTTCAAAATCATTTAGCATCAAGACATTACCGAATTAGATGATGTAACATTATATTCTTAAATGTATGGCCTAATAGTGTGCATTATGCATTAGGATGGAGTTGTTACTACACTAACAAATTTATTAAAACTTTTAAGTTTACTACATAATGAAGACATCTCTCATAATACTTAAAAGTTATCACATAATTTACTAGAGAATGTGTAGCAAGGTAAATAGAAGATATAAAATCTTTTTTTGGTATGTCAAAACAAATAATCCATAGAATGTATATGCAAAAAGTGACATTGAAGTTGTAGGATACAAAATTCCAAATGTTGTCTTTGACTCTGGAAACATGGTTAAGATTATCCCTAGGTCCAATGGGAACATATTATATAAATGGTTCTAAGATACATCTAAGTGACTCCTAGCTTAATAGACTATGGAAGATTTGAAACCATTGGTAGATTAGAAGACATTGAGATCAAAGTTAGAGAACTGAGTCTGCAAGGTGACTTTGAAGTCATCAATATAAAAATAGTAGTAATGGATTACCATGCATTGATTAGCAAGAAATGAGAAAATGATGGTCATATTAATATCAATACGATGAAATATCAACTAGAGGCACATTAAAGAGATAATATTGTCATAATTTATTTTAATAAATTACATAAACCCTCCATTATGTTGATTGAACTAGACTCTCCTTATGATTCACAAGAAACCAACTTAATGAAGGTAAATTCCTAATAGAACCCATACATGGTTGAGTGAAAATTATTATATGAGAATACTAAACAAGTAAACTCTTTCTTCACTTGATAGTTAAAGTTATAAGAATAGTGGAATCCCAAACTAGTAGTTACTCAATCACTGACACATTTTTTTGTCATAGAATATTATGCATCCATGACTACTAAATCCACTACACACTCAAAAGTTTATTTCCTATATGAAGTAAATGATAACATGTAGGAATATATATATTCAACTAGATAATGCCAAATTATTTGTGAAATAGATTCATCTATTCATGGAGACATAAATACACACATACTCAATTGGGCTCATGGTTATCATGAAATCCAACATATTAGTATGGTGTTCACCCATGAGAGATAAATTACTTAATAATATGTGATCAAGGATATTAATTAATTAATTCTACACCTATAATTCCATATACCTACCATTAGTCATTAGGTCAGTGTATTAAATTTTGCTTTGAAGGGAGATACAATGACATGGTGGGAAATTCATATAAATGATCAGCTCAATTGGGATGATGTGTGCAAAATTATGATTATAAGATTTAAAATACCATAGGTAATCATAAGTATTTGTCATTTATTTTAAGAATTTGAGTACCCTAAAATCCATATCCATAAATGTTTTTAGGTTTAGACTAAAGAACATGTGGCACTAAATTATTGGTTCACATCTTTCATTACACACTTGCCCCTTTACCATTAACATGGTATATATATCAATAATGTAGGAGGGAGACAATGTATTAGGTAGAGGTGTAAATTAAATTCATAAAGACATTTGGTTTTGAAGATGATAACCCTTTGGTCCATAATGCACTACTAAAAATCTAACATTTCTTATGCAATGGGTGTGTAGAAGACTTAAGTACCATGACAAAATCCATAGTGCATAAGGATGTAACCTATGATCTAAATACAACATTAAAAAGATATAAAGGTTCCAATATGAAAGAATAATTTTTTATTCATCCATGTCACAAAATATAGGATGAAGAGGAGGAAATTAATGATTTAGATACTGATGGTGATAACTATATAACTAATTTGTTTGAACATGAACAACCAATAAAACTAATATATAACCCAATTACAAAACCTCCTGAATAAGACAAGTCTCACAACATATAAATTATATAATAGGTAGTGAAATTAATTATACAATAATTTTTTACTTAGGAAAATCATGATATTTATCATAATCCTATTAAAAATCATGTGGCAAACATCATAAGAGAGGAGATTCCCAAATTGGCACATATACGTGAGTAATGGACTAAATCCAAGGTTTTAAAATCTATGGAAATTCTATAGGATATCAATATGTGTTTATAACTAAATTTTTATAGGTTAGAGTATTTGATTCATCCTTGGGAGAAATGCATATCTAACTCAAGGTGTGAACATGACCTATAAAGAATCAACCCTAAAAGTTGAATCCAAACATGAAGTTGAAAGTGAAGGTTGAACTTAATAGAATGTAAGAGGTAGGTCTAATATGTATTTTAGAAAATAAAAATTAGGTTAGAGTGATGGTAGTGTAGCCTAATAAAATAAGTGAGATTAGAGTAAGTGGTGACTATCAAATTTTTAATGATGCATGTGTGAATGATCAATTTCTAATTTCCTTCATAGATGAAGTTTTGAAATCTATCCTAGGTCATGAAGTCTACTCTTTCATGGATGGCTTCAGTGGTTATCATCAAATACCCATTAAAAAAAGATAGATCTAAAATGACTTTTTCCATGGAATGGGGATATTTTACATATAAGATAATACCTTTTTTCCTCAAGAATGCACCTATAGTTTTTTCTCGAGTAGTGGTGAACATGTTCAAGGATTTCATTCATGATTTTTTGGAAGTATATCTCAATGATTAGGAAATATTATATTTATTTAACGAACAATTTTCCATGTTGTGCATCATGTTAGAATGCTATTGAGCTCTGTGCATTTCCCTAAATTTGAAAAATTACTTATTTGATACACTTTTTGATGTCTTACTAGGTCACATAGTGTGTAATAAAAGTAGTTTAGTGGACTAGGCCAAAATCATAGCCATTCTAAGTATGCCCCCACCAGTCAGCTCCATAGAATTGAGATTTTTTATTAGCCATATAGGATAATATCAAAATTTAATCAAGGAATATGTACCATTTCATCCCCATTAGAGTATTTACTATAAAAAGTGCAAAGTTTATATTGACTACTAAGTTTCATGTAACCATTATAGACCTAAATCAAAGACTGGTCATTATACCTAATACCATATTTATATATTAGAGTAATCCATTTCATATTCACATTGATGTTTTTGGTATCATAATTGGTGTTGTACTTGTGCATCTATGCGATGGTGGAATAGACCACCCCATACATTTTTTAATCTAAAAATTCCTTGACACAAAAAATAATTACACAACTAAAAGGAAAGCACTGGCTATTGTGTTTGTACTAAAATAATTCTTCTAATATTTTATTTCAACAACATTTAAATTATTCACAAATCAATAAGATTTATGATGCCTTATCAATAATTCAATTCTTGTAATCTGCATTTCTTGATGGTTGATGATATTTCAATAATTATAATTTCACATTAACATCAAGCTAGGAAGAGAAAATGTTGGGCTAAATCATCTTAGTTGCATGATAAATGTGGAAGAACCAGAAGAACTATAGTAATATTCTCCTAATTCCCATATATTTTTCATTTATTTAATGCTCATAAATTTTTAATCAATTTCTAACTTCCTTGAACAAGGAGTATTCCCTACACACTACCAAAAAAGAGACAAGAAGTAGTTTGTCACCAAATATGTGACACATACCATTCTATATGGGATTTTTTATCATTTTGTGAAGGATGAAGTAATGCATAAGGTAATTATAGAATATGAATGACCACAACTATTATAGGGGGCACACAAAGGATAAGTAAGAGGATATTTTTCCAGAGAAGCTACTATAAGGAAATTTTTATAGAGTGGGTTATGGTGGCTGAACTATTTTAAGGAAGCACATAGAATAGTATAGTATTGCTATGTCTAAAAATGTATGGGTAAGCCCATGTAAAAATATGAAATGCCTTACAACCTTTATTATCTAAAACACCTTTTTAATAATGGGGAATTTATTTTTTTATACCTATAAATTTACCAAGTAAACAAAGTAAAGCAATGTATATTATCATTGTGATAGATTACTTTACCAAATGGGTCAAAGCTACTATAACACCCAACTATGGTGTGAAAGATGCAAAAAACTTCCTTCATGAGATTATTATTATTACAAGGTTTGGATGACTCATCAAGATCAGTATCGATTAATAAGCACACTTATTAAATAATACCATCAAATCCCTTACTAAATAATTCATGCTTTCTCATCGTAAAATTACTACATACCATCCATAAGCTAATGACCAAGTTGAGGATTCTAACAAAGTTTTCGGTAATATGTTTATAAAGGTATGTGATGTCAATAGAGAATATTGGGAATATCACATTCCTATGATTATTTGGGCAAATCGCATACACTATAAGAGGGCTATAGGTTTTATTCAATTTTAGTTAGTCTATGGGATTAAAGCAGTCATGCTGAGGCGATACTTGGTACCTAGTATGTGCATTACAATGGTCATGAGAGTAAGGGATCATGAGTCTCTCACCAATAGGATTATTTAACTAAATAGGATGGATGATTATCAAAGTAGAGCATCATGGATGAAACAAATTCATAATTAGAGCCAAAAAACATGGCATGACAAGAATTTTCACCATAAATAATTTCATAAAGATCAATCAATTTTATTATATGATAGTTGTTTTTGAGTATTTCTAGGTAAATTACATATTATATTGAAAGGGCCTTATGTTATACATGAAATTTCATAACAAGGAATCAATCTTTTGAGATATCTACAAGGAAATATTTTTCAAGGTGAGTGAAAGGCTATAGACCTAAGCCCTATCACCAATAGTCTTAGTTGATCTATTTTTTTTTAAATTAGTGGGTGTTGAGTAGCATCGAGTAGATTAGGATTTCCCATTTTTGTATGTTATCTTATGTGTTTATTTTCTATGTGTGTTTATGTATTTCTACATGATCTCTTCAGTATATTTTGGGAACTAGAATACCAAGTATGGAGTGTGATAAATATGTGTAGAAGAATTTAGGTGCACCATCATAGATGTCATCAGAAGTGAAATAAATAAATTAAGTCTAGGAAATGTATGGTCAAGTCACATCAACCAAGATATTTTCCATATAATGGTCATCCCCAAGTATTTAATGCCATATCCAAGGTTTAATTGACCTAATCTTCAATAAATCAGTGGCTAGTCAACATCATCCATTCATAC
Source organism: Torreya grandis (assembly GCA_037957365.1). Taxonomy (NCBI): domain Eukaryota; kingdom Viridiplantae; phylum Streptophyta; class Pinopsida; order Cupressales; family Taxaceae; genus Torreya; species Torreya grandis. Next base: position 331,395 of record JARHVA010006811.1, on the reverse strand, counting down.
TAAAATATGAACTATAATGAACATAACAATGTATCTCCACAAATGCACCAATGACTAACTACCTTAATTACTAAATTAGATAATATTTGTTACATTAACATTTGAATTTATGTTGAATGGATATCTTAACATGCCATTTACATGGAAACCAATAGTCATGAAATATATAAAGTCATAAGGCTGTGAATCACGTCTTCATTTCATCCTTACAAATATTTTTAGGAGCTGAAGTTTTAAGAGCTAAGATAATTTTACTAAACAAAGAGCTAGAATATTTTCAATTTCTTCCCCTAGTGATCATGGATCATTTACAACTCATTATTATTTTGATATATTATCAAAAAGAAATAATGGGTATAGACCTTGCACTTCATCAGACAAAATTCAATAATCTAGAGCCATTCAATTATCTCTAAGTGGTAGAGCAGAAATTATTTCAATCAAATCTCATCAATGTTGTGAAACTACTATCTCTTACAGTCCCCTACTAATTACACAACATATAATTTGAGCACCTAATTTTCATGACCACTTTTGGTGACCTAGGGGAGATTTTACAAGTCTTTTATACCTACTAAAATGATGTAAAAATCTAATTTGGCCCTAACAACATGATAGTCATCAATATAGAAGCAATGGCCTAAGCTTTGGAACTACTTATATGAGGACATTATCTTTCCCCATGCAATAGGAGAATTCCTATTATCTTTTAGAAGGTTAGATACTTATATGTTTGTGGATCTATAGGAATCCTAATTAAATAAATTCAAGACAAACCAGTGCATATCATGGTAGAATGCATCACATGAAGGTTCTAGTATACCACCAAGTTTGTAAAGAAAATTCCAAAAGGGATCATGGAAATTGCACACTGCATGATCCACTTAATGAGTAGTTTATTTGGCCTAAATACTTTATTTATGATTTGTTGACAAGTATTAACAAGTGTTGTACATCATCTAAGTAGACATTCTAGTACTAATTTTTCATTCTTATATTGTGATTCATTCAATGAAAGCCCCCTAAGGGAGAGGTTTACCCTAACACCAACTAATGGCCATCAAAATAATTCCATAAATTGATATGGACACTTGAGCATGGTGCCTTAGTTCATGAGGTTAAATTCAAGACATGGTGGGATCAGTGTTTAGATGTAATCACCACACATCCTTAGGTGCCATTGAATGTTATTTAATACTTGGGGTAACATGTTGCTATTACTTTACTACCAAAGGGCATGTTCATCAATATTCATGAGCTACCAAGATCACCATTTGGACCTCTACCATTCTTTGTTACCATGGAAATGGTGTAGGTTGAAGTCATCCAGTAGAAATCCTATATAGCTAGGAGTGCAACATCACTCCAAGCTATAACACCTCATGCAACATTCCTTGTAGTATAGAAAAAAAAATACCACCACTTTGCATCTATAAAAATCAAAGTGTAATCTCTTTAGTTAGAAAAAATCAACATTTCCCCCACTTAAACACAAGATAAGGAGCACTACAACCTAATTTTATGAGCTTAAGGTTCGCTAAATCATAAGTTCATGTAACCTACCTAAGATGGGCATGGATGAGTAGGAGGTTTATCATGTAATGGTTGCAGACATGGTAGGATATTTTTATGAAAGAGAAGTAATTATTCTTTTAGAAGGTAGTGCACATGGTCTAAGTACACAATAAGTTTACTTTGAGTTTGTGGATCAAAATACCACCATGCCCTATATTGATTATGGTAGACATTGTGTGAAAATAATATAAGAAGATGCAGTGAATGTTTGAGATCTTATAAAAGTAACTTTAAAGTAATTTACAAATGATATATGCCTTTTCGCTACTATCATAAATTCCATAAGAGTCCCTGGGACACATACCAATAATTAGGAATGAGGATAGGGTTCCACCTACCCTCAAAGAGTGCACCTTCAAAAACATAGCCATGACATAGGAAGAAATCCTTCACCCTATTTAACTTCAACACCACCCAAATGTAGGGTGATTACCTTGGGATGTAATAAATCACATGTTTCTATCTCCATGGTCTAACTAGTTTATTTATAGCCTTCACAACAAGTCCTAAAGGTTAAAGAGATCACACTAGATCAACCTATATTAAAATAATAACAAGATTTATGGGAGGAATTAGCCCACATAGTAGAATGGTGTGTTAAAAAGGAGGAGAAAAAATGCCACAAGAATAGGTTCAACAATAGCAAGCTCAACAAGCAATTTGGTAACCTAAATAAGCCAAAGCTACATAAAAGGCTCTTAAGGTAACCAAGAAGGAACAAGAATCTACTGATGAAAAAAAAAACACAAGAGGCACATCAAAATAATATTTCTAAAGAAAAGAAGAATAAACAAGTTATGCTCATTGCCAAGGCCAAGGCCAAAGAGCATAAGTAATAGTAGGATGTAGTGGTGTACACACAATAAGATTTTGAAGATGAAACTTGTGCATAGTAATAAGCATAAGAAGTCATGAAGGAAATTAAAGAATAAGAAGATTAATCCATACACAAACAACACTCCTAAGCATAATAACAAAAATTAAGCACAATCAAGACATATTCAGCCCAAGAAACATAGGCACATGCATAGGCTATGCCGAAACAAACTAAGGTTATTGTGCTAGAGGAACAATAGAATGAAGTAGAATGTGCATACAAGATATATGAGGAATAAAAAGTGAAAAAGAAAGCTACATAGGATGAGATTAATATGAAAGCATAGGAGGATTCCAAAAAAAAAATCCTGACGATGTTATATTGTAAATCAAGATTATAATAGAGGTTATGGCATAGTAACAAGTAATATTAGAGAAGCTAGAGTAAGAATAAGAACCATGTGTAACCCTAATAGTTTCATAGCAACTAGCATTGACTTTTGGAGGATTTTGTCTATGGGACATTCTAAATATGGTTACTTAGCACACCACCTTATCTCTTCTACTTGAAACCATGTCATGACCTAACCCTTAAATGGCTACATGCATGTTGGAAAAATTCCCCTTCTAGTAGGAATCATCATTAGATGTCTCTAAATTAATAATAAATAAGAAAATAAAAGGTGTCATAGCATTCTAAGAGTCTATTACATAGAAGGTCACCTCTCTAGAATAAGAAATTGATCAATACAAGGATGAGAATGTAAATTTAAAGGATTGCCTACATGAATTTTCCAAAATAATCTAGGATACTTGTCCTAATTTGGTAACTAAAATAACTAGGGACCAAGTCTTGTTCGATCATTAAAAAATCAATAAACTTGTCTCTGAGTTAACCAAGGACTAGTGCTCAACATAGAAACTCTACATAGATGGCACATTAGGGAAATATGTTAAGACTAAGGCTAGTATTGTCATCATTTTGATATTGTAATATTAATAAATGATTTATACCATTGTACTTCAATCATAATAGGTCACAAGCATCTTGTTAGACTATAAGAAACAACTAGATCCTTCTTTATTCAATTCCAATGTAGACTTTAAAATTTCTACCACCACCCAAGTAACCATGGTAAGCCACACTACTACTATGGGGGAAAAGGATGGATCACTCTAATATTCACTCAATGCTAAGTACAATGTGCATGGAAACATTTTAAACTAGGAAATTCAACTTTTGTTTAGTTCATTTACTAGTCTCCAAACTCAATGACACAGACAAGATAGAGCAACTGAGTGATGAGATTCAAATAAGGGTAAAAACACTAAGGCAACCTTGATCATAATTGATGATTCATATATCAAGTAGATCATTAGATATCATACTCTATTATGCACCTTGTTATGGCTAAGCTAAGAAGTGATGTTGGACTAATATGCTTACAATATGGATCTAACTCCCTTTTCTAACTTAGTCATCTAGATTGTCAACACGCCTACATATAGACCACCTTTAGAGCTAAAATATATCATCACTTACTATAATTCCATGTATTCCATGTCTGAGGACTCTTTGGGTCCATCATCATCTACATCCATGCTACCACCATCAAGATAAGTATTGTGTAGCATATAAATTTTGAAAAATTTTGTGTAACATTTTGTATTGGGAACAATTTAGTAAGACAAGTAAGGCTAGGTTGGTTGAAAAACTATAAAGGATAGCCACCTAAATATGCCAGCCTATTAAACACTTAAACATGTAGTAGGTTGGTATGCTACTTAGCTAAAAAATAAAAGGACAACGAAGTAGTGCAGTAGAGGTTAAAATCATAAATGACAACTTAAGTGATTACTAAAACTCTTACTTGTCTAACCATTTATTCAACCTCTACTCACTTGTGCATTTTTAGAGATCTTGTGATGTTATCTTAGGATGAGACAACATTTTAAGTCTGAGAAAGTGTTAGTAAAAGAATTGGGATTGTAAATATATGTATGATATTCATGCATTATGTACTCACTTTATCATGTATAGGTATATTTTGTCCTATCTTCACGACTTGTAATAGGCTAGAATATGAATAGACTCCAATTTTGGTGTTATGTATGAGAATAAGATGAATAGTCATAAACTGAAAATGTCTATATATACTTTTATTTTTAAGTAGAAATGAGTTCCACTTTTGAAGAGATTAATAGAGATTCATTTGGTTATGGTTACCTATGTGATTTATTACTAGGTTCCTTTCCTATGTTCTCATTTATAATTTTTGGTTAATTTCTATCTAACATAACCTAAATTCTTTGTTTATGTTTATAAAACAATGGTTATTCTAAATTCCAAAATAGTGTAGGATAACCAATGCTTATTATGTTACTATTATCAAAAATTATATATGAATTTAATTCACTATTATACACACAAGAAGTATATCCTAACTATCCTTGTCCTTAAATTTTTTTGACGCTTTAGTAACCTATAATAACAATGGATTTTATGTGTCTTATTTCAAATACTTTACTTGTTTTAATGTAATATGTTTGAAATATTATATTTTGTCATGTGGTGAACAATTGATAGTCGGTCATTTAGTTCAATGTAGGTATAACTAAGGTAATCATTGTACATAATGGAATTCTATTGCAAATAAAAATTCTTTATTATAATGGTTAGGTGGTAAATAGTTTCTCACTCTTCTTTTTACCACTATAACTAGTTTATTTTGAGGTGTATAAAGTGTATCAATATGATTTGTATCTTTGATTGCCATTTTTGATACCTAAATATATTATGTATATAAGTGTGTAGGATTTATCAATCTTTTCTTAATGCCGTATCCATGTGTACCTATAATAATATCTTGATCACCCAATGATTCCTTGGTATGATCAGTGTGTGAGAGATTGATCAAATTATAAGTCATACTAGGAGAATAACTTCTTCTAGTGGATGGTTTTTGTGAGGATTGATAGACCACACATTCTTGAAAAGGAACAAAATGGGTTGTCTCTACCCTTTTATAATGGCCTCAAGAGGAATTAGGGTAAAGGGACCTCATTGTTTCTTTCTAAAATGTAATGATCCCTCGATCTAAAATTTATGAAATACTTTATCTTAATGTGAAATTATCATTATCATGATGTCCATTAATACCATGAAAAGTGAAAAAATATTGTCATTTCACTTTTTCAAATATGTTTTATGGATGGTAATAGTTTTGAGGAAAGGTAATCAACCATTTATCCAATAGTATATGTAATAAATCATATGGTTTCTCCCTTTGTTGATCAAACTGAGGTTGTTGCCTCTTAGTAGAGACATAGATAGTAACTATAAGAGATATTATGTATTAATATTCCTTTCCTCCATGTAAGACTTTTAATTCATGTTCAATAATAGGTACTTCAAGTTTATATGGTGCTATTTGAGGTGGCTCATGACCCTCATTGAATTTTTTATCCATTTTGTATGAATTATTTGTAACATGTTTGCCTTTTGGGGAAGTGTTGAGAGATTTAGTATTGGTATTTATTAAGGAACATGAATAGTTAAGCACATATTAATCTAAAATATTTAAATAATTAAAGGGCTTATGTGATGATCTTTCATGAATTTCTGAAAGAATACCGCTACTAGACATGAATTTTACTTGTAGATATGAGGGGGTGTAGTTTTAATAATATAATATATCCTAAAATATAATAACATAATACTAAATAAATTCATTCTAATTTTGAGTTAATGTTTGCATGTGATCTAATGGTATATTTGGTAACTTATGTTTATGTAAATTAAATAATAATATATCTTAAAGTGGATTAAATTTTGGTAAGGAACCATTTGGAAGGTTATATAAGTAACATCGGGCTTATTGAGTTAAGCTTCTATGAAAATATTTAAGCAACAGACATCCATCTTTGGCCCAATGGTTAGATGAGTGTATCTATTGTCTCAAATGACTAATAGGATTGCCTCAACCATTTAAGGAAGAAAAAATATGTATGACAAGATTAGAAGAATAAGGAATTGAAAATACCTCCCGTGTAATGGGTTGGTCCTGTAGGAAACTATCATTAAGGGTTACCTCATGGGAAGACACTTAAAATTTAATAATATTCATTCTAATTTTAAGGCCATTTTTAGATGTCATCATAGATAGCATGTCACTATGAGGAATTGATAAAGAGTTTGAATAGGTGCGTATAGGATGTAGTTTATATGAAAACACAGTATTAATAATCTCTTTACAATTGTTCTTGCATTCTAAGGTAGTATCATCAAATGGTTTGGAAATATTATATAAAGTAAAAAACATGTTACATGATGAGTCAAGAGGTCATGATATCATTTTTTATGTTACAAAGGTTAATACCATGATCTTGTAAAGGTATTAGACTATTTTAAATTACATGACATACAATAGGAATAGGGGATGTGACTTCATTTTCTTTAGTTAAGATTGGCACATGATTTTTAGTAAAAAATAAAAAACATGGATAAATGATAGTATGTTTAATGTTTCTTTAAATATCAACATAGGTAGGGGATAGAAGATGAAATATCACTTTATAATTTTTATATATCATTTTCATATGAGAAAGGAACATTAGCATTATTAACATTTCATTCTTGAATTGCATTATTTCTACTTGACTTAGGAAATTATTTCATGAGAAACCTTTGGTTTGATGTTTATATTGAATTGTAATAAGGGTATAAGCACATTTATCTATGTTATTTTGATAGGGGAATAAGTATCACATGTATTTTTATCATTTCGAGCTAGATATAGAGAAGTTCACTATTTGTATTTCCATGAACTAAATAAGGAACATAATCTTCAATAATGTTTTCAATATTTTTTAATAAATTTAAACTTAATTATTTTTATAAATAGTATCAATGAATAAATAATATGTAGATTCAACTATTTATTCATTTTTAATAGCTTAAATTCTTCATCATTAAAATTAGAAACACGTAATGAAGGAGAAAATGAAAACTAGGATTCTCACATTCCTCTTCAAAATATGTGGAATAAAAATCATAATCATATGGTGAATAAGGATTTATGACATAAATGTCACCATATTCATCATTCTTTACATTTTAACTATTATTCTTTTCATTTTTGTAATTGTAATACTTTGTGACAAAGGAAGACTATTTATTACATGTTTGTTTAGCCATAAGATCCTCATAATAAATACATTGATCACAAAGATGATTTAAAAAAATATAAAAAGATAAGGTTTATTAGGTTTATCATTTAAATCATCCATGATGAGGGATCTATGGCTATCCACAACCATACCAAAAAAATAAGATAAGGCATAGGGGAAAATATAAAGAAGAATTCCTTAAGCTAATCCCATGAAAAATAATTCAGATCTAAAAATTAAAATATAAAAATATAAAAAGAAACTTTTATGGAAGGAGAAACTTTGATGGATTGTAAGACAAGTTCGTTAGAAATTTTTAATAAAAATTGGGCCTTTACACAAATATCTTATAGAAATTAATTGTTTGAATGAAATAATGTAATATTCATATCTAGGTAATATAATAAAATATTTCAAAATATATTAATTCAAAAATTTGAAATAAAAATAACAATGATTGTACAACTAAGAGTTAATAAAATCATATCTTGTTTACTACTCTATTCTATACTATCAATGTTGTCCAACATAATTTCAGTCTTAGAAATTAGTTCTATGTTTCATTCATTCATTCATTCATTCATTCATTAGTTCTATGTTTTTTATTATTTTTCTCCCCTCTAAATCACCTCAAAACTCAAACACTATTATGCACATTAGGGTCCTTATTATGGATATTTTTATCCTACCCTAAATATAGTCTCTATTCTGAATCTACAAATTTAACTTTTATCTCTTTCTTTCACCTTTTTCTTATGTATTTGGATCATACCCAAAGAATATAAAGTCATAATTATAGATAAAAACCCTATATATTTACCCTTATTCATCCTTGAAATGAATTTTTTAAAAATGGTTTATGTAGATCATGGTGTCAATTTGAACTCAAAGATCCCTCTCTCAATGGACATTGCCTACATAAATAATACTCCAAGGAGGGTCTCAAACTTAAGTAGTTCTACCCTATGTGTGGGAAAGTTTGTGAACAAGGGTGAAATATGATAGATTATGATGCATATAGTGATCTAACTTTAAATTTGACAAATATCACTCATGGGTTACTCTTTGAATGTTTCATACCTATAATATGATTTATCATATGTTTGATATAAAAATAGGGATGAATATGACTGAATAGACTGGTTGTGTAGTTGATTGATTTATATTTACTAGGTGTTTTCTTGGTATATTATATATTAATAATTATAGGGATTATACTTGTATTTATGCCACACATTTTTAAAATATCTCATGGTAGCGTGTAGTAAGATAAATAGGTTAATGCATAGGTTTTGAAGCATTTGTAATTTAGACAATTTTAGGCAAAAGGACATTACCATCAGTGATATTATCCCTTTGTGGTTGGTAGTTTCCATAAGGATAGAAAATATGTATGGATCTAAAACTAATAGTGAGTTATTTTTTATCAATTATATGTTTTTTGTGCAGTGTAGGAGACCTAGCTCATTTGAATTATATGGATCAAACTAAGGGATAAGAATTTAGGCACAATGAGATGTCAAGTAAGAGAATTTTGATAATAGACAGATCTATAACTAAAATTTATATCCATAATTAATATTTTTCAAATGTAAAAGACTGAGATGCTATAAATATTTATTGTTAGCATCTACATTACCCCCCCCCCCCCCCGCACTTTAATCTAGCAATGTATAAGGATTAAATTACTTTTATAAAGGAAATAAATGTATATATGGGTGTGTATACCAAATCCAAACTTTAATTAAACCTAGTTAAATGTTTTTATTTTTTATTAATTTTAACCAAGAGAATGTTATAGTATAAATTAGTGCATAAGATATAAAATTTTGAATAATTAAAATAAGTGAAAGGAAAGAGAAGGTAAGTAGCACACATGTTATCGATTCAACCATATTACATATTGATTTTTTGAATTGATAAATATGCTTATTTATGAAGCATTGGATATGGGAATGGTTGATACATAGACCGTAGATATTTGAAAACTGATATTGTAAGGTATTATGCCCCCAATCTAGTGTAAGAATGAGTTATGACACTATTGTTGACCCAATTTTGACCTTAAGTCAAACTTGATCACTTCCTCTATGTTGAAAATTCAAATGGTTATAAAAAGCATATCATGGTATTTTCATAGTCTTTTCATGATCTTAAATAGTTTCATATGGTCATATTTGTCCTTTTTTAGCATTGTCTAAAGTTTGGTCTTATGTTCACTTGTTTAGACCTATGGGTCAATTACAAGGTCTTGATGTTCTCAAACATAGTAAAAGGTTTTATATATTTTAAATTCACTATAAAAGGTTATTTATATGTCATTAAATTCATGTTATCATTCATTTACCTTTTACTATGTTCTATTATGTTTAAACGACAATTTGGTAACCTTTTGGCCTATTTGAAAGAGTTACACATACCATTCCAAGAATAAAATGTTTAAATAATATTAATAACATAAATGATGTAAAAAATGGGTTAGATAATGTTCCAGGATATCTAAAGGATGATAAAATTTGTAGTTCAATGCCTAAACAAAGCAAAATGACATTTTAAAAGTACTTTGAGGCACTTATACGACATTTTAGGATCATATTTAAGATAGAAATCATTTATAAGTGTACCTTGGGAACCATAAAATTATTTTCAATTTTTTTTAAAAGATTCAAGTCAAATAGCTACTTCAGGCATTCTCTCCTCCATCACTTCCTTTACAAGTTCATAAAGGCAAATTTGAAGTGAATGGTATGGCCATGAGAGAGAGAGGTAGGATCTAAAATTTTAAAAATCGTTATGGGTCCTAGTAATATTGAAATAAGTGTAATTATTTTTAAGATTAATTTCCCCTTATTTATTAATAATCACTAAGAGTAACATTAGGTCACTATGTCATATCCATCCAATTAAGGCCTTTTCTTGCATCTGCTTCTCAAATTCACAGCTCAATGGATAATAATGGTTTTGAGGGATTTTTATATAGGTAAAACATATAATTTTCATGCTAGTTTCTTTGGATTAGTAATTTTGATGAAGTGTCTTCACATGGAGGGAAAATGTCTTGATGTACAAGGTTTTTCATTTAATCTTTCTTCAAGTTTTGTTTTATATAAGATATTTTTCATCTTCATAGGTTCAAAATTATTCATTGAACATGTAAGATACATAAAATTCATGTATTTAATGTGTTCTTTGTCTAATATGTGATACTTTTCCCTATTTTTCAAGATCTTTCTCTTTGGGAATATGGTTTGTGTTTGAACAAAATACTACATGTTTGAGTGTTAATTTGGCTCAAATATCAATGGTATTTCATAATTTAATATTTGGAGACAATATTTCACTAATAAAAGTATAGAAAGATATATATAATAGTCTAAATACATCCTCTAATGAGAGTCACAAATATTTTCTTCCATATGTAGGCCTATATAATTGAGAGGTAGGTTGAAGATGTCATATTCCTAGGACAAAAAGTATAAACCATGAAGAGAGATGATTTTGATCCCTAAATGCTTGTATAATTTTGCACAAGATTGTTAAGGCATGATTGATCTCATGAGATAATATAATATTGTACATAGACCTTATGCTTGGTCATATTCTCAATGAAATATTGGAGTGATAATAAAGTTTGTTGAAGTTGATAGGGTTTAAGGGTTTAACGACTCAATAGGTGAATTTTTATATCCCTAAACAATCAAGTAGTGACCTACATGCCTTAATATTATAGGTCCTCATTTTGGACCAAAGTCAAAATCATATCAACATAAAATAAAATATAAGAAAGTGAAGCCTAAATTCATTGTATATATATATAACACAAATTATGGAAGAGAAAGTAGGCCACTTACAAGTTAAAGATGGTAAAAAAACTGAGTTGATAAGTTCTAGAAGGTACCTACATGACTTTATATACAATAGATATGGTCAAGGGTTTGACTAAGATAAGAAGAATATGAAATTTGGCTATGTAGTGGGATAAAATATTTTTTTTTGATACCTTAAAGAACCATGACATGGTGATAATACCAACTTCTAAATGAAAATCCTAATGCTCAAACATCCTTCTATCACCTATGGGTTGCTAACTAGACAATTAGTGTAAAACATAAAGAAAAAGAGAGAGGGTGTAGAAGAGGTATTGGAGACTATTTGGGTTAGTAAAATATAGTAACAATTCATTTTAAATCTTAATGACTTTCATGAAAATAAGACCTTGAGAACATAGAGTGTATCCAAATAGTCTAATAGGCACCTACATGCCTACTTGAAGGATCAATCCATTTTATAATGAAATATAAGGATAGAGGTTATTGAAAGGTTCTCTAAGCCTATCATGTATTTTTAATACAAATCCAATAGTAATTTAGATATTTATTGACAAGAAGAGAAAAACCTAAACAAAACATGGAGTCAAGATACCTTACTAGTCACCTACAGGTTACTAAGAGAAGACATGCTCTTATTAAGCCTTAGTGAGGAAAAAAATGTATATGAAGGACACTAAGGTCTATCTTAGTTGAAAAATATGTCATATAACTACTTAAATAATAAATTAAATATATTAAAATGACTAATTATATTGGTTAATTCTTAGTTCGAAACTCCATATATAGTCAGAAGGCCACCTACAAGCCTTCCTACTCCCTATGAGAGTTTTGATTTATTGAGGAAAGGGTAGGGTTTGTGAGAGGTCTCAAAGTATTAATAATATTTGATTAATTTTTTCATGTTTAAAATAATATCTCATCTAATCCTCATACTAGATTATAAAAGTATAAAATGTTGATAAGACCTTATTCAGGATTAGTAGGTTTAATACCATGCATAGACCATAAACCATAGTCATGTGCAAGTGGATGGTTTAGGATGGTTTAATGTTATGAATTTATTTTAAATATTAAATATTATTGTGTATAGTATTTAATACTATTAATTTATATAATATATAAAATAAATGCTATATTTTCCCTTAAACTCTTCTTCAAACATCATTCATGCAAGTCTACATTCAAGGCAAGTTTTCTAATTTGTGATGTAACATTGACCTTGTGTATATAAAGAAGAGTATATATAAGAGTGTATAAGTTTATCCAAAAAACATTCTTTATTCATTATTTTATTGTTTAGGTCCAACACTTGCATGAATAAAAACCAAGGCCATCAACCCCTCTCAAAAGGATTGTTTAAAACCCGAAGAGTACCTTCTCACACTTAGAATGGTCATAGAACCAAGTGGTGATTTTAGGTGATGTACAGGTCCCATAAAAACAATATTGTGTCATTACAAGAGATAAATATTATTTCTTTTTTATGAACAATCCTTAAGAATAAAACATGATTAAAACCCTCATAAAACCCTAATAGTGACCAGTCAAGATAGATAGACCTTTAAATTAAATTTAATTCCATATTTTGGTCCTAAAAACTCTTATATTTTGTTTATTACTTCAATTAGGTTATATACTTGTACTTTTTATGTAATTTTAGTTTTACATATTGCAATAATTTCCATACTTTACATGTTTTTGGTTTTTTACAAGGGTTCTGAGTGAAGGAGAACTTTAAAATAACTTTTGGAGGTCATTTATGATGTTTAAAATAAATTAAAACCAAAAAATTTCACATGATATTTTGGATGTGGTGAAACATGGCTCATTTTCAAAGATAGTTTCAAACATGCCTAAAATGAGATTAGGTAGTAAGGTCATTCCATGGTTCTCATACTTCCATAGGATCTCAAGACCCAAAATTTGACATGGAGGTTGGTTATATCATATATAAAGTTAATAAAACTATTTTGAGTTATTTCACACATGTAGGAAAGGTGTGGAGCAAAAAAATAGGGTTCTAGTCAAGGAGGCCTAATTGAAGAGAGACAAAGGTAGAAAAAATGGACTTACACTCAGAGTCAGGAAATGCAATTTGACATGGAGATATAAGGACTTAATGGGTCGTATAATAATTTATTTTTTGTAATTAACCTTCATATATTATCATACATAATGAAGTTTACATGTTTTTATGGCTATAAGGAAAATAGGCCTAGTGAGGGCTTGAGGAGCAAAATGAAGTGTTGGGAGTTATTATAAGAACCAAAAGGGATTTTTTCAGGTCTATTAATATATTTTAATACCATCCATGTATATGGAGTTACTTTAAGAATATTAAATTGATATTTAGGCCACTTAAACTAACTTAGGCATGGGAAATAAAGAGTTTCAAGACACATACATATGAATGATAGAATTTCAAATCAAAGTAGTTTATTAAGGCATGATAGGTGTCTAATGAGTTATCTAAGATAATTTCATGGAAAATTAATGATGGATAAATTGATTTTCACTCCTCTTATGTAAAAAATGGTAGTTTTCAAGAAGCTAGTCACGGTGTCAAGCCAAGTTCTAACTCATATGCCACATGGAAGGATGGAGCATCTTCAAGAGGGAGATACATGAATATATAATTATATTTATGAATATTCCTTAAACCAATTTATTTTTTTAACTTACATGGAAACTTGTAATTCTTATCCTACTATGCCCCCCCCCTCTTTTTCTCTTTCTCTTCACAATTTTCTATATAAGTAGCTACTTTTGGATTTGTATTGAATCCACATCTTTATGGTAAATCCCTACTAGTTTGAGTTATATTTTTACCTTTGAATAAAATATTTCAAGATGGTTTTGGGTTTTCAACTTTCTATATAAGTGTGTGAATTAGTGCATAGTTTAATGACAAGTGACAATCATCTATCCTTATGTTCACCTTAATCTTTCATGTTTTGTGTATGTAATCTTTTCTCTAACATGTCACATGAAGTGGAGTTAGTATTCTTGTATGTATCTAAGTTTAAGTAAGAATACTAGTGAATACCTCTTATTCATACACCTTGACCAATGCATTGTATCTTAACTTCATGTTGAAATACTTATGTTATATAAACTTTTGATGTTTATATTAGATTTGTGAATCACCTTTAATAGTGCATTTTCATGGTAGTATTATCAAGTTAAAATTGTTACATCACCTCATTAGGTTGCATTTATTTCATGTTTATCTATACCTTTTCATCTCAAAAAATTAGTATCATAGGTGATGATTTTAAATAGACATATCAAGGGAGCTAGCTCCTTAATATAAAGGTTTACCCCCACTATAGATAAACCACGTGTCAAGTGGTAATAATATTATTTCATTCAAGTGGAGTAGGATTGAACTACATCACTAAGGGTTGAAAATTGAGTGACAATAGTTATGAAATGCTCAGTGGGACAATTACCCAAGTGCTTCTTTTCAATGTGAGTATTCATTTTGACAAGACCACATATGCACATGTATTTCCTACTCAACATTTTGTGACTCCACTAAAGGTAAAACATCTAGTTTCAAACCAATTCCCCATTTCTTTATGATTCATGGTCACTACTAGATCATCTACTATTAGAGATGATCATTCTACAATTCCACTCCCTCATCTTGAAATTCCTCTTCAAGTTCAATACCTTGATCCTTTCTTGAAACTTGACAATCCTAAGAAAGAGCTTTAAGAGCAAGAAGATTTTGAAAGTCAAAAATATCAAGAGAGTGAATAAGAGGTCAAACGTAACATGGATAGGAAACATGATTTCCAATATTTCAATACTAAAAATCCCATAAATTTTTTTTCCTATGATGATATCCCTCCCAATTCCACAAATACTATCCTTATTTTCAGAGGGGAAGGTCTTATCACCCTAAGTAAACATATTAGAGACATATCCAACTTCTAAAATTTCCATAATATCACATAGATTAATATATAAATCATATTGATCTCCATGTCCCTTATGGGAAAATCCCTTGATTGGTATATAACTTTTCCAAGGGGATGCATTAATAGGTTGGATGAATTTGGGTAGTTGCTGACTGAAAGATTTGAAGATAATAGTGAACATACATCACTAATCCATCAGTTGAATTTCATCCAAAGTGGACCTAAAGAATCCATGCATGTTTTAAATGAAAGGTTCTAAAAGACATGGAATAGGCTTTCACCTCCCATGAGATAACATACAAATTTTATTATCCCAACCTGCTTCAAAGATATTCAGACTTATATTGTTATCATGTTGTAATCCATAAGAGGGTATAGCTTGCTTGATGCCTATGATGTGGCTATTAGAGCTGAGAATAGTTTGATCTAAGCTGGTAATATCCCTCCAAAGTCTTAATGCCTATATTTCCTAACATTCATATTACCCCTCCAAACCTTGATTCATTTCCAAATCTAAATATCAAGTCTAAATCTACTCTAAATAAATAAGATGATGTGATTGATTGGAAGGAAAATATAAGGCCTTAGAATCTTAAACTAGGCAATCAAAAACACATATTAGAGCTTACCAAAACTAATATTATTACCATCCAAAATAAAAAATATTTACACCTCATCATAATGGTCAATGGATGGGACAAGTTTAACCTAATTTCAATGGGTCACCTAATGCCTACAGTCCAAATTATGCTCCCACCTCAAGATCCATGGTTCCAGTCCATAACAACCTAGCTCAAGGAGAAGAATGACCAACTTCTTGTGGGGTAACCTCAAGGTTAGTACATGAATTATAATGAGGGTGAATTTCAAGCTTTGGTTACTCAAGGAGGGACTACTAATTACTTGACATCATAAGATGATAGATCTATGTAAGTAGAACCAAGTGGAGAGCATAGTTATTTTTGGAGCAAGCTTTATGAATTACCAAATAGAGGATAGTTTTATTTTAAATTAGAGAAACTTAGTTACAGCCAAAAAAAGGCCAAAGAAAAGAAATTTTGGAGATGATCAAGATGTGGATATACCTCCAAAAAATCCCCCTTTAAGGTAAAAATTTATGGATGCTAATTTGACATCCTCTACAAGTCATGCACCTCTTAAAAATCAAAACTTGGTAGATATGGTCAAACCTTCATTGCCTCAAGATTAAGGTACTACATTGCCTCTAAGGATGCAATAAATGGTTAATGTCTCACCTTAGAATATTATTGACTCCTTGAAAAACATACAAACAAGCATACCCCTTTGGGAGGTATTACATATGCATATCCAAAAGGAGTTCCTCCAAGATCGGTTGTACCAAAACCATATTTCCCCAAGTATCCAAGCATGAAGACTCTTTGAGGTTGTGCTTCTATGACATGACCCCACTTTCATTAAAGATTCTTCATCATAAAACCATATTTCAAAGGTGGAATCTAAGTATGGTTACATGAGATCTTGTTGTCAATATGACATCATTCATCAAAGAGTATTCATCCTTTTACACCTCCAATAGACCCCACCCATTCCTCAATCAAGAAAAACTCTCATAGGGAGTAGGTAGGCCTATAGGTGGCCTTTTCACTATGTATGGAGTTTAGAACTCATATTTGACAAATCTTGTTACTCATTTTAACATATTTTCCTCTTTATTCAAGTAGTCCTATGACATATCTATCAACTATGATAGACCTTAGTGTCTTTGATATGTATTTTGTTCCTCATTTAGGCTTAAAACCAACCTATCTTCTCTTAATAACCTATAGCTAACTAGTAGGGTATCTTAACTACATTTTTGTTTAGGTTTTCACCTTATTATTAAAAAATTTCTCAATGACTATTCTATTTGTCTTGAGAATCCAATATATGCTCAAAGAACCTTTCAATCACCTTTTCCCCTCTCTTTCACTAGAAAATGGACTGATCCTTCAAGTAGGCTTTTAAGTGCCCATTATAGTATTTGGCTACACTCTATGTCATCAAAGTCTTATTTCCATGAAATTCATTGAGTGTTTAAATGACTTGTTACCATAGTTTAGTAACCCAAATAGTCTCCAATACCTATTCTACACCATCTATCTTTTTCCTCAGGTTTGAGACCAATTAACTAGTTAGAAACTTGTAAGTGCTAGTAGACTATTTGAGCATCAGGCTTGTCATTTTTAAGTTGGTATTCTCACTGTGTCATGGTGATTTAAGGTATCCAAACTAAAGGATTTTATCTTACTACATAGGTAGATTTCATAGGTTTCTTATCTTATTTAGACCCTTGACCATCTCTATTGTTTACACAGTCATGTAAGTGCCTTCTACAACATGTGAACTTAGTTTCTTGACCATATCTAACTTTTAAATGGCTTATTTTATTTTAAATAGTTTTTGTAGTATCTATCTAAAATGAATTTAGGCTTCACTATCTTGAATTTGCTTTTATGTTGATATGATGTTGACTTTGGTCTACAATGAGGACCTATAGCCTTAGGGCTTATAGGTCACTACTTGAATGTTTATGGATACAAAAGGTCACCTATTGATCCCTTAAACCCTATAAAATTCACTACACTTCATTACCACTCCTTTAATGGTTCAAATAGATTATGACCAAGCACCATGTCACCTTTAATTTACTTAATTGGTTTATATGGATTGCATACGTAGTCAGCCAATGCATAAGGTCCATGTGTAGTATTATATTCTCTCATGATATAATTCATACCTTAATAAGCATGTTAATACTTATACAAGTGTTTATGGATCAAAATCATCTCTCTTTATGGCTTATTCTTTCTATCAGAGCATTATGACATCTTCAGCCTACCTTTATAGTTTGTAGAGGCCTATATATGGAAGAAAACACTTATGAGTCTCATTAGATAATTTATTTGGAATATTATATTCATATTTATATACTTAAATTAGTTAAATATTATCTTATAATCTTACACTATGATATACTAATGATATTTGAGATAAATTGGCAATCAAACATGTAGTAGATTGGTCAAACATAAACCATGTTTCCAAAGAGAAAGCAATTGAATAACATGGAAAAGGATAAAATATAAAAAAATATCACATAAAATACATGAATTTGAGTTATATTTGATGAGTGTTGAATTATTTTTAACATCTTAAGAGATAAATATCTTAGATGAAACAAATCCTATAGTAGGATTGACTGAAAGACCTTTTACATAAAGATACTTTTCTGCTAAGTGAAGACATTTCACAAAAATTAGTTGGATGATGAGACCATGATGAAAAAAATAAATTTTAACTTTAAAAACATCCCTCAAGAACATTCTTCTCCATATCATTTTGAAGTGGAGACAAAGATGTAAGAACAGATCCGACATAGTTGGATATGACATAATGACCTCATGTCACTCTTAGTGATTATTCATAAATAAGGGGAAAATAATATAAAAAATAATTTAAGTATTAATATGACCCCTCAAATTTTCCAAATTTATCTCTCTCTCTCTCTCTCTCTCTCTCTCTCTCTCTCTCTCTCTCTCTCTCTCTCTCTCCTCTCTCTCTCTCTCTCTCTCTCTCTCTCTCTCTCTCTCTCTCTCTCTCTCTCTCTCTCTCTCTCTCTCTCTCTCTCTCTCTCTCTCTCCTCTCTCTCTCTCTCTCTCTCTCTCTCTCTCTCTCTCTCTCTCTCTCTCTCTCTCTCTCTCTCTCTCTCTCTCTCTCTCTCTATCTCGATTGTACCATTCACTTCAAATTTGTCTTTTTATGCTTGTAAAGGTAGTGTCGGAGGAGAGATAATTATTAAAGAAAATATTAGACTTAAAACATGTTCCAAATCTGTAAAATGATCTAAGGTATCCTAAGGGACACTTACAAACTATTTACAACTGAAATGTGATCCTCTAAGGCCATACAAGTGCTTAAAAGTGCTTGTAAAATAACATTTTGCTTAGTTTAATTGTTGAATTATAGATGTTTTTATTCTTTGACTATACATGAAAATTATTTTATCCATTTATAACATTAGTTAAATTTTTAATCATATTTAAATTTTTTTTTGAATGGTACGTACAACTCCTCCAAATAGGCCAAAAGGTAGAAATATTATCATTTTAACATAGTAGAACATAGTAAAATGTCAATGCATGATAATATGTCTTTAATGACATATAAATAACCTTTATAATTACTTTAAATCATACCAAACCTTTGAATTTTTTTTACAACATCGAGACCTTATAACTGACCCATAGGACTAGACAAGTGAACATAAGACCAAACTTTGGATAATGGTAAACAAAGACAAATGTGACCATATGGAACTATTTAAGACTATTTAATACCATGAAAAGGCTATGAAAATGTCATGAAAGTTTTTTGAAAACCCCATGAATTTTCAACTAAGAGGGGGGTGACCAATTTTAACTTGATGTCAAAATTTTGTCAATATTTGATAATTCATAGGGGTAGCATGCCTATAATGCTAATGAACCTATAACATTGTCCTTATATTGAGAAATTGAGTCACTTTAATGCTATAATTTTAAAATCACATGACTTCTTAAGACTTTAAATTCACACCAAACACATAGTAAGAAGCAAACACACACTATGCCAAAGGCATTTAGGGAAACTACACATAAAAGAATCATAACGACATAGCTAACCTATTATGTACAAACCTCAAAACATGTTTGAGGTAATGAAACACTTCTTCTTACTTCAACTAGGATCAAAAACCATATTTATTGAGTCACAACTACTCCATGAGAACATGTCACCATATGATATATGTTTGTCAAAGAAACCTTTCTTATAAAGGTGAGCAAAAGAATTACCACTCATGGGACCTCTAATAGATAAAATTGGACCACTTGAAACTCCATTGAATAGTCCTCTTAGTTCTCATTGAGATTTCCGTGATAGTATAAACTATTTTGTCTCTTTCATCATCATTTTATGCTTGTCAACATAATTTTTGGGAGTCATGAAAATTTTCTTAGATTTGACTTCATCTAGACCCTAATGTGCTTGATGTCTAAGACCATCAGACTTTCCTTATTGTTGACCAATCATGTTTGCAAGTAACTTAATTTCAAATTGATGCCTAGGCTAATCTTCAATCACAAAAACTTCTACCTTTTTTTTAACTCTTCTAATATTGTATCCTACTTATTAGTTATTTTAAACTCATCTTCATGATCATTAGGTCCACCATTGAACTTATTATCAAGTTCATGTTATTTATCAAGGAGAGTTGGGCCACTTACTTGTTTAAACTCCTACATTATGGCATGGAACTACTGCCATAGATCATCATCATCTTCTTGAATATCACACTCATGAACTTTTTCATCTTGGGTAGAAAAAATTATACCATCTTCATTACCATGATATATTACACTTTAAAAATCATCAACATCATCTAGATGAAGAAAATAGTCACCCCATGTAGCTTGTTATGGAGGATCATTAGGAGTTACCTTAGGATATTCACCTCCTTAATCATGAATGATATATGTGCCAAGGCCTATCTCTTCAATGAAAACATAGTGATCACTAATAAGTCTTAGCACCTTATTCATCTAATAATTTATCATAAATAAATTGAAGAGGGGAAGATGATCCATCATCTATGGTGTTCTCCTCTTGCTCATTAATAGTTTAATTTAGATTGGAACTAGTTTCCACATATGGTTCAATGTGGATCATATCTAATGGCTATGTTCTTATTGTCACTTTGGATCCATACCTCATTCTAAAAGCCAATAAATACAAATCAATGTAGCATAACCTCTTATCTTGGTAGTGAATTCTCTTGATAGGTAAATGGAAAAGTGTGAAAGTAGATCCACTACCACTATGTTTTGTAGAATTGGAAAACATGAGTAGTAATGCAAGAACACTTCCAAACATTTAATGATCCCTATAGACTTGGATATTGTTTCATCAAGATGAAACACTCATTTTATATAAAGTTTATAATTCAAGACCAACTTCTTTACAACTATTTTAAGCATAATTGAAGTGCTTATCCTAGTATTTATAATGCAAGTATCAACCAATTTATTTCCCACAAGGCTAAGATAAAAAGCTAGGGGTTTTTTAGAATTTGTCAATGTTTAAACAATATGACTAGGTGAGTTTTTATGGATACACTAATATACTTGGCTAGTTGGGGTGAAATATGGAGTTTGGATAGCTTCTCTTAGAGTAACTCCTTTTGGATAGGCATGTGGAGTACCTTCCAAATGGATATGCTTATTTTTATGTTCTTCAAGGAGTGAACATAATATTCAAATGGGAGACACTAAAATTTTATTTCATTCTTGGAGGTAATATATTATCTTGATCTTGAGGTAATGAAGGTTTTACCACCTTTTCCAAGTTTTAATTTTGAAGATGTGTAGGACTTAAAGAGGCTACCACATTTCTATCCATACCTTTTTAATTTTAAGGGATATTGTTTGGAGGCCTATAAAAATATTGATCATATCCCAAATTTCTCCTCTCTGAGCTTATGTTTCCTATAACTAATGTGATCTAATTTTTAAAAAAACTATCCTCCATTTCATAGTTCATAAAGCTTTCTCCTACTCCTAGATTATTACACTCTTTACTTGGTTCTAATTGCATAGATCTCTCACCTTCTAATGTCAAGTAAGATTAGTCCATTCTTGAGATAATAAAGCTTGACTATCCCCATAATTAACATTAATTTACTAAACTTGAGGTTACACCTAATAACTTGGCCATTCTTCTCCTTGAACTAGGTTGCTATTGACTAAAACCATGGCACTTAAAGTGTGAGAAAAATTTTGATTGTAGGCATTAGGTGACCAATTGATATTAGGTTGACCTTATCCCCTCTATTAGCCATTATGCTAAGGTGGAAATATTTTTTCTTGTGGAGGGTAATAGTAGTTTTTTTGGTAAGCTCTAATATGTTGATTTGATTTATTAGTTGAAGCTTTTAATACCTTATTTTTTTCTTTCTCATCAATTATATCATCTAATTTCTTTTGATCAACTTTAGACTTGCTATTTGGATTTGGAAATGAAGCAAGGTTCAGAGGGGTAGTAGGCATGTTATGACATATAGGTATTGATAATTTTTAAGGGAGTTTACCATCTTGGATCAAACCATTCTTATCTCTAATAACCACATCATAAGTATTAGGTAAGGTATACCCTCCTAAGGATTGAAACATGACATCTATAATATTCCAAATAGCTCTGAGGTAGGCTAGGAAAACAAAAATTGTAAGGGATCTCATTGGAAGTGTAAGCCTATTCGATTCCTTTCTTAACCTTTTATTGAAATAATGCATGGAATATTTATGTCCTATTTATATGGCATTTAGTTTATGGGTTAGTTATGTATGATCACTCTTATATTCAAATCTTTGATTCAACAACTCCCCAAATTCATCCCACGTAGTAATGCATCCTCCTAGAAAGGTTATATACTAATCAAGATATTTTCCTCTAAGGTAGATGGTAAGTAATATTATGTTTATATTAATATCTATGATAGTATGGAAATTGTAGAAGCTAGATATGTCTCTAATGTATTCACTTGGTGTGATAGGACCTTCCTCATTAAAATTAGTGACAATCTTAGTGGCATTAAGAGGGATATCATCATAAGAAGCAAGGTTTATGGGAATTTTAGTATTGAAAGTTGGAAAAACATGTTACCTATATATTTTACCTTTGACCTATTCTTAACTCTCTTTCTCTTCTTGGCTTTAAAAATATTATTTCTCTTTAGGCTATTCCTTAGGATTTTCAAGTGTCAAGAAAGGCTCAAGGTATTGAACTTTAGGAGCAATTTTAGAATAAGGGAATTTTTTTTATAGTTATTACCTATAATAGTAAATGATATAGTAGCAATCATGAATCATAACAAAGTGATGAATTAGTTTGTAACTAGATGTTGTACCTTTAGTGGAATTTCCAAATGCTAAGTAGGAAACACTTGTGTAGCTTTGGTCTTGTCAAAACCAACATTCACCTTGACAAGAAGTTCTTGGGACAATTATCCCACAAGGCATGCAATAACTATTTTAGCTCAATTTTACACCCTTAGAGAGGTATTTCAATCCTACTCCATTTGATTGAAATAATAATTTTACCCCTAGACCTATGGGTTTTATACATTAGGGGTAAACCTCTATATTTAAGGGCTAGCTCCGTTGATATATCTATTTAAACTCATCACCTATGCTACTACCTTGTTGAGATGAAAAATTGATAGATAAACCTAAAATAAACCTAACCTAATTAGGTGATGCACTAATTTTAAATTTTTAATACTACCATGAACATGAACTATGAAAATTGATTCACAAAATTGATCTCAACATCAAAATTTTATCTAACCTATGTATATCAACATGGAGGTAAGATGCAACACATTTATCAAGGTGTATGAATAAAAGGTATGATTTTAGACACTAGTAATCTTACTTATACTTAGAGACATCTAATAACACTAACTACACTTCATGTGACCTATTAGAGAATAGATAACTTGCACAAAACATGAAAGAATAAGTTAAATATAAAGATAGATGACTATCACTTATCATTCAACTATGCACTACTTCACACACATAAAAAAAGTGTTGATAACTAAAAAATAGATTGAAATATTTTATTTTAAGGTAAAAATAGTTATCAAACTATAAATGCCTCACCATACCATATGTGTATTCATTACAAATCCAAAAGTGGTTGCTTATATAGATAAATGTGAAGGGAGAGAGAGCAACATAGTAGGAAAAGATTGAAAAATGTGCATTTGATTTAAAAAAAATAAATGAGGATATTAAATAGTCATAAATAGACTTCCAATCCATGTGTCTCACTTTTGAAGATGTTCTATCCATCCATTTGGCATAGGAGTTAAAAATTGGCTTTACACCTTGAATAGCTTCTTGAAAATTGCCCTTCTTTACATAATAAGAGTGACATATTAACTTATCCTTTATGAATTTTTCATTAAATTATCTAAAAAAACTCATTAGACACCTATAATTCCTTAATAAACTTCTCTAATCTTAAATTCCATCATTCATATGCATAGTTGTCTTAAAACTCTTCATTTCCCATGCCTAGCTTGGTCTAAGTGGCCTAAAACTCAATTTCATATTTTTAAAGTCACCATATCTCCATGGATGTTATTATGATATTTTAAAATACCTAGAAAAATAACTTTTTGTGCTTTTAACCATTCCCAAGAGTTCATTTTTCTCCGCAAACCCTCACTAGGCCTATTTTCCTTATAGCCCTAAAAATTTGTAATCATCCTTACATAGGATAATCTAAGGATGGTAATAAAAAACCAAGGGATTAATTAGGAAACATTAAGGCCTTAAATATAATTTTGAAATTTCCTGTCCTTACTCTAAGTGTAATTTTATTCTTGCTACCTTTCTCTCTCTTCAATTAGGTCTCAATTAGGCTTACTTACCTAGAACCTTTTTTTCTTGGTCCAAACCTTTACCACACATATTATTTCATTCCAAATAGTTTAATTAAATTTAAATAGGATATAAACAACCTCCATGTCAATTTTGGGTTCCTAAGATCTTATGGAAGTATGAGAACCATGGGATGACCTTGCTACCTAGTCTCATTTTAGGCTTGTTTGAGACTACCTTAGAAAATGAGACTTGTTTGACCAACTATAGAATCTCATGTTCATATTTTTTAGATTTAAGTTATGTAAAAAATCCTAAATTACCTCTTAATATGATTTCAAATTTATCCTTTGATGATAGCCCTTGTAAAACACCAAAAAACATGAAAAAAGGGCATTTATTATAGTTTATACAACTACAAGTACATAAAAAGTACATGTAAATAAACTCCTTGAAGTCCTTAGCAACATCCAAGAGGATTTATGAGAAAAATATGGCATTAAATTTTCTCTATAGGTCCATTTGTCTTGATTGGTCACTATTAAGGTTTTAGGAGTGTTTCAAACACATTTCATTCTTAAGTATTGTTTATAAAGAGAAGATCCTATTTCTCTCTCATAATTCCATAAAATTTATTTTACAAAACCCCTCCATCACCTCTAATTACCATTGGGCTGATGGTCTTAGTGTTTATTAATTTAGGTGATAGACCTAAACCATCAAATGATGCCTCAATAATGTTGCGTGGAAATGATGATACAATATTAGGAAACCTATTATCTTTATTCACAAGTTCAATATTACAACACAAATAAAAGATCATGCCTTTAATGTATTCTTATGTGAATGATGTTTGAAGAAGGGTTTAAGGCTAAAACTAGCATTTCTTTGCTATGTTATGTCCATGGATATTCTTAGATAATTTTCACCATCATATTAAAAATTTAAATACCTTCATAACATTAAACCATGATCAACCATCCACTTGCACATCATGGTTCTTCATGGTCTATGTATGATATTAGACCTACTAGGCTTGAACATGGTCTTATCAATATTTTATACTTCTATCATTTGGTCTAAGGGATAGATGAGATATTTTTTGAACTATGAAACCATTAATAAAAGAGTCTTCATCCTTTTACACCTCTCATATACTCCACCCTTTACTTAATCAATCAAAACTCTCATAGGGAGCAAAAGGGCCTATAGGTGGCCTATTAAATGTGTATGAGGTTTGGAAATCATATTCAACCAATCTCATTAGTAATTTTAACATACTTACCTAATTATTTAAGTATTCTTATGACTTATTTATCAACTAAGATAGACCTTAGTGTCCTTCATATGCATTTTTTCCCTTGCTTAGGCTTAGAACTAACCTGTCTTCTCTTAGTAACTTGTAGGTGACTAGTAGGGTATATTGACTGTATTTTTGTTTAGGTTTTCATCTTATTTTCAATAAATTTTTCAATGACTATTGGATTTATCATAACAATCTAAGATAGGCTTAGATCACATTTCAATCACCTCAACCTCTCTCTTTCACTTGAAAATGGATTGATCCTTCAAGTACGCATGTAGGTACATATTAGAGTATTTTACTAAACCGTATGTTCTCAAGGTCTAATTTCCATTAAATTCATTTAGATTTTAAATATATTTTAGTAACCCAAATAGTCTCTAATACCTCTTCTATACCCTATATCTTTTTCCTCAAGTTTGAGACCAATTATCTAGTTAGCAACCTATAGGCGCTAGTATGTTGATTGAATATTAGGCTTGTCATTTAGAAGTTATTATTATTAGTGTGTCATAGTTATTGAAGGTATCAAATCCAAAGGATTTTATCCCACTAAATATGTATAGTTCATAGGATTATTAGCACAGTCAAACCTTGACCATCTCTATTTCATACATAATCTTGTCGGCACCTTCAAGCACTTGTAAACTAAGTTTCTTTATCATATATAACTTCTAGGTACCCTAATTTCTCTTCCATATTTTATTTTATATATATCTAAAAAAAATTAGGATTCACTATCTTGGGCTTGCTTTTGTGTTGATGTGATTTTTACTTTGGTCCAAAATAAGGACTTATAGGCTTAAGGCTGGTAGGTCACTACTTGATTGGCTAGGGATACAAAATATCACTTATTGAGACTTAAACACTTAAACCATATCAAATTCACCACACCTACTTCTCACTCCTTTAATAGTTCATAGAGCTTATGACTAAGCATTATGTCACCTTCAATTTATTTAATTGGTATATATAGACTACATACATAGTCAACCAATGCATAAGGTCTATGTGTAGTCTTTGAGTCTCTCATGATCTAATTCATGCCTTAAGAAGCTTGTGTAGACTTATAAACGTGTTTATGGATCTAAATCATCTCTATTAATTGATTATGCTTTATGTTCTAGCATTATGACATCTTCAACCTACCTCTATAGTCTGTATAGGCCTGTATATGGAAGAAAACACTTATGAATCTCATTTAAGGGTCTATTTATACTATTATATCCATATTTATATACTTATAGTAGTGAAATATTGTCTCAAAATATTAAACTATTATATAAGACTAATATTTGAGCCAAATTTGCAATCAAACATGTAGTAGACTATTCAAATATAAACCATGTACCCAAAGAGAAAGCACTTGAAGGACATGGACAAGAATCACATCTCAAAAAAATATCACATGAACTCTATGAAGTTGAGGTATCTCAAATGAGTTTTGAATCATTTGGAACTTTTGAAGATGATAAATATAACATACAAAACAAAATTTGCAACAAGATTGACTGAAAGACCTTATACATCAAGACACTTTTCCTCCAAGTGAATCCACTTCATAAAAATGACATAAACTATGAAAACATGAAAAATATAACTTTTACATATATAAACATACCTTAAAATTATTCTTATCCATATAATTCTAAAGTGGAGAAATAGATGCAAGAATAGACTTTGCTTGGATGGATATGCCATAATTACTTTGTATCACTCTTATAAATTATTCATAAATAAGGGGAAATTAATTTCAAAATTAATACCACTAATTTAAAGCTTACTAGGACCCCTAAAAATTTCCAAATTTTCATCTCCTAACACTTTCTCTCTTGGTCCTATCATTCAATTCAAATTTGCCTTTTTAAGTTTCTGAATGTAGTGATGGAAGAGAGAGAATGCCTGAATAAACTATTCAAATATTCAACTTGTTTAAAATGTATAATATTATTTGATTATACCAAGGGACACTTAAAAATGTTTCAAACTTAAATCTTATTGTGAAAGGCCATATAAGTGCCTAAAAGTGCTTTTAAAATGTGATTTTGCTTAGTTTAGGCATTAAATTATAGATGTTATCAATCTCTGACTATCCCTAAACATTATCTAAGCCATTTCTAACATCATTTTTAATATTATTTAAACATTTTATTCTTATAATGGTACATGTAACTCCTCCAAAGAGGCCAAAAGGTGGCCAAATTGTCATTTTAACACAATAAAACATAGTAAAAGGTCATTGCATGATAATATGACTTTAATTTCATATAAATAACCTTTTATAGTTAATTTATAACATACCAAACCTTTTACCATGTGTGACAACATCAAGACCTTGTAATTGACCCATAGGACTACACAAGTGAACATAAGATAAATCTTTGGACAATGATAAACAAAGATAAATTTGACCATATCAAACTATTCAAGACCATTTAAGATAATGACAAGACTATGAAAAATCCATGAAATTTTTTGACAACCCTATGAAGTTTCAACCAAAAGGGGGTGAACAATTTTGACTTGAGGTCAAAATTTGGTCAATAATAGTGTCACAACTCATTCTTACACTAGATTGGGGGCATAATACCTTCCAATATCACTATTCAAACACCCAAGGTTTATGTCTTATCCTTTTCCATATCTAATGCTTCATAAGGAAGAAGATTTATCAATTCAAAACATCAATATTTTATATGGTTGAATTGATGAACATGTGTAGTTTTGGAGTTATCTTTCTTTTCAATCATTTTAATCATTTAAAATTTCAGATCTTATTCACTAATTCATAATATAACATGATCTTGGTTACAATTCATACACAATCAAAATACTCAAAGTGGGCTCAACTAAAGGTATGGTTTGTTATACATACATAGGTACATGTTTATTTCCTTTTAAAAAGTAATTTCATCCTTATACATTTCTAGATTAAGGGGGTGGGGTAATTTAGATTCTAAAACTAAATATCTATAACATCTTAGTATTATACTTTTGAAAAATATCAATCAGGGATATACCCTTTATTTATATATCTACCTATTATCTAAAGTCTTGTATTAGACATCTCACTATGCCTAAATGATTATTTGTTAGTTTTATCCATATCATTAAAATGAGCTATGTCTCCTACACTAAAAAAAAATTAAAATTGATAAAAATAATAATTCACTATTAGTTTCAGATCCATACATGTTTTCTAATCTTATGGACAATACCAACCACAAATGGATGGTAGCATTGATGATAATGTCCTTTTACAAAAATTCATCTAAATCACAAATGTTTCAAAACCTATGGGTTATTTTATTTTTCTTATTGAATGCTACCATGAGATATTTTTAAAAAAAAGTGGTATAAATACAAGTCTAATCCTCTAAATTTTTAATCTATAAAATACTAAGAAAATAATTACTAAATCTAAATCAATTAAATACACAAAAAATTTATTCCATCATATTCATCCCTATTTTGATAAGAAACATATGAAAAATCATATTTTATGTATGAAAAATTCAAAGAGCAACCCATAAGTGATGTGTCCAGAAAATTAAAAGATAGATCACCATATTCATCACAATATAGTATATTTCACTATTGTTCACACACTTTGCCACACATAGGGGAGAACTACATAAGTTTTACATCCTCTTTGTAGTATTGGTTATATAGGTAATGCTTATTGAGAGAGGGGTCTTTGGGTTCAGATTGACACCATGATCTACCTAAACCATTTTCAACAAATTCATTCCAAGGATGAATAAGAATAAAGATCTAGGGTTTTGATCTATAAGTAGGCATAGATAGCCTCTATGTGTGATCCAAGGACATCAATAAAAGGTGACAAAGAAATATAAAAGTTAAATTGATATATTTATAATAGAGCCTATATTTTGGGTAGGAGAGAAAAGTCCATAAGAAGGACCCTATTTTAAATGGTAGTGTCTGAGTTTGGAGATGGTTTATAGGGAAGAAAGACAATAAACAACATGAATGAATGAAACATATAACTTATTTCTAGGATTCAGGTAAGTTGGACAACATTAATAGTCTAGAATAGGGTAGTAAACAAGATATCATTTTCTAAACTCTTAGTTCTACAATCATGTTCATTTTTATTTCAAATGTTTGAATTAATATATTTTCGAATATTTTATTATATTACCTATATATGAATATTAAATTATTTAATTTAAACATTTTATTTCTATAGGATATTTTTGTAAAACCCAATTTTGATTAAAGATTTAAAATGAACCCATCCTACAATCCATCAGGGTTTCTACTTCCATTTTAGTTTCTTTTTATATTTTTGTATTTTATTTTTTCATATTAGAATTTATTTTTCATGGGCATAGCTTGTGGAATTTTTATTTATATTTTTTCCCAAGGTCTTATATTATTTTTTTGTGGTTGTTTATAAACTTATATCCCTCATCATGGATGATTTAAATGATAAACCTAATAAGCCTCATACTTTTTATATTTTGTTTAATCCTCTTGGTGATCAATGCATTTATTATGAGGATCTTATAGATAAATGAACTTGTTATACATATTCTTCCTTTGTAGTAACTTCTTAAAATTCCTAGAATTAAAAGAACACTAATTAAAATTCAAATTATGATTAATATGGTGTCATTGATGGCATAAATCATTATTCCCCATATTATTATGATTATTATTCAATATATTTTGAAGAGAAATGTGAGGATCCTCTTTTTCCTTTTCCCCTACATTGCATGTTTATGATTTTAATGATGTATAATTTTAGCCTAATAAAGATGAATACATAGTTTAATATACATATTATTTATTCATTGATACTCTTTCTATAAATAATGCATGTTTAAATTCATTTAAAACAATTGAAAACATTATTGAAGATTATATTCTTTCTTTAGTTCGTGCAAATACAAATACTAAACTTACTTCTATATCTCTAGCTCTAAATGATATAAATGCATGTACTACTTATCCCCCTATCCTTTTAGGTGGTAAATATAAAAATTATAATGTTACTCAAAATAATGTAAATACATGTGCTTATACCCTTATTCCAATTCAATATAAACATCAACCCACATTTACTAAAGGTTTTATCCTGAAATAATTTCCTAAGTCAAGTAGAAATAATGCAATTCAAGAATCAAATGTTAGTAATGACAATGTTCCCTTACCATATTAAAATAATGTATAAAAACTATAAATTTATATTGCATCTTCTTTCCCCTACCTATGGAGATATTTAAATCAACATCAAACATGTTATTATTTCTCCATATTTTGCATTATGATATTTTATGATATCCTTGGAATATATTTTGTGACATCATGATACTTATAGTTTATGATATTTTATGACAACCCATTTTGATATTTTTCAAGAATGTGTGGTCCATCAACCCTCACGAAAATCAGCCACTAGAAGAAGTTATTCTCCTAATGTAACTTATAATATCATCAATTTTTCACACACTAATCCTACCAAGTAATCATTGGCTGATCAAGATCTCACTATTGGTACACATGGAGAAGGCATTGAGAAAAACTAAATAGATCCTAATCACTTATATACATAATATATTTGGGTATCAAAATGGTAATAAAATATACAAATCATATTGATACACTTTATAAACCTAAAAATACACTAGTTATAGTGGTAAAATGAAGACTGAAAAACTATTTACCACCTAATCATTATAATAGTTTTATTCCCAAATGAATTCCATTATATACAAGGATTTTCTTAGTCTACATTAAACTAAATTATAGACTATCAATGGTTCACCTAATGATCAGATATAATATTTCAAACATATTACATGAACAAAAGTAAAGTATTTTAATTAATACACATAAAATCCATGAAATACCTTTGACAGTGCATGGATGTATTAAATGCATTCATACCAACATGGTAGTCAGAATTTTAGTATTACCATATTAAAATCCACTTGAAAAAGATATGCTTATTCAAGGAAAATAAATTATCAAACCTAAGAAGGTTAATATTCTATAAAAGGGTAATCAATAAGAAATCCCCTTTCCTAAGTGGCTCCTACTTGAGAGGTCTTTATACTAGAAAACCATAGTGGATTAAAAAAAAATATTAATCTAATCATACAAAACATACTTAATTACCTATATAAACTAAAAATGTTACAATTAAAAATAATCAAAACAAACCCGAGAGCACTCAATGATGGGTTCTACAAACTCCTACTCTTATTTTTTATTCATCACTACATAGTCGTCTTATACATACACAGGGTACCATAGCTTATACAAATCTACATATGCCACTTATTCATGTTTTTTGTTACTAAAACCAATTTTATGCACCATATTATTAGTTTTTATGTACATGTATGCATATCTTGGATGGGATCATAGGCTAGTCTTTTATTTCCTAAGTATTTTGGAAATACAAAAAAATCCAATATTCCATAAAAAATAAAAACATTCAAATAATTAAAAAATATAATAAATATTTATAATTAAAATATTTAATGATATCCTTGGAATATATTTTGTTTGATTTATGTTACTATATATCCTATCATTTCATTCCTTATACACATATATTTCTTGCACATTTGAGTGTGATACAAGCATACCTAGGCACATGATAAATGAACTTATAGATGTTGGTCCTCTCCTATACCTTTATCATATAGTATGTTGGGGAACCTAATTTATTGTATAATGATTAATACAATTTATAAATATTTTATGATCATTTATACATTATCATTTTTGAGCTTATATGCTAATGATTACACATGTTTATATCCATGCTCATATCTTTCATAATGTACTTGATATGTTATACTACATAACATTTTTTGATAACACATATATGAAAGGAATTGTATAATATTATAATTTTGGTTGATTATATATCAAATAATTATCACATCATTTATTATCATCCATTACTTGTTATTATATTGATTGTGAAATTTTGAATATGTTCATTGTCTTTTATTCTTTGCCTCACTGTATGTTGCTTAGATATTTAAATATATAATTGAAAGTGGATTGGAAATTTAAATATGTTATCCATTTATATTGTGTTTCATTTAAACCTTCTCCTTGTATGAGGTCTTCTTGGATCATTCTTTTACATTATATTTAGTATCCTTGTGTGTGCGCTTAATTATCTGTTGAACTTGTATTCTTAAAGGTAAGGTACCTTCTCATTTATATTTCACTTGCATAAAAGTGGGAGGGGAATATTATTGGGGTAATTAAGTAGATCCATGACCTCCACATTTTTCATAGTTTCATATTTCAATGGGGGCATGTCATAAAGGCATGACCTCTACACTTATAGTTTTTTTTAGTTTCAAGAATTCAATTTGGTTATGTCATAAAGACATGACCTCCACACTTTGAAATTTATATACCTTTTTATTATCTAAAAATTTTAGTATGGCCATGTCATAAAGGCATGATGTCCACACTTTCACAATATCCAATTCAGTTTCATGAGTTAGATACAGAATTGGGTAAAAATGTCATACATTTCATCAATTTTTGCAAAGATTTAAAATAAAGGTTTTTAAATTTTATGGCACAAATAATATATCTCAAACATTTTATAAGTACATATTATATTATATGTCACAAAAAATTGAAAACTTTACCAAATATACTACTCGACAGGATCATCATATTACATCAAGATGTATTGTTATCAAGAATTTTATGTTGTAACATTTGGTTCACTTTATATATTTAAGTGATTAAATCATTAAACCTCATAATATTTATATATTGTAATTATCAAATCATCTAATATCACCATATTTATAGGATGGGTTGATTATATCACTCACTCTCACCACATTATATATATTCACACTTGAGTTATGAGATTGAGATATAATGATCTCAATGGCTATGTCACAACTCATACTTACACTATATTGGGGAAAAATACCTTAAAATATACATATTAAAATATCCAAGGTTGAGTTCTAAACCTTTTATATCTCTAATGATTTAAAAGGAAGCATCTCTACCAAATAAAAACATCAAATGCTAGCATGGTTACATCAGCACACATGTGTATTCCTTCCTTTTTATCATTGTTTTCAAGCATTTTAATTATTTCAAATTTTAGATCATATGCACTAATTTATAATATACCAAGCTCTTGGTTAAAGGTCATACACAAAATAGACTCAAATTGGAATCAATCAAAGGCAAGGTGTGTTATACACACCTAGGTACATATTTATTTACTTTAAAATAGTAATTTCATCCTTATGCATTACTAGATTAAAGGGGGAGATATTTTAGATATTAAAACTTAATATTTATAGCATCTCAATCTTGTACATTTGACAAATATCAATGAGCGATATACCCTTCATTTCTATACCTTCGTATTACCTAAAGGCTCGCATTCACCATCTCATTTTTCATAAATGCTAATCTATTAGTCTAATACATATCATGATAATAACCTAGGTCTCATAAAGTACACAAATATATTAAAACCTCATAAATACCATTCAATTTCAATTTTATATCCATACCTATTTTCTAGACTATTGGACCCTACTAGCCATAAAGGGATACTATTATCGATAATAGTGTCCAAATCCTTATATAGTGTCTAGTTGGGAAAATTCATCCAAATAGAAAATGTTTCAAAACCTATGGTTTGTCATGTTTATTTTATTTAATCTTACCATGAGATATTTTCAAATAGTGTGGTATAAATACAAGTATAATCCTTCTCATTCATCATCTATAAAATACTAATTAAACACATACTAAATAGAAATCAATAAATTTCACAACTAATATATAATGTATTATGCATCCCTATTTTCATATCAAGCATAGGTTAAATCATATTACAAGTTTGAATAATTAAAATATCATCCCATGAATGATATTTTTCAAATTAAAAGTTATATCATATCATAGAATTCAGCATCATATAATATGTTGTACCCTTATTCACACACTTTCCCATATACAGGGGATAAATACATAAGTTTAAGGTCCTACTCGTAGTATTACCAATTTACATAGTGCCCATTGATAGAGATGTATATGGGGTTACCTCAACAAAGGTGATCCCATTACTTCATTTAAATGGGTGAGGTATGCTCTTAGGAGATGATATTAAATGATGGAAAAAAAGTCACATATGAAAAATATGATGCAAAATATAGGAATTCATTATATCTAGTCATGATGTGTGTCATAATATGCCAAAACTCCTTAAGGTTGGTCATTTAAACATACGACTAGCCATTTTCTTCTAGACTATTACGTAGCTGGATGTTGTTGATGGTTAACATAGATTAAAAATTATAACATATAAATCCATTTACATATATCTTCTTGAAAAGGATCATAATTAAGTGGCTCAAGATCCATTAAATTAATATAAAATAGGGTAACATTGTAATTTTTTACTAAAATTATAGATTTGTTTAGGGTCACATTTATAATCTAACAACCCATGTATTAAAGGCATGGTAATTACCATAGATAAAGAGTCCATAGGGAAAGGTGAAAGGCCTAACATTCACAAATTTTTATCCCTTAGAAATAAAGATTAGAGATATAAAGGAAGAAGACTTGTATCCATGAGAGCATGGAGATGCAAGATACTCTAACATTGTAGATAAATAGAGAGAGATCTAGGTACTATGATTAGGTTCTAAGAGCTAATGATCTCATTGTACAAGAAGAAATCTATAAACATATTTCACAACCCATTTGATTCAATGATTTTTTTTTTTTAATCCTCTATATTGATGAAAAATTAAATGATATTATCATTCAAATGCATCATGTAAGTAATACTCACTAGGACCCATAACCATGATTGAATTATCATGTATAAAATAAATGTTTCAAACCTTTTAGAATGTAGGGAGAGTAGGCTAAACCTAAAAGTGAGATGTGAAAGAGTAGAATAAGTATTGTAAATAAATAATAATGGTGTACCTAGTAAAGTTTTATTCTCTATTATGAGAAGGTAGGTAAAGAACAAAGAAGGGTGACATGAGTAGTAGAAGAAGGATAACATACTATTGAATGTGACAAAACTAGTAAAATATTATTTTCCAATATGAGAAGATGGGTAGAGGATAGATAGGAGATAAAATAGTAAATAGGATGAGCTATTAGGATCTCATAGGGAGGATTGTCACTAGTGGTTCAAAATTATAGATTGCCTAAATAGGATTAAGATAGAGGAGCACAATCATAAGTATCATGTTTAGTACAAGGTTTGGGAGTAACTCCAAGATGTATTAGTTGTATAATTACTAAAAAATAAAAAAACAATAGGTAATAATCAGACATTAGTATTATTTTTAATCACATAATGATCTCCAACCATGAGGTAGTCCATGTGAAAGAGGTTTATTATCGACATATCAATGAGTGTGAGGTATTCAAACTGTAGAAGAGGGAAAATTGAAAGAGATGATAGATAAAAAAAATCGGAGAGTTAATTATTATTCCAAATAAAATATAGATAAATCACTATTTAACATCAAATACCAAGTATTGATCATGTGAAATAATCTAGAAATGAAGGATGTTGATAGATCTTCAGATGTGAGTTAGTCATTATGCCAATAAATTTAATGGTCAAGCACTGATATAGTGACTAATAATAAGGAATTAATTATGTGAATATAGAAACATATTCCATTCAAATCATTGGGAAAAATATGTAAGAGAGGATATTCATTTTCGATTGAGTGTAGATCTGATGTAGAGTCATAGATCTTGAGGATGATAAAAGAGATATCATCCAATATGAAATAGTTTTAAGATATAATGTCTAAGTTGAGATAAGAGTTTATAATAGTAAGGATCCCATAAATAAACATAGATATATCCATAGGAGATAATATACCATGAAGGCTTAAGTCATGTATAGAGTTATAATAAATTTCACATGCAAATTTTTTTAGGGAGAAAAGATAATAAAGAGATGATGGAGTACATCTTAGATGTCAAGTGTTATTTCATATGGAAAAAAATTTATGACACCATAATATTGTAAATTGTGAAGAGAATGTTGTGTTGTAATGTATATAATATTTGTAGATATCTCCAAGAAAGGAAATGGAAGGGAAAAAATAAGATGTATAGATGGGAAAAAATTACTTACAAACTACTATATTAATTAGTGCATGTAGAAGATAGACTCAAATCAAAAGGAATACTAAAGAGTTGATGGAATTAATTGTAATTATTAGGTGTAAGAGTGAATATTAAATGGTTTCCATGAATGTAATCACATGGGAGGATCTAATGGTGGAGCAATGCGTAGCCCATGAATTGTATCATGAGATGATGGAAGAGTTGGAATGAGCATCAGCCCAAGATAGAGTAACTATATAAGCTACCACATAATAATATTTTCCATATACACAACTAAAATCTACCAAGCATGGTAGGGAGTAGGAAGTATCAATTTTTGAGTATGTACTATGAGAAGATAAAATAGGGTGCACAAGTTTTTACATAGGGTAAAATGATATTACCTAAGGGTAATAGGGTAAAACGTAGTCCCACAACTTCAAAAGTATCATGAAGTAACCAGGTACCATGTTGATAAGATGATTCAAGTGAAACGAATAAATTCAAGAAGATGTGTCAAGAGATGATAGCATGTAGAATTAATATATACTTATAAGGGAGGATGTGGAATAAGGTTTTCACATAGAATCAATAATAAAAATACAAATCCTAGAGTATTTCAATTTGTAATGGTGCACAATGAGTGAAGGCAAGATGTATATCATTCAATAAGAGTAAAATTAAGTGAATGGAGGCTTTTAACATGTAGGACATATTTTCACAAATATATAGGCATAAAAAGGTAACCATGGAGAGACCACATGTTATTGTGTGGGGTTTATAGACCACATAAGATGATAATGAAGGGATAAGAACCCTATATTTCCATGGAGTGTAGGATTTTTATGAAACCATAAAAATCAAGATGGAAACTCAATCAAATTTCTATATCTAGAAATGTGGAGTATAAAAAAATAAAGGACAACAATAAGAGTTATACCTAAAGGAAAAGAAGGAGGAGGAACATGTGTAAGAGACTTCACAAAATGAATTTAGGGATGTATGAGGAGTAGAAATACACTATATCCTAACTAATAGGGATGAAACCTAATTTATGTACAAAAAAGTTTTTAATCAGAATAAGATGATATCAAAAAATAGATGATGAGGTGAGTGGAATTCCAATCATACATGAGAAGTAGAAGATGTTATATAAAGTTTTTAAGTTATAGGAATATGGAGGAACATACTAAAATGAACATAAATCTAATGAAAACAAAGAAAGTGAGACATTAAAAAAGTGACCAATGTTTATGTTGGTATACATGAACCAACAAATGTGTGAAATAGAGGAAAAAATATTATTCATTTCAATTTATGTGTGTTTATGTGCAATGGAACACACAAGAAACTAATAGATATGGATTTTTACCTCATTTTTAATGACTATTGACACAAAAAGGGGATGATTTATAGGCATTGGTATATATTATGTAGTGTACATATAATATATTTGAAGGCATACAATTCTACTATAGAGATTTAAAGCCTCTTATTCAACACTATATAAATTTAGGGAATTTTGCGTCAATTTAGTTAGTTAGGATGTTAGAAATATTTTTTCCTAATTATAATGGAGGGTCAAAAAAAATTAAAATGGGAAGGAAAGTAAGGCAAAAAAACAACCATCTCAAGTCAAGTGAAAATACCAATGCTTAGTGATTACTATATGGGTTTGATTTAAGGTTTCCTCTACATAAGTAGTTCTACTTTATAACAAACTAGACTAAAAAAACATAGAATATGTGGGAAGTTATGATGAGCATAATAAATTAAATATTACCCCATAAAATTAATAGTCATAAATATTATTATAAAAACACATATGTATATAAATATTTAGATAAGTATGATAAATCACATAAATTATTCAAGATAGAAAATAGCTCATATTAACTAATATATATGAGAATTACTCTTATTTGGGACCTTTAGGCTAGTATAGGTTTATATTAAGCCTTTGTTATGTATGAATTTATTATATTTATAAATTCACTTAGTCCTATATATATGAGGTATCAATCACCTCTCTTTTCCACTTGTTGGATTTTGGAGTTAATATCACAAGTACCTCCTTCCCCAACATGTCACACACATCCTCACCTCTTGTAAGAGGATTAATGATACTTGGCATAAAGGTGAAGCTTGATCAATTGATTTTTTTCTCTCCTAGATCTATATAAAAATCTCTCCCTTCCCATTACTTAAAATGTAAATAATTTTTCTTACACAATAGTGGTCTTGAATTATTATATATCTCTTCACTTAAGGCCATTATTCTCCTTCACTAGCTTCTTGATATGTAATTGGATATTCATTATTGATTTTTTTTAATATTATTATGTGTTTTTTATCCATTTTAATATTTCACCACTTGTTACTTTTATCTCAACTTTGTTTCTTGATTATTTTAAGGTTATGTTGTTCTCTTTGTATTCATTTTTTCTCATTTATCTCAACATTCTTTCATGACCAAAAAAATAAATATAATAGAAAAAAATAGAATAATATCATAGTGTTGTTATTTCTTACACAACACACCCTATTTTCATCATGAAATCATGGAACCTATTTTCTCTCTGGATTTTAGTCTTTTGCTTTAGTGGAGTTTGTGCCTTGGACCTATTGCAGTTATTGGTCTAATTGGAAAGATCCCCTAGATGTGAAGTATGGAATTTAAATTTGATTTGTGATTTTTTCTAAGTCTAAAACATAAAGTTTCATTGTATGTGATTGGTGTAAAATTGTGTTTGTGAATCTATTCATCTTATTATCTGAGTTTGCTTAAGTTTGGAGAATCTTAGCTTTTCTGAAGACTATTATGAGATGTGTGAAAATTTCCCTTTTGGACAAAAATTCTCTTAGACTTAGGCAAATTACATAACTATTTTTATATATTTTTTGATCTTTTCCTTTAGGGATTTGGTCAATTTTTTATTCATTTTTATTTAAAATTTATAAGTGTTTATATGGTTTTATTCTTAGACTTAGTCACTTTTTATATTTTGGACTAAATTGGTTATTAGTTTGGAAAAAAATGGTTGTTCTTATTAACTTATTTTTTATTGTATTTTTGACTTTATTTTGGATTTTCAATTAGTTTTTTGAATGAAAATTTTTATTATAACTATAACATCTACTTTATTTTATCAAATTTTAATGGTTATATCCATTTTTCATCAGCCCTAGTTGAGTGAGGATCTACCACTTGTCTATTATTAGCTTTTCCACTACTTTTTGTATTCAATTACTTTTTGAGGATATGTATTTCCTCTAATTAAATTGGATGTAGACACCTATCATGATCCCTATGCATCACTTCATTAGGCTAAAGAATTCATATTTTATTTCGTTTCACTTTTTGAATAAGTGAGATTCTATCACCTATATGTATATCATCTCCTCACTTGAATGG
Source organism: Torreya grandis (assembly GCA_037957365.1). NCBI lineage: Eukaryota > Viridiplantae > Streptophyta > Pinopsida > Cupressales > Taxaceae > Torreya > Torreya grandis. Next base: position 290,782 of record JARHVA010006811.1, on the reverse strand, counting down.
ACAAATTTAAACAATGAACCTTCATAAGATCCTATGGGTGAGTAAGATGATACCACATGGTGAAATATCACTTCATCATAGGCATGATATAGTGAATACATATTAAATAAATGACATACCTCTTAGATGTGTGGTATCACACCAATTTTCAATATCCCACTCCATCTTAGCCAAAGAATAATCAAAGAATCTAGGCACTCAAGCAAACAATAAAATAATGAGTCACTACCATGTGGTACATCATCATCAACAAAAAACATGTTGGAATTATTTGAATATTGGATGACTACCATGTGTAAAAGTAAATATATTGGAGCTTGATTGATAGTTCAATGTGCTTAGGAGTCAAAATTGATGGCCATCTCATCTCATCAAACTATCATAACCTAAAAATGGACTATGTGTCCAATCTGACCTATAATAATAGATTTTAAAGAGACATTTTAATGTAAAAATTGATCATAAAATATATATTTTAAAGATAAATAGATGGTAGAATTAAAAATATACTTGGCATGTACATTAAGATCACTTGATAAAAGGCATAGACAGACAAAGAATTTGCTTGACTAGGCACCCCTCTTGTATAGAATATGGCCAACTAATCATCTCAATAATATTTCAAGAAATTTTGGCCACTTAGAATTGAATTTATATTGAATCAATCATGGGATTTGAATTTATGACATTGGAAATGAATCTGATTTAGGTCGATTCAAATTTCAGATAGGCTAGTCTCATTGAATGTTGGTAACCACTAGATGGTAGACTTAGTAATGACACCATGGGATTGCATTACCTATAAAATGACATATCTTAAATTGAATAAGGGGTGGATATTTGATAAAATGATAGCATAATAATTAACAAGAAATATATTAGATATCTTTTCCTTTTTCCCTTACATATTTTATACTTTATAGTTAGTTTTTCTCTTTATATAAGCCTATACTCTTAGGACTTAGTTTTGTTTTAATTCAAGTATATGAAGAATCTTGTTCATGCTTCATGAACCATTTTATATCAGAAAGATATGCGAGTTTTTATTAATCATCTTCACATGTAATGATGATTGTGTTTCCCTCATCTACAGAGATAATGTTATCCTCAAACCCTTATACCATATATATCTTCTAGTTATCTTATGTTGTCCAAATGAAGATTAGTTTATATAAATGATTTATCTACTTAGTAGAAATAAGATCTATTTTTATACAGAGTAGGATAAATTTTATTTCTCCCTACCATTTCTCTCATTTTTTATTTTTATAAAAATTATTAGATTATTTTTTATAAGCAATTATAAGTGCGATGACTTGGTAAATTCTTATCTAGATTGCATGATATTTATTTTATCATCTTTATTAAAGAATTGTTGAATTCAAGTGATGAAATGATGAATATTAATCATCTAGAAGATTTTTTTTAAATCTATTGAGATGATCCTTTTAGTCTAAACTTATTTTCATGAATGTTAACTAAAAAATGCCCCTTGACCTATAGTAGTCCACAATGGCCACCTAATTGAGATCAATATGTTGAGACCCGATAGATATATACCTTGGGGAGGTTATCATAACTTCCATTCAAGAGAGGTTGGGTGGAATTTTACCTAACATACATGTTTTTGTGTTAAACCACACATCAGCAAGATTTACACAAGGAGGGATTTTAATACTTTAGGAACCTTGATTAGATTATGAAATTTTAGGTTTCAAAATTGGAAAATAGGTGGACAACTATGAGGCCAAATTTTTTTGAGGGTGAATTTGAGTTATTATATGTTACAGAGCATAAGAGAGATAGAATTAATAAATGCAAGTCTAAAACTAGATAAATACACTAAGCTTATAGCTCCACTATTATTTTAGTCCCTTTAATTAACTCTTTTAATTCCCCTTAGAACTCACTAATGTCCAATCATGCCTATATTTGAATAAGTATCTATTCTTTGAGCATTCTAGCACTTGCACATGACTTGCCAAAAACCTTGAGGAGTTTTATTCTAGGTATGTTTATGGTGGGGTAAGAATAAAAAAGTAACATATCCAAAAATTTAAAGATGAATTAATTCAAACTTAGGTTTAGTATGAATATGTTTCCTATTGATTGTTCTCATACACCTTAGGTGAATCAGTGTATGTTTTGTATTTAGGTCTCTGAAATGGGTTCATCTCCTCTTGGGAGAACCTTGACACTATGTTTAATAATAATTTTAGGACATGTATAGACCCTACTTTATTATACCATAAATTTATAGATTCATATAGGGAACCTAAAGAACCCATGAATATTTACAATACTCATTATCATAATCACCTTTAGAGCTCTTATTCCTATACACAAACAAAAATTGATTCTATATAGACATATTTTAGAGCTTTAGATCCCATCACCTTTATGTTCCTTATGAGTACCCCAAAATAACTCACATATTTATCTTTGGCTTACAATGAAGCTATTAGTATTGAGTAGTAGATTATGCCCCAAGGATATGGTGCCTACCCCTTGACCTCATTAGAAAAAATAGGTTCCTATAACAAGATTCCCATGATAAACCAATATCTTATACAAAATACTCCTCTTATGAACCTAATCCCATTGGATATGTATTTAGGTCCTAATCTAGTCTCTAGTATAATACCCTTGAACCATATTCTTAATAACCAGTCATTCACACCCTCAAATATGTGTTGTCATAGCCTATAAACTTACAAATGGTTCATGTTTCTTATAAAAATAATGGTACCATTCATAGTTCATGTGGCTTTATTTATCCCAAAATTAATAAATAGTTTATCCTTATGTTTATAAATGTTACTACACTAGCGGATAACCCCTACCTCAAAAAGGAAGTAATAAAAATGTAACTTTTAAACCAAAGGTAACTTATATGTATCAAATGGTCCAAATATTGAGCAATGACTATTAAATTTCACATGAAAGTAACTCAAAATACCAATCAAACTAAAAATAATCCACCTGAAAACAAGAACTAAAACTTTCATATAACCAATAGTAGTGGAACATTATGCCTAATAATGGAAACATGCCTAGTCCCCTTGACAACTATAATAATAATAATAGAAATAGTTCTTCAAACTTGGTCAACATGGTTGATTTAGCCTTTCATACCTATTTTAGACTACAAAATATATTTGATCATACTAAGATAGATTATTATGATTTCATATTGGCATCAAACATCTTGAAAAATAATATGGAAAACATTGAGATAATGAAAATATGATTTAATTATTTTGGGAATTATGGAATGTAAAACCCTAAGTAGGTCAAAGAGTTAAGTAAAAAATTAGGGAATAAATATAAAAATATCAACAACCACTTATTTTTACTATAATTCATTTGTTTGATTAGCCTATAAATAATAATGAATTAAAAAGGAGATACTTATCTATAAAATAATAATAAAATATATAAGTGGTAAGATTAAAGGTGGTATAGGAACAATGAAGGGTGTCATCACTAGGAAACATGTTTTAGGGCCCTCTTTAGATAATAATGTATTACCTTAGCCAATAGCGTATTTTTCTAGTGTCTTCCTATCCTATGTTAATTACCTTGAGTAAATAGAGTAATTAGTTTCTAGGAGGATATTCATCATGTTCTAAGAATCCTTAGTCTATATTATTGAGTCTTGAATCACTATCTATTCTATGTTTTTGATTGATTTCAATGTGAAACCCTAAGAATCCATGCTTGCTAGGGTTTTAAGGAACACATGTATAAGTAGAGTAAAATTATTAGGGTAGGATATACATAACCTCAACACCCTATGTACTTAACATTACCTAAATACTAATACCTAAAAATGGGATCAACCCTGATGTAGTTCTTGCAATCTAATTATTGATGAAAGTTCAAGTAAATGATAGTATGAATTCTATTTTGAATGCTTTGAGTGTGTATTGATAATATACATCTATGTAATCTAAGATCTAGGTTATTATAGATGTGTGTATATAGAATTAGGGTAGAATAGTGATGAATGACCTTGATTTACAAAACTATGTTTGAGTTTGTTCATGAGGATTTATCTATTTTCCATCTATGGGATAAATGAATGAGATTGGTATCTATATAGTGTTCTTGTGATTGTCAATATGTGAAATGAGTCTAGGCTAACCCTAGAAATGATTTGGGAAGAAGAAAGATATTCACTAGAGGTAAAGAAGGTTGAGGGTCAATAACACTACCCTTTTGCCTATAACATAGTGCATTATAAATAAAAGGGTCATGTTATTGTATAGATGCCTAAAATAGGTGAAAAGGGTCCTCTATGCCTAGGAGATTGGCTAATGTGATGTTTGGTATATCTTGGCATAGATTGAGTGCATATATAAGTTAGAAAAGGATCAAAAGAGGCCCTAAGATAGGTTCAGGTGTAAGCTAAAGATAGGGTTGTCTCAAGTGACACTCATTAAATTAAATTGACATTATATATGAATTCATTTACCCCCCATTTATTCTATAAATGCAGCAAAGAAAAATCAAGAAGATAAAGGAAAGAGAGATGTACCTAGACTTAATTAAGAGGAAAAGCCTATGAATGTGGGTCTATGTATATGAACTATTCTTTGTTACATATCCTATAAATGAAACATGTATGAATCAGTCCTTTCTTATGAAATATCAACAGTAAAGATAAAACTAATTAAAGAAATGAGAGAGAGGAAATGAATGAATATACCTCACTGGGTATGTGAACCAATACAAAATCCTAGTGACATAATATGTGTGTGTATATGGTGATAAAATGGTTAATATATTGGAATATGATAATGGATTAACCAATCCCCATGTGTGGGTAGCTAAAGAACTCAATCCATCATTTAATCCATAATTACCTTCCCTATTAGGTATATGATAATAAGTGAATAATTAAGATTGGTATGATGAGTTGTCCAAACCTATCATATAGGTGGTTAAATGACTCAAGTAGTCTATGAATACATAATTACCTACCCATGTGTAGTATATTCATCTGAAGCTAAAACTATGTGATGTAACCAAATTTGTATCAGATGACTCTAGGACACACAAAAACTCTTAAATGTAAAAATAGATATGGGCCACTCAAGAATACCAACCACTAAAGATATACTGAGGCATAAATATTATGCCATTATCCTAGTGTATAACTAATTCATACTTTTTATGAAGTATACAATGTTAATAATGACATGGATTTGTCATTCCATTTGAGATATTTGGTTTTAAGCTAAACATATGGGAACAATGTTATACACACATGCCCCCAACTCTAATACCTTTGTATATGTATTATGGACTAAGTCATAGTAATCTATGTTTGTGCATATATTAAACTAAAATGGGACTGATCATGCCATTCATGATCTCCCAATCTAAGTAATCCTTTGTTATCTATGTAAAAATTAAGTATATATTAAACCTGTCTAATAATCTACGACTAAGACTCTACAAATATGAACTCTAACTATTATACCATTTAGACAATTACAAAATTTTATATTTATAAGGATATTATATAGTAATGTGGTCCCATTTGACAATATTACACTATGTATAGACCATTATGCTACTCTATTAATCAAATGTATTGTTTTTGATGAAAACTAAGACAAATCTCGATGTAACTATGTTTCATTATATTTTATTGAGTTTGAGATATATAATCTATTTCTACATGCTGAAAACTATGTTATGAGTGCACTAAAATGGCAATATCTCCATGATAAACCCCTTTAAATTCCCATTATTTTGAGGGGAGTTGTTGAACCTATGTAACGACTCTCATCAAAATAATATATATGCATCATCTATATTATACTAAAAGCATATGATATCTATGTGATAAACCAATTTAATGTGTATACAAGGCATTGAAATATATAATAGCTAGAGCATAAGTTGGTTATGTATGATGTATGTTATATTTATCATTCACAAGGTTTTCAAGATAGATATAAAAATGTAAGCATGCATATGAATAAAAAATCTGAATATAATATAAGTAAACTACCTAGGGGGATGGGGCATTATGTCCATCAAATAACCCAAGAAGGAAGGGGAGATGCATGAGGTCCATCATGTCATCATAAACTAGATGTGAATGTAACAATCAAGATACAAGTGTCATGGATATGATTTAAACATAAAATCATACATATAAACACATGAGTCATGTAAATTAGGACAAAGGAACACCATACAAGTGACATGGGAAAATGTCACTAAGTCTTAGAAAATATCACACATACAAGGACATGTTCTAATGTCTGCATATGAAAAAGACCAATAAATGCTGGCTTAGATTTGTATGGAAATAAATGTTCAAATGTTCACATACATAATCAAGAAGCACACACAAATACATGGACACATGTCTAAATCAGACACACAATGAAAGGAATTGGATTAGATCCATATAACAATGGCATATTTAAATGCCCTCAAGAAGGTGTAGAAGCAAAGAGACACAATCAAATCTAAATTAGTAAATCAAGAAATGAAAGTGTTCATAAGGATGTAGTACAAATCCATATAGAATAATAGATGTAGATAATCTAAGTCTATATTAATATTATTTGACAAAAAATTAGTGTAGTATAGTATTATCAATATCAATATATAATCAATGATAAATATGTGATGTGGAGATAAAAAGATATATCCTAACAAACCATAATTTGTGTGTATGATGCCACCAATGGGCTAATATATCAATGTTAAATTTGTGTAGAGTACATGAATCCTATAGTGATATATGAACTCTTGAAAAAGAACAAGTGAAGCATGTGTGTATGATAAAACCAATAATAAGAGCATATATAGCATAAGTGGTATCTATCAAATACAAGGAATGTAACATGGAAATGCATATAATCTAAATAATTTTATTTTAAAATCAATATTTGAATTTTTTTGTATTTTAGACCATATTATATTATTTTTTGTGTTTTCTAAGTATAATTTATTTACAAACAACATGAAAATGAAATTATATACAAGGAGAAAGATAAGAGGAAACTATATACAAGTAAACTATGATTTGTTTAGATATTTAATCTCCATAGATGTATGATGTTAATTTGATTCTTTAGTACCTTAACATTGAGTTAATATATATGTTATAAATAAGGGTTAATCACTTCTAAACTTAAGTATGGACCAAGCCAATTTGGTTTGAACTTTCCTTTTGTATCTTCTTTGTCAATGACATTTCTAAGGTTCTATTTTTGAATAAGATCATTAACATTGAATTCTCTATTATTAACATGGTAATTTTATTCCTTCTATATTTATTTATAAAATGATTGAAGGTGATTTAGGGATTGGATGCATGTGTAATCTAAATATTCTAAGTCATGAAGGCATATTTATCTCTGTTAGTCATCTGTGATAAAAACATTGAGGGATACTTGTAGGAATTGGATTTTTTATTCTAGTAGAATAACTACATCAATTCCATAAACTAGTGAAAAAGGAATAGCTCATGTCAATGTGTAAATCTTAGTGTGGTATACCCATAATGCATAGATAATCTTATTATGCCAATCAATGTTAAATTTGGTAACCATTTTAATTAGGATACCATTAATTGTCTTATTTGTAGCTTCTTCTTGACCATTACCCTATCGGTAGTGGAGTAGAGAATGTGTGTTATATATAATATTTAGAAAAAATTTCTTCATTGTTTTGTTCTTAAAAGAGGTTTTGTTATCTATAATGACAGTCACTAGTAGGCAAAAATGAGAAATGATGTTCATCATTAGAATGTGATATATATATATATTATCCTCTTTTTTTTATTGTAATGGGATGGCTTCCACCCACTTAGTAAAGTATGTTGTAGTTGTAATGATAAATTTGTGCCCCTTACTAATTTTGGGTTCTTTTTACTGATTAGATCAAATCCACATATCGTGAATGGCCATGGGGATATAATAGGCTGTAATTAGTATGAGGGAACATGGTGTATATTTATATTTCATTGAAAATTCTCACATATTTTAGCATATTCTTGACATTTTGGTTTGATAGTGGACCAATAATATCCTTCCAAAGTAATTAGTGTGATATTACTTTCCTTATTAAATGGCCACCACATTCATTGTTATGTACTTAGATTATGTCTAACATAGCTTCATCATATGTAAATAATTGGATTAAATATCCACAAAAATATTATTAAAATAATTTCCCACTGATGATGATGTAATATATTTCATTTATCTATAATTTACACTTATCTTTCTTGTTGAAAGTATTTAGCATGATAAATTTGTGTAAAATTTTGTATATATCATAAGACCATTCTAAAGATTCTGTAATTCATGTGGTGGATAAAAATGGTAGATCTATGATATTTTAATGGGATAATAATGGTCAATATAATCATTTAATATTGAATATAACATATTCATCATTGATGTCTATCAGGATCAATGATGTCATATTTGCCATTGCATTAATATAATGAATGTCTTTTTAAGTAATATTTTTGATAGAGAAGTATTCAAATTGATCATGTAGACATTGAGACATATTTTTATATATAATTAAGAATTATTATATGGTTTTTTAGATATTTTAAACCTAATTAACAACCAATTATGAATCCCCATAAACCTTAATAGATTTTACCTAGAAATCCTAAGGTGCATAGAGGCCAAGGATTAGTGCCTCATATTATATGATATTGTTTGTGTATGAAAAACTTATTAGATATGAAAGTGGAACTATTTTCCATATTGGAGTGATAAATACAATTCTATCTTTGAGTCATGATGCACATCTAAAACTATCAAATAACATTATCCATGTGTCGGATGTAATGTTGTAAGCTATGAAATCATATTGAAAGTTATCATTCATATGATGGGTATATAATAGTGGTATTGCTACCAATTGGTATATATTTATTTGTCCCTTTATTGATTTTTGTTTACATTATTTTTAGATCAAAATTTTTTAGTAACATTACCCATTTGTCTATATGGATGTAGAGGTGTAGTTTTGACATAAGAAATTTTAAAGGATATACTTTTGTAATAACATTTGTCTCATTATTAATCATATAATGACAGATCTTTTTTGTATAAAATATGAGTAATAAATATATATTTTTCATTTTTTAATAATTTATTTCATAATCAACAAGTGTGAATCTAGTGTTGTAAATAGCTCACCCTTTATTCTAGTCATCATGTTGTCCAATAGTCACCAAGTACATGATCGATGGTAGAAATATAAAAGAGAAGTAGATTATTTGGTATTGTTGGTATCGAGATATGTGGACTCAAAATGTATTATTTGATTTCATCAAATATTTATTAACATGCAATATCCCATTTTACATTGGTATCTTTCTTGATTAATCTTGTGTGTGGCCAAGTCTTATCTACTAGTTGTGTCACAAAGTGATATATGGTCTAGATTTTGACTTGTAAAGATTGAAGGTGATTCAAGTTTGTAGGAGGAGACATATCCATTATATATTTTAATTTATTTATATCTACCCTAATGATACATTGGGGTATTATTAATCCCAATAATTTACTATATGTGACACTAAATACACTTTTTTTTGGATTGATTTGTACTTTGTATGGTCTCAATATTTTAAAAAATTGTGATAAATCAACTACATGACATTTCCACTCTTTTTATTTAGATAATAAGTCATCAACATAGTATTCAACTATTTTATGAATTATATAATGAAAAATGTGGGTCATAGTTCACTAGTGTGTCTCTCTATCATTATTTAACCCAAAAGTCATGACTTTATAGTTAGAGTTACCCCATGATGTGGTAAAATAAGTTTTTTATTGATCCTCTTTAGTTATCTTGATTTTTTTAATTAACAAAATCATCCATTAAAGATATCATATTGTATCCTTATATGGAGTCCACTATCATATCCATGATATTTAGGGTAAATTAATCCTTAGGAAATGATTTATTTCAATCTCTAAAGTTAGGGGACAATATAATTTGGCCATTATGCCTAAAAATGGTACAATATTGGATACCCATTTGGGGTGAGCAATTGGTCCAATGAATCCCATATTAAGGAGACATTTGAATTCATATTTGACAAATAGATCCACCTAAGGATGAATTTTTAAGAGTCTTTTATTTAATTTTATTTTCATTTGGATAGAGTGTAATTTTATGTACTTTGATTGAAGGATCAATGCCTGGCATATCTAAATAGAACCAAGCAGAAGTTTCAATGAAGTCATTTAAAATATATCAAACATTTTCATACTATTATTTATGTAGGGAGGCAAATATTTAAATTATGTGAGTATCAATATCCTCGCCATAATTAAATTCAATAATTTCTTTGTTAGGTAATTATATAAATTAATGGTTAAGGTGTTGTAGGTAGTACGACATTTGTGTTAGTTGGTATATTGTTTAGAATGTTAGAACTCTCACCAAAGTATGGTTAGGTACACATGGAATAAGGAAACCTATTACTATGATACAAGGAAAGTAAATTCTTATACGACCCTAATAATTTTATGAGAAATTCATTATTCGAGAATTCATCAAAAGGGAGTAGATCTGGAGAAATGGTATCATCAATAAGGTTTGGGTAAATAACTAGCAATGTAGAGATATTATTTATTATATTTTTTATCCATGGAATAGGTGGGAAAAACACTATATACTATGAAGCATGGTGGAATACATATCATTATATGTGATATTCTTATATCTAAGTTCATGCCTACTAATTTGATCAAATGCCTCAATAGGATTAATAATTCCTCATTCATGTTTTCATATGTCCCATTTTTAAAAAATATTTTATTACAAATGTAGAAGAAAATTTAATATCATGTATGCCTAAGTTGTCTATGGGAGTCATATGTGAGATCTAAATAGTAGACTATATAGGTGATGTAGAAAAATCCTTGTAAGGAATATAGATATGTGTATCCTCTATATTTAAATAATATTTAAATGGTTCCTAATCCATGTGACATATGTATAAATAACCTTTATAATTTAATTTTAAACATATATGTAAATTTTAAGGGACTATGTGCATATCATAAATACAAGGTATTCTAAGCAAGATATTATAATTGAGATCATTAGGCATAACTTGACATGGTGTAGTTAGTGTTCTAGGTCTTAATGTAAGAGTTAGTGTTATATGACCCCAAACTTTGCATGAAATATTATCAAATACTTAGATGTTCATATAATAATGATATAAATCCTTAACATGTATATTAATAAGTTGGATAAAACATATATTACAAATATTTAACCTTGATCTATTATTGACTAACACTCATTTAACATCCACATTATTAATTTCTAATTTGATGAAAAGAGGTAAATGTTGATCTAGATCTATTGAGGTGGAATATCTCCTTTCTCAAATTAAATATGTTCTTTTGTCCATTTCAAAATATTTATTATAGAATCAATATAATTTATCTATATTGTGCTTGGTACCCTAGTGTCATGGAGGGTTACATATAGGACAAATTTTTTGTGTCAAAATGTTATAAAAGTCCCAAAATAGAAACTATGGATATAAGCACACTGATCTTATCAACAAACAAATATCCATGGGTTTTACTAACCTACCATTATTTTCATCCCTTGAGGACATTATATCATGGACCATAAGGTCTAATATGAGTATAGAGCTAGTAGTAGGAGTGAGATAGTAGCCATATTGGTAGGGTTGAGTAGGAGGAGGGATAAGTGAAACTATTGTAGTGTCAATTTTCACCTTTGGAGAGGGTTCTCCTAGCCCTTTCCAATTTATCTACACTATTGGGATAAACCAAAGCTATGGGTCACCTATGGTGAGGTTTAACCTCTAGAAAAAGTCAGCTTCCTCTTAATGGATCACCTATTCTAATATTTGCACTAAGAAAAGGGTTAGAGAAGGGGTAAAGGCTCCTAAATAGTCTAAGAGGGTTATGTACCAAATTAAATTAGAACTCACAAAATAATGAAATATACACTAAAGAATAATAATATAACACTAGCTCACATAATCTCAAAATTTAGCTAATTGCATAAGTATTTCATACATTAGGTTCATCAAGAAATGAATGAAACTAGGAGGAATTCTAAGACTCACACCAATATTTAATTAGTGGTATAAAAAACAAAAATATATACTTGCAATCAACTTGAAATCACCCTAAAATATTCAATAAATAAGGAAAATGGGCATGGAATGTTCTCTTTTACAATGTCATCATGCACAAGCTTACTAAACATAGTTCAAAATCAAAAGATAGGTAAAGGAAATATTATTAAACTGAAGAGGTATTTCATACAAGTTTTGATAGGGTCTAGCTTTATAAAATGAGAGTCTCTGATCTTCCATAATTGAGATAAAGTATTTTCTTCTAAAAAAAAGAGAGATACCAAAAGGAAAGAATGGGTAATATATCAGAAAGGTAGAGAGAGAAGAGGGAGAATGAGTAAAAAAGTCTTTAATTGAGATGGCACCTTTTTGATCAAATCAGCCCCAATTATCTATTGAAAAGTTATCTTTTTGTTTGTTCCAATAACCCCCAAATCCTCTCATTGGATGAGAGAAATGCACTACAAAAAAATAATTTTGAAGGGTGGTGAGCCATGATCCTACTTATGAAAGAGAATCCTTAGACACCCTAAAATTCATTAAATGCTACAACTACTTTCTTTAACTACTATATCTCCATCTTGGGACTCTACACTATCTCCACTTGCTTTTTTATGAGGGTAAGGTCCTTATATCAATATATTTGATAGATACATGCCTAAGTCCACTCTTAGAAATTGTTTGTCAAAATTGGGACCATATTTGAAGGTGAGACACTTCTCCATATCCATTCATATCTGCCCCTACTCAGAATTTTATCATAGGTTTATATTATAGATTGAAAAATAATCTCCCTAATTAGTTTTCATATAGTTATTAAATATCAATAAAGAGCCTATAGGCTGCATAGCCTCATTATTGATCTCCATTAGGTCTAAATATACCTATATTGTCCTTGATCATTTATGGAAATTGATAACTAACCATATATATATATGTGTTCTTTAATGAAAAAAAGATCATAGTCATGAAATAATTCTATAACCCAAAAGGATGGACCATGTGTGTTCTAAATCTTTAAACCATAGGTTCATGGCATCAAAACCTTATGTTGACAATCTATAACTATATAATCATGTCTACTTGTGACATTCAATTGAGATCTAATGGTGATATGGTATTTTTTGTAGGATTTGCCTCTATTTTGACATAGGTCACCATTGTTATCTAGTTGAAATATATTTTCCTTCGACCTCTACTATTGACCATCATTTTGATTCCTTGCATTTGAATGAACACCATTAATCTTTGTATACCTATTGTCTTCAAATTTTAATATTGATCATCGATTTTGATCTAGATGTTTCATATTGTGCCAATTATTAGCTCTTTATTTACTGTTCAAGATCCTACTAACTTTTTAACCTCTTGCACATCATAAATCTCCTTTTGTATGATTAAATGTGATTCATATATTTTTTAATAGTCTAACATTCTTGTGACACTTGGTAGCTTCTCATTCACCTTACAGATCCTTTAACCCTTTGACTCATTGCTCATTATTGGTTTGATTTATACAAGTGAATACATGTCATTAGATCATTGGGAGCCACTAACACCTATGAAATTGATGTGTACCATTGGATCTCTATCAGAAATATTGAGATCTTATGAGTTGCTAACTTCTTGCTTATGATTACTCTTTAAATTAATGCTCACTATTGATCTTGATTTCATGATTAAATGCTCACTGTTATATCTTTAGGACCCACTAAGACTTTCCTTACTTGTTTATCATTATATCTTTAGAACAATTGAATGTAAACCATTGATATTTCTCTTTTGAAATGAAATGGCTATTTCATAGAGATTAAACTTAACATCCACATGAATGTTTAATTTTACAAGTCTAACATTGAATCTCTATAACTTGAGATAGACAAATCATCAAGCTATAAAATTTGTAGAGGACGATCTAGCCAAGAAAAAATTGATGTCCATGTATTTATTTTGGCACCAATAGGTTTTATTAGAATATTTATAAAATGCATAAATGATCTAGCTAATTTATTTCTACATGACATCTTGATGACAATCTAGCTCTTTAAACCTTGTGTTTAATCTTTCAAGGCTCAAAATGAGTCCTTGAGACTTGTGAAACTTGTTTTATGTCTTTGAAGGTGATGATAACCTTGAAAACCTACTAAGATTTACACTTTGTAACCTTGGACCTATTTAAATACCTAATTCTCAAATATCAATAAATTACACTTTAATCTTGTTTCAAAGTGCTTCAAAAGCTTTTTAGGTGACCTTTGGTCTTCTCCTCAGTGAGTAACTCTAATCAATTGATCACTCTATACCAAAATATTTATAATTTGATCGATATAGGCAAATTTCTATATATGGGGAAAAACTTGGCCAACATTTTTTATGACATCCTTGTGTTGCATACCTATTATGCAAAGACTTAGTGTATTTGAATTTATCCATTGGGTACATGGAGTCATAGTCTCTCATCTCAACTAAAACTATTGTTAGATTGACTAGAGTGCTAACCCTTTTTGAATCTTCCTCTTTGAAACAAAAGAGAAAAATAAATAACAAATGTGCTCAAAGAATTTAGGGAATGGAAACACATAATGAAATGGAAATGTGTATAAGTCACCTAGAGGAAAGCATAGAAAACATACTCTAATATGTTACAATATCATACAATAGATGAAATTTTTTCTAATAATAAGGATTTAAATAAATTCTATTCATTAGGATTGGTAATACTTCTCCATATAATTAGGCAAGTTGAAAATAATTATGTTATTTCCATCCATAGATCAAATAAGGGCCACTCTACAAGCCATAAAAATTGGTATGGTTGCTTGGAATGGCCTTATTTGAGTACTATTTGAAGTCTAAGTCCCCTTCCTTGATGTCCCTTACTATATCTCTCTTGTTAAATACTTTATTGGCTTGATCTTGATGTGAACTTAATTTCTTCATTACAACATCCCTAGTTTTTTCAAGTTTCGTGAGCTCTGTCATCCTCATGCTCATAGGTTCACTCTTCATAAAATAAAATTGATGGGCTAACTCCAACGCATGTAGTTCAAGGGAGAGGGGCAATTTGGATTCCCTTCCATATACTAGAACATATGGAAAATTGATAATGACATCTTTGGGAGTTATTATGTCAACCTATAAGGCTATCCTTAGTTTTATATACCATGATCTTTGATTTTCCTCCATGGTCCTCTTGATAATCCGTAGCAAGTTCTTGTTTGTGGACTCTACTAGTCCATTGCCTTGGGGGTAGTAGTTGGAGGATGTGTTAAGGTAGATTCCTAACTTAAGTTCCCATTCACATGTCTTCATGACCATAAATATTAAGGCATTATCTAAAATTATAGTAGATAAGACACCAAACCTGGTCACTATGTTGTCATAAAAGTCCAATAATGTTATTTATTTGGCTTATTTCAAAGAAATTGCTTCCACCCACCTAGTGAAGTAGTTAGTTGAAGTGAGCACCAACTTATGTCCTATACTATAATGTGGATTAATCATCCCTATGAACTCCAACCCACATTACATGAAGTGTTTCTCCACCTAAATTGGGTTGAGGGGAAGATTTGTTAATATCTACTTTCCTATAAATAGAACACACCTTTAGCATTATTTTAACCATGCATAGGCATATTTGAAAAGGCTAGACCAATAATAGCTAGTTTTTATTAGCTTTGTTATTATTGTTCTTAAAACAAAATGTCCTCCTACATGTCCATCATGAAACTACTCTAATATCTTCACCACTTGATTGTCATCAATGCACATAAGAAGTACCCCATTGAGGTCCCTTATGAAAATAACACCATCAGCTAATGCATAAGGTATAGATTGAAGCCTAAAATAACTTATTTTTTCTCTATCTAAACCTTGAGGGAATTATCATGTCATTAATTAATGGGTCATATCTTGGAGCCAAATATTTTGAATTAGAGGTACATCTGATTGTGAGTTATATTGTGTCACCAAAAAAACCTCTTAGTCCTCTTGAAGTTCATCCACCATATGCTCACACAAGACTTTTCCTCTTACCAACTTGGTGACTTTAATCTCCACATCATACTCTATGACCTTGGTAATCTAACATGATTTTTTTCATTAAATTCCTTATTGAGGATAAAGTCCCTCACTCCAAGATGAGACACCATACAATGAACCTTACTATTAGAGATCATTGGTCTAAACTTATTTAGGCTCTTTAGAGTTGAAAGAAGCTACTTTTATATGAAGGTGTAACTTAACTCATATCCCTCTATCCATAGACTAAAAAAGGTAATTGGTTTCTCAAGTCCTTCACCATTTTTATACATCAATATAGATGATATGTTGTCAATATTGGAAAAGGTGTACAATGTAATTTATTTTATAAGCCAAGATTTATGAGGGAGGGTGATTGGGTAATGGCCTTCTTAATCGCCACAAATGATACATTACCTTCATTTAACCAATCAAACACTTGGCTCTTTTCTAGTATGGTGGTGATGGGCTTGATTAGGTTTTAAAAACTAGGTATAAACCATCTCATAATGTTTATTTTCCCAAGGAATCTCTAGATTCCTTTCTTGTGCTTAGGTAGAGATAGTGCTAATCTAAAAATTATTCTATTAGGGTTAGTGGATAGTCCCTCCTTTGAGATAATATGACCTAACATTTTTACTTCATGAATGACAAACACATGATTCTTGGGATTTAAAGAGATCCCATACTTTCTACATATTTCAAAGATCAATGTTAGATGGTCCATGTGATCATTATCTCTCTTAGAGAAATATGATATCTTCCAAGAAGACCAACACCATTTGATTCAACAACCCTTGGAAAGCCATGTCCATGGGCCTTTGGAAAGTTGGCACAGCATTTGACAATCTAAAAGGTAACTTTTGGTAAGAATATGTTCCTTACTTTTTGGTGAAGGTAGTCTTATATTGATCTCCTTCTCTCACCAATACCTAATTATAGCCTGAATATCCATCCAAGAGGGAAATTTATTATGAACTAGAAATTATCTAAGGGAGTTTCTAAATGGATGGTAACAGATAGTGATCCTTTAGAGAGACCCTATTCAGATCCCTAAAGCCAACACACAATCTGATCTCCCCACTCTTCTTCCTCATAGCTACCAAATTAGCTACCCATAAGGAGTGATTAATGGGAAAGATGATCTTGGATTCAATGAACTCGGTCAATTATTTCCTCATAAGCTATTTTATTTTGGGGTTTATATGCCTTTGATTCTACCTAAAAATCTTGGAATTGGCCTCTACTTTTATAGTGCATTAGGCCAAATTGGGATCATAGCCTCTTAGGTCACTATATACCCAAGAAAAGATGTCTGCATATTCTTTGAATTTTTTTATGAAAGTATGCCTCTCAGCTTTAGTGCTTACCTTTTCAAGCTTGAGGATTTTATCTTTGAAGATAAGGACTCTTTCATAGTTATCTTCATTAGTTGACATCACTACCTTATCTTTCCTCATATGATCTCCCTCATGGAAAATACCTTCAAGGGTGACAAGCCCTTTAGGAAGCCTATTGGATCTCAATTGAAAAAAATTCTCATCATACTAATTTTGAAACGTTTCTAGGTTCATGGAGGAGAATTATGCTTCTAGCTGTAATAAATAGGAAATTTTCTTATCATTTTCAAATACTTACCAATGATATTCATTATATGGCATTGATGGTCTTAGTAACAATTTTACATGTGGATTCATCTTGGTTGTTTTCAAATCACTAGGGATATCAAAATGAGCTCCCATAGCTATCAACCTATTAGCATGTTTATTTTGGTTTCTTGATATGGATTAGATTTTTAATGACTCAAAATCCTTAATTAGGTCCCAAAATTTATGTTTGTAGGACTTCATCAAGGGAATTTTGGTGGTATTCTAGCTTCTAACCTAGTGCACTATTAACTCACTATCCCCATAAACTTCCAACTGCTTAATTCCTCTCTTATTGTCCCATTGAAGGACATGGATGAGACCTTCATATTATACTACATTAGAGGAAAAACTAATTTATAACTTTTAAAAAGAAAAATATTTGTCACTTGAGTGGGATACTAGCATTGTACCATCACCCACTCCATGTTTGCACCTTAAACCATCAAAGAACAATTTCAATAAGCCTCTAAGATCATCTTTACATATAATAAGGGATGACATGGATTGATTCTCTTCATAAAAGTATTAGACACCCATCTACCTCTTTCTAACTCCTTACAAGGAATTAATTGACTAATGTTCATTCCATACCTCATCTAAGAATATGTCTAGTATCTCTTTAGGGCAAGTATTTAATTCTTGACCCACCATATGTTCATCCTTGTCAAGGATGGTGTAATTGAGGTTTATGTTATCTATCCCATAAGGTTATATGTTAAATTGATTAATGGGATCATTATTAATGGATATCTTAGTTTTATATATTGTCCTAAATGCCATATATGACAAATCCACTGCCAAATAACCTCTAATATTAATAGTTAGTTCTCTAGATATACATATGAAAAAATAGGGAGGTACATCTAGGATGAACACATATCAAACCATTGTGACACTAGGAAAAACATACAAAGTCAAGTTAAGGTCATTGATGATACCAAATATCTTAGTGGAAGAACCATCAAGTTGAAGCAGTCCCTTAGATTGGGGCTCATACTTTAAACCAAGCTAGTTTGCTACAAAATTAACATTAATGAGGTGTTAGACCTATTTTATACCAATAAATTATGTACTAAAGAGTAAACAATGATTATTTAAATTCATAAGGGATGAGTTTTTACCACCTTACTTTATTTCCCTTCATTTAGTCCTTTGGATGCATTGGTGAGAACCACATTCACCTTGCTTGATGGCTTCTCTACAATTGGTGCAACCTTATTCTTGGACAAACCTTCTTGTAGAATATCCACTTGGATAGGCATGGAAATAATACCCCACATTTTACTTCTTCATTTCTTCCAAAATGTTGATGGGTGAACCACTAACCTTTGGTTGTGATTTTGGAACCACAACCACAACTTGAATCTATTAGTTTTGGGGAATAAAGATGTTACCTTGAGTTTGATTATTTGGAGCTATTGGATCATTTGGAATAGTGGTGGATCCATTTGGATTTGATATTAATGGAGTAATGGTAGGAATATATTTGACTAGTTCTTGACTACAATACATGTTCCTTCTTTTAAACCTTGTGTTTGTTTATATTAGAATGTATGCCTAAATAGAACTAGCCTACTAATTAAGTACATAAAACTATTCTTGTTCATCCTTAATCATTGTATCACCATACTAGTTGGGTCTATGATTAAGGATTTGACCTTATTGAGGCTCTTCTAGTTTTATCATCATGGGCACCTCTATATTTTGAGCCATAAGGGCTTGATTGTACCCATAATTTGTAGCCTGTTGTCATTGATCATTGAAACCTTTGTTGAGGTTAGTTTTTAGAAAAATGGATTTCATAAAAGAATGATTCTAAGGTATAATACCCTTAGCTTCTTGAGTGACATTTTTTTGAAAAGGGACCAAAATGTTGGAATTGATTGTAACATTTGGATTATAATTTCTCTATCTATTGTAGCTAGGCTATCCTTATTCTTGGTTTTGACCTTTGCCTTGGCCTTGGACATTTCATTTATAGGGTGGCCTATTTGATTTATAAGATTTATACTGAGGTTAATATGAGTCTTGGTGAGGCCTATTGAAATCTTACTACCTCTTAACATTTACTAATTCATTTCTCAAAGAGGTGAACATACTCTTAGGCTATTAAAATTTCTTATGTTCTTGGGAATCTCTAGATCCACTAGTGGAAGCCTTTTCTTGAATATGTGTAGGTATAGAATAAATTTTAGGCATAGGAGGAAGGAAATCAATGAGAGGAATAAAAATAGGATATGTTATGACCTTAGGGAATAAAAACATTAGTAGTCTAGGTTATAGCTTGTAAGCTTGGACTAGATAATTTTATGCCCTAATTACCACCTCATATGCATTTAGCAATGTGTTCCTCCCATAGACTGAATCATTAATTAAATGTCACTATTAATGGATTTAAAATAGTATAATAACATAAAGTTAGGGGTAGGCCTAACATAAACTAGGATTTTATCCCATGTTTTTTGGAACCTTGTATTGAAGTCTTGAATGACCTCATGTGGGCTCTTTTTATTGGAATTAATTAATTTGCATGTGACAAATGGTCACTCTTTTCCTAAAATATTTTACACAAAACCTTTCCTAATTTGCCCCATGTGGTAATGGAATTAATAGTAAGGATTTTATATCAGTCTAAGGCTTTACCTTTGAAAGAGATGGCTAATAACCCAATTGTGACATTTTCTTCTTTGATATCATGAATGTTGTAGAAGTTGGTTATATCCATGAGGTGTTTAGAATGTTTTTAAGCTTGGTCTCTATTAAAATAAGGGACAATTTTGAGGGATGATATTGTGATAGAATCATAATGAGGGAGGAATAGAGGACTTTGGCCATTAAAAACCATAAAATCTCTAGGGAATATCATGTCAATAAAAGGGGCTGACAAGGATATTCTAGAAGGGGTAGACCTTAGAATTTATCTAGGAACAAAGTTAACTTTATATGGGTGTGTAAACCTTAATGTATTTGTTGATTATAAAGTTAGTTTAACAAATTCAAAAGGAATACCTCTAGAATCTAATCTTGTATTCAGTTTTGGCATGGAAGATAGGTACTTCTCTACACTAGAGTGTTGGATATTATTTTAGAGACACTAGATACTATTGTGTGAAGCTATAACTATTCTAAATTGATCAAACTAGCATCAAACCTCATCAATACTTTCTTTAAATTGTGTTCCACTAGCTCACACAATCTTAGAATATAGTTAATTGCATAAATATTTCTTACATAGGTTTAAGAAGCAATGAATGAAACTAGGAGGAATTTTAAGACTCACACCAAGATTTCATTGATGGCAAAAATAACATAAATGCAAATGTGTAATCCTTAAAATAGTCAATAAATAAGGATAATGGGTATGGAAGATTCTCCTTCACAATGTCATCATGCACAAGCTTACTAAACATAGTTCAAAAGTGAAAGATAGGTAAAGGAGATATTATTAGCCTCAAGAGGTAATTCATACAAGTTTTAATATTGTTTAGCCTTATCAAATGAGAGTCTATTCTCTTTGAAAATTTAGAGAAAGTATTTTCATCTAAACTCTAAGAGATATACCAAAAGGAAAGAATGGGTATCATATCAAAAAGGTGGAGAGAGAAGAGGGAGCATGAGTAAATAAGTCATTAATTGAGATGCCACCATTTTGATCAAATCAACCCCAATTCCCTAATGACAAGTTATCTTTTTGTTTGTCCCCATATCCCTCAAATCCTCTCATTGGCTGAGAGAAATGACTAGAGGACAATAGTTGCCAAAGGTGGCAAGTCATGATCCTAATTATGAAGGATAACCCTTAGACACCCTTTAATTATATCTCCATATTAGGACTCTACACTATCTCCACTTACTTCACTATGAGGGCAAGGTCCTTATATGCACATACTTGATAAAGTCATGCCCAATTCTACTCTTAGTGGCTATTTTTCAAAGCTATGACCATATTAAAATTTGAGGCACTTCTACATAACCATTCATATCTACCCCTACTCAATATCTGATCATAGGTCTATATTATATATTGAAAACCAATCTCCTTCATTGATTCTCATATAGTCACTACATATCAATAAAGAGCCTATAGGATGCATATCCTCATTCTTGATCTCCATTAGATCTAAATAGACCTATATTATATTTGGGAATTTATGGAAATTGATAACTCAAAACATACATGGGTCTTCTTTAAATAACAAAGATCACAGTCATAAAACCATATTGTAACCCAAAAGGTTAGACCTTGTGTTTTTCAATTCCTTAAGCCAGAAGTTCATGGCATCAAAACCTTATGTTGATAATGCCTGAATATATAATTATTTCTAATTGTGATATTCAATAACCATTATTCTCCACTTGAAATCTCTTGACCTTTAATATTCATCTTTGATCTACTTCTTGGCATTTGAATGAGAACCATTGATCTTCCTGGACACATTATCTTTGAATTTTAAAATTAACCATTGATCTTGATTTAGACCTTTCATATTTTGCCAATAATCACCTTTTTATTTTATCCACAAGATCTTATTGACTGTTTGACCTCTTATACAACATAAATTTGATTTGATTTGATTAAATACAATCCCTAAATTTTCTAACCATCTAATGCACTTGTGACACTTGGTAGCTTCTTATTTACCTTAGAGATTTTTTGACACTTTGTAATATCCCCTACTTAGGGGCTCCTTTATCTGCACAAAAGCTCTGATACCACTGTAATGTCCCTTACTTAGGGGCTCCTTTATCTGCACAAAAGCTCTGATACCACTGTAATATCCCCTTCAAACAGGGAATATATAAACTCATAAAGCTCTGATCACAGATACAAACTTGCAGAATAGATTCAAATAAGCATACACAAATCACAGTATAATCTCTCAATAGCAAATAAAGATCTCATTACTTGTTTTTCTGGATGATTACACAATTGAGTCTCTGTTATACAAAATAAAGAATATTAAAATCTGATCTTAAAACCCTGACTTAGCAAAATCTGGCAATGAAAACTGGATCTGGAAGGGTCTCGGCCTTTCTGTGTCGACACACAGTCGCCGTCGTCGGTCGATATCTCGCCGATGTCGGTCTCTGTTGGTCGGATTTCTGCCGACGTCAGTCTTCAGTCGACCGATGTCGGTCAATGGAAGCCCTATATCTGCCGATGTCGGTGCCTGAACAGCTCTGAACGGACCTGTACGGATGTGGTACGGCCGCCAACCAGTCTTCTCTTAACCCCTGATTGCTGAACAGCCTGATCTCACGAATATAGATTCTAACACAAGATCTATCTTTGTATAACTTATTAGATCAAAACTAAATAAGAAAATACCTGGAAAGCTCTATGATAAACTTCTGTGTGAAGTTATCTCTCAACCTTGAAATTCTGTGATAACTTCTGGATCATCTTGGTCTCTCGGATGGTGAGGAATACGGGCCCTGCCAATATCATCACCCATGTCTTCCAGCGGTTGTTCTAGAACTTGAGTACCTTCAAGCAAAGCTTTACTGCGTGTGTAATACCCGTGTGGTCGCAACTCTTGTGGCTGCATAAAATTTCTAAACCCTCAGGATGGCAGGATTTAGCTCTGATACCACTGTAATATCCCCTACTTAGGGGCTCCTTTATCTGCACAAAAGCTCTGATACCACTGTAATGTCCCTTACTTAGGGGCTCCTTTATCTGCACAAAAGCTCTGATACCACTGTAATATCCCTTCGAATATCAAAACAAAGCTCCAAATTGCTTATCTGAATTTCTGCAAAATATCTTCAAATAGATGAATAAATCACAGTATAATTTCTTATTTATTTGCTCATAAGCTTACAATTAGAGACCCTCTGTCAGGTATACAAAGAATATCGAAAGTTCAGCCTTATAGCCTGAATATTCCGCGAACTGGGTTGAATCTGGCACGTCTCGGCCTGCTGTGTAAAAAACACAGTAGCCGACGTCGGTTATACTGCCGTCGTCGGTCGACCTGTAGTGGTCCCCTTGCCGACGTCGATGATGAGTCGACTGATGTTGGTCTCTGTAAGTCCCTGTTCGCCGATGTCGGTACCTGAACTTCCTGTAGATGCGTACGGATTTTCACGGAGCTGTACGGAATTCGTACGGCCGCTGATATAACACACCCTGTATGCCTGATCCTAATCTGTAGAATTATGGGTTGACACAAAAGATCTATATCTGGATAATTCTTGAATCAAAAACCCAAAATAAAGAAAATACCTATAAACCCTTGTGATAGCTTCTAAGTGAAGTTATCTCTCAAATACCTGTAATACTATGATAACTTCTGGGTGAAGTTATCCCTCAATTCGGCAATAGATCGGCTGATCTTTCACAACCTCTAAATCGCACACAATGAAGAGTTGACGTTCTTCAATGCAATTGGAATCCTAGAACCCTTGGCTCAGTCTTCACAGAAGAATTTCTTAACAAGAATCAATATCAATAATAAGCTTCAATACAAACTCTCTCCCATGAGAGATTCTTATACACCTCCAAAGGTGTGCTTGCTAAAATTAGACTCCCTTAAATTAGACTTCCTTAAATTAGAACTAGGGTCTTAAAATTAGACCAAGTCTTAATTTAGAATTTGCATCCTCAAATTAGACTAAATCATTAATAATTAATAATTAATTAATAATTATTAATTAATTAGTAATTAATTAAAATGAGATCAAATAATTAATATTTGATTAAATCAATCAAATAATAATATCTCCCTTAATTCATGTCCGAAAGAGCCCGAACGAATTCCAACCCATCTCTATCAAGACCCTCTATCCATTTCATTAGCCTACGAGGGTCACATAATAGGCTAATCATCCGCTCAAAATATGTCAACTAGAAGGGGACATGACACACTTTGACTCATTTCCCATTGTTAATCTGAGCTATATGAGTGAATACACTCTATTATGTCTTTGGGACACATTGAAATGTATCAAATCAATGTGTATTATTAGATATCTATCAAGACACCCAAGATCTTTCCACTTTTCAACGTCTTGCTTATGTTGACTCTTTGACTTAATGCTCACCATTGATCTTGATTACATAATCAAATTCTAATCATTATTTATTTAGGACCCACTAACACTATCCTCATTCACTTGTCATTATATATTTAGTATGATTGAATTCCAACCATTGATCTTTATCTTTCAAAATCAAATGACTATTTCACATAGCTCAAACTTGATGTTTATATGAGTGTTTTGTTCTACAAGTCTGAATTTGAAGCTTTATAACTTGAGATAGAAAACTCAACAAGTTATAAAATTTGTATAAGATGATCTAGGCATGAATAACTTCATGTCCATGTGTTTATTTTGACCCTGAGAGGATTTCTTAGCATATTTATAAAATGCATAAATGAGATAGCTAGTTTATTTTTACATGATGTCCTAATGATGGTTTAGCTATTCAAAGCTTGTGACTGATATTTAAAATCTCAAAATGAAACCTTGATATTATTGAAACCTGATTTATGTCCATGAAAGTCATGATCACCATGAGAACCTATTGATATTTACACTTTGGAGATTTAGACCTATTTCAATACCTACTTCTCAAAGAGCAAGAAATTACACTTTAAGATTATATTAAAGTTTTTAAAAAGATTTCTAAGTGAACTTTGGTCTCCTCTTTGGTGAATAAATCTACTCAACCAATCATTCCATACTAAAATATTTATAACATGATCCATCTAGGCAAATTTTCGTATGTGGGCTAAATCTTGGCCAACATTTTTGGCAACATATTGGGGTTGCATGTCTATTATACAAAAACTTAGTGGCCTTGAACTAATCCATTGGGTGTTTTAGAGATATATATTTCACCCTATCTAGAGGCAAGAGTGTTTAAGTCCTACTTCCAAATCTAGCTCAACATGGGACTGACCCTAGGTTGTGGGTCTCTTATAACAGGGTCATACCTCTAGGATTTTTAATGAGGATAAATCCTATGATGCATCATTTTCACTCATTCCCACTACTAAAACCTAATCTCTATGTGTGTGTGTGTGTTGTGTATGTGTGTGTGTGTGTGTGTGTGTGTGTGTGTGTGTGAGAGAGAGAGAGAGAGAGAGAGGAAAACATAAAAGGGAAACCTACGCTAAATATGGTGATGTACCTAAATTACGGTTGATCTACTCTACTTGACTCTTATAAAAGTAATGAAATAAGGAAAAAACTAGATCTAAGATCCCAAATATATATCATACATCAATGTTTCATGAATAGGTTCACCAAATAAACTATAAAAATGGAGTTCTAAAGTAACACACTATCCAGTCATAGTATCCACATGTGAGCTTCAATCAAGAGATGTAGAACACTAAACATGACCTTCATAATAAGATTAACTAGTAACCACATGAGATCATGACTTGACAAGGGATAAATTTTTACCACATATGCAAATTTGACATGTACACACTATACCGGAGTAATAAAATATAAAAATGGTCTTGTATTCATCTAAAGAGGTTATAATATCCATCTTGATAGAGTTTAGTCATAATTAAGAGAGGGAGTAGATAAAATAATGAGAGGATCCTTTTTTGGCTAAATAATCCTCTATATATAGTAGAAAGAGAGAAAGAGAGATGGTAAAAATGCATTAGAGAATGGAGAAAGGGTCCCCATCATCAATAAATATGATGGTAGCTCATTTGTTCTTTTCTCATGCATGCCTTCCTCTAATAAGAGTTAATCCTTATCAACAAGATTAACCTTCTTTGCTTCCATAATCTATGGGATCATCTCATTTACTAAGAGTTGCACTAAAGGACAAGCATTTTTTATAATGATGACAAAGTCTATTTGATCAAAATTAATGCCCTTAACCATTTCTCCACTATTAGCTAACCACATTGGGACCGTAAGCTCACTAAAATTGTTCATGAGGATCAAACCCTCAGATCTTGAAATTGATAGTGTCATGCCATGAGTGGTAGTTTGTATCTGCATTATGGATGATTGAGCCATGTGGATAGATGGGATCACTTTTGTAATAATAACATATCTAATACATTTTCATGTTTGGATCATACATCCCACCTATATATGTAAAAGTGATCTAAGTTCATTAGTTTTCACATATTTTTCCATATAAATGTAGACCTATAGACCATAGACTCTTTTCTAGATCGAAATAGGTCCAAAAACACCCACTTTATCTCTAAAAGAGCTAAAAGTTCACCATACATAGGTCCTTCTTTAGAAATGGAAAAAATAGTAACAAGAATGAATCCTTAAAGCCATAAAAATGTTGAACCATAGGTCTATATTAATCTTTATCAGCATTCCTTTATATTTCTTTTCCCTAACTACATCACTTTGATAACTCCATGGCATTTGAACAAGATTTAATGGCATCAGGATGACCCTATAGAACATTGTTTCCCTTGGTCAAAAATGGCTTCTCAAACTTCATTAAAAATTGTAGGCTTTCCTTCATTTTGATTGGCTATCAAAATTTGATTTGGCTCATTGACATATTGACTCATCTCACTCTCTTGATTTCAATCTATACAAATTCTCAAGAGTCATTGATCCTGTACTAGTTGAATGTACTATTGAAATTTGTCATGCATGCATTTGATTTTGAGATTCAGTTAGCCATTTTACCTTTGTTCACTATTATATTTAAATGTATGATCGAACACATTTTATATTTGGCTGGGACCCATTATTTGAAAACCAATAGCTATTTTACAAGCTCAAAATTTAATAGTCTATAGGAAGTCATTTGACAATTTCTTATTGAAATCTTGTTGTGTCTTAACATTTACTAGTTTATTTTCCAAAGATTGAAACATGCTCTTAAAATCTTAAGAGTTTTTATGTTCTTGGGAATCACTAGATCCACTAGTGGAAGCCTTTTATTGCTCAGGTGTATGTATGGAAGAAATTTTAGGCATACAAAGAATGACATGAAGGGGAGGATTATAAATAGAGGATGTTATGATCTTAGGGAATAAAGGCACTGGTGGTCAAGGTGTTAGCTTCCCAATTTGGACTAGACAATTATATGCCCTGATTACCACCTCATATGCATTTGGGAATGTGTTCCTCTCATATATTGAATCATTAATATAATGCCACTATTAATGGATTTCAAATAGTATAGGAAGGTAAATTTAGGGTTTAGCCTAACATAGACTAAGATTTTATCCCATGTTTTTTGGAACATGATATTAAAGTCTTAAATGACCTCATGGGGGGATATTTTTATTGTAGTTAATTAGTTTACATGTGACAAATCATCACTTTAATCCTCAAATATTTTATACAAACCCTCTCTTAATTAGTTCCATGTTGAAATGGAATTAACAATAAGGATTTTATACCTATCTAAGGCTTTACCTTTGAAAGATATGGCTAATAAACCAAATTTTACATTTTCTTCATTGATATCATGAATGTTATAGAAGTTGGTTATATTCATGAGGTGTTTATAAGGGGTTGTAGCTTTGTCTCTAGTAAAATAAGGGGTAATTTTGAGAGATGCTATTGGGATAGGATCATAATAATGGAGGGCCAAAGAACTTTGGCCATTAAAAGCCATAAAATCTCTAAGGACTTTCATGGTAATAAAACTAGTTGATAAGGATCTTCTAGTAGGGGTAGACCTTGGACTTTATCTAGTAAACAAAGTTGCCTTTATATGGGTGCATATTACCAAACCTTAATCTCTTTACTAAATTTAAAGGTAGTTTAAAAAATTCAAAATGAATACCTCTAGAAGATAATATTGTAGTCATTTTTGGCATGGAAGATAGCTACTACTCTACACCAAAGTGTTGGATAATATATTAGAGTTAGGAGATACTATTGTATGAATCTATAACTATTCTAAAGTGATCAAACTAGCATTAAACTTCATCAATCTTTTCTTCAAATTGTGTCCCACCAGGCTTGCCAAAAACTATTGTAGCATTAATTTTCACCATTAGAGAGGGTTATTTGGGACCTATTCAATTTAGATACAATATCAAGATAACCCCAATATATGGGTCAACTATGGTGGGGTTTAACTTCTGGAGAAGGTCAACTTTCTCTTGATGAATCACCTATGCTAATGTTTGCACAGAGAAAAGGGTTTGAAAATGGGTAAAGGGATCCTAAGAAGGATAAGAGGGTGATGAAAAAAATTAAATTAGAACTCACACAAGCATTAAATATACACTAAAGAAGCATAAGATAGCACTAGCTCACACAATCTCAAAATCTAGCTAATTGCATAAGTATTTAATACATAGGTTCAAGAAGCAATGAATAAAACTATGAGGAATTCTAAGACTCACACCAATATTTATTTAATGGTAGAAAGAACACAACTATAGACATATAATAAAATATAAAACACCCTAAAATAGTCAATAAAGAAGGACAATGGGCATTAAAAATTCTCCTTCATAATTTCATCATGCACAAGCTTACTAAACACAATTCAAAATTAAGAGATAGGTAAAGGAAATCTTATTATCCTCGAGAGGTCTTTCATACAAGTTTTTATAGGGTCTAGCCTTATCATATTAGAGTCTATACTCTTCTAAAATTGAGGGAAAGTATTTTCTTCTAAAATCCAAGATATATACCAAAAGAAAGAATGGGTAATATATCATAAAGGGATAGAGAGAAGAAGGAGCATGAGTATATAAGTTATTAATTGAGATGCCACCTTTTTAACCAAATCAGCCCCAATCCTCTACTGAAAAGTTATCTTTTTGTTTGTCCCAATAGCCCTCAGATCCTCTCATTGGCTAAGCAAAATACACTAAAGGACAATAGTTGTCAAACATTGTGAGTCATGATCCTGCTTATGAAGGAAAACCCTTAGACATCCTAGAATTCATTAAATGCTAAAAATACTTTCTTCAACCACTAGATATCCATATTGGAACTCTATGCTATCTCCACTTTCCTCTTTATAAAGGTAAGCTCCTTATATCCATGTATTTGATAGAGCCATATCCAAGTCTACTCTTAGCAGTTGTGCACACTATCTTTGAATTTTAATATCGATATTTGATCTTGATCTAGACCTTTCATATTGAGCTAACTATAAAATCTTTATTTTCTCCACAATATCTTTCTCACTTGTTTACTTATTTTTCATCATAAATTTGCTTTTATATGATTAAATATGAGCCCTAGATTTTCTTACAATCTAATGCACTTGTGACACTAACAATTTTTTACTCTTTCCATAGATTTTTTGACCCTTTGACTCATTACACATTATTAATCTATTATGTATGAGTGAATACACTCTATTATATCTTTGTGACACATTGACACCTATCAAATCAGTGCATACTATTGGAAATATATTAGGATACCCAAGATTTTGCCACTTGTCAAATTTTTACTTGTGTTGACTCTTTGAATTGATGCTCACCATATATCTTGATTACATAATAAAATTCTCATCATTATATCTTTTGGACCCACTAATATTATCCTCACTCACTCATCATTAGATATTTGGTATGATTGAATTCCAACCATTGATCTTTCTCTTTTGAAATCAAACAACTATTTCATCAAGCTTAAACTTGATGTCTACATGAATGTTTCATTCTACAAGTCTAACTTTGAGGCTTTATAACTTTAAATAGACAAATAATCAAGTTATAATATTTATATAGGATGATCTAGGAATGAATAAACTCATTTCCATGCATTTATTTTGAATTTGAGAGGATTTCTTAGAATATATATATAAAATGCACAAATGAGCTGGCTAGTCTATTTTTGCATGATAATCTGATGATGGTCTGGATCTTAAAAGCTTGTGATTTATCTTTCAAATCTTGAAATAAGTCCTTGAGACTTTTTAAACCTAATTTATGTCCACGAAAGTCATGATCACCATGAGAACCTACTGATCTTTACACTTTGCAAACTTAGACATATTTTTAGACCTACTTCTCAAAGATCAATAAATCATAGTTTAAGCTTGTCTTAAAGTGTTTCAAAATATTTGTAAGTGACATTTGGTATCCTCCTCAATTGAGAAGTCTACTCATCTAATCACTCCATGCCAAAATCTCTAGAAACTGATCCATTTAGACAAATTTTTATATGTGGGCTAAAATTTGGCCAACATTTCTAGAGACATCCTGGGGTTACATGCCTACTATGCAAATACTTAGTGGTCTTAAAGTGATCCATTAGGTATTTTATAAATATATATTGAATCCTAGGTATATTTATGAGTGTTCAAGTCCTACATCCAAATCTATCTCAATATGGGACTAACCTTAGGCTATGGGTATCATATAACAGGGTTAGACCTCTAGGATTTTCAATGAGGTTAGCTCTTATGATGCATAATTTTAGCTCATTCCCACTACTAAAACCTACTAAGGACTAAGGAAAAGGAAGAGAGATAGAGGAAAACACAAAATTGAAACCTAAGGTAAAGATGGTGATGTACCTATTGATGATTTAAAATTGTGCTTTGTTCTAAACACCAACAATGGGAAGTTTCAACATGTGGGACTGACGACTTGAAACAACCTCAAGATTTTTGAGAAGCTGGTTCTTCCTTATATCGAGTATATACTAGGAAAAGGGATAGGAATTTTAATAGAAAAACAAATGCAAGAAAGAAAATCTATGGCAATGCGCCTAAATGTAATTTGCCCTTAATCCTGAGCACAGTGAAACTATATGTAGGATTCATTTACATTTAATAGCAAACAAGTGCATGATCAATGTAAAAGATGGAAACAATAGAAACAGAGGCTCACAATAATGACTACTTTTTCAATGATATAGAAAATGTCAACAAAGGCATAGGGTTCAATCTTCTTATTTGAATTTTCCACTCACATAAGAGGGATAGAAACACGCATAGTTATATAAACTTTTCAACTCAAGAAAATGAGACAAAATCAAATGATATTCCTAATCATAGCTCTAGAAATTCTAAACTCTTGACAACACAGACTAGACTACTTTTGCAATAACACATAAAATATCAACAAAGGCATAGGAATCAATCTTCTCATTAATCTTCCAATCACATAAGAGGCATAAAAACACGCACAATTATATAAACCTTAAAACTTAAGAAGATAGAACAAAAGCATATGATATTCCTAGTCACATCTCTAGAAAGTCTAAACTCTTAACAATAATTCTCTCAAAAAATTATCTCTGATCTCTACTCTCTTTTAGGTGATTTATACACGCTTATTTATAGCCTTGGATTCACTTTGGATTGTTTGCTTGTTCCAAATCTAACAGCCCAACTAAAAATTAACCAAATTGGAAGTGTCCAACAGAAGATATTTTATAAATTCTAAAATGCTTTGTCTTCTAGCAGTTCATTGGCTCTGACAGATTGCAGGATGCTCCCTTCTCTTAAACACTAGGTAACACTTAGCCAATTTCTTAAAAACCTTCTTATTACTTTACGAGATAGCAGAGGAAGACACTTGGTGGGTTCCATAGCATCCATTGAAGACACGTGACACATTCCACATAACTTATACTCTTTTTGTATCTTTGCTTATGATCATTTCAACTTTGACACCTGTCATAATCTGCTTCCTCAAAACTTCAAAATCTTTAAATAAAATAAGACCCATAACATTTCTTACCTAACTAACCTTAAAAGGGACACAGGGACAGGTGTCAATCTCCACTGCTTCATTAAAGGACACATGGCAATCTCCACTTCTTTTATTTGGGGTTATGTGGTAGTCTCTGCTTCTTTTATCTACCTTTTTAGAAACCTATGGAAGATGACATGTGGTGGTCTCTACTTCTTTGTTTATACCATAGAAACAAATGGGTCTCATTTCATATTTACATAGACAGTGACACTTGGTAGCTTCCGCTTGCTTCAAAAACAACACTTAAGACCTACCTCAATCTTTGCTATATCAGTGAAGCAAAAATGAAGATAATTTGGATTGCGACATGTGGTGACTTCCACTCTCTTTTTCTGGGGTACGTGGCATCTTCTGTCACTTTTAGAAAAACAAAATTGAGACCTCTTATGACTACCACTTGGCACTTTTCACTTGATCCTAATACTTAGCTTGTTAAAACATTTCATTGAAAAGAGATGAAATGCGGGTGCCGATATGAAATCGTGGATGCTGACACTTGGTGCATTCCACTAAGTCACTATGAGATACATGGCATATTCTAACTAACTCATAGAAAATATGAAATGTGCCTCAAATGATGACACTTGGTAGTTTTTCCTGAGAAAGGATGCCTTAGATGATGACACTTGTCAGCTTCCACTTGATTTTGACACTTAAACAAAAAATGAATCAAAAGGAAAAAAGAGCCTGTGCTTTATTTTAACACTTCACCATCCCATACCAATGTATGTGAGGATAAAATTTTGTGGCATGCAACTAAAAAATAGAATGAAACATAGAGTAAATTTTTACTCTATAGTTATTGGCGACCCCAAGGACTTTTGAGCCTACTCAAAAAGAAACCACAACTCCTACAAGATCAAAATTTCAAAATTATAGCTTTAACAGTGCTATCTGCTAGGCAGTCCACTCATCATCAGACAACCCTTGCTTATTTTATAATTCATTGAAGGCTAAATCAAGGTTAATAATATCCTTATGTGAAATGTTTTGAAAGAGTTGAATTGTAGCCTTCACTTTGAATTCAAGCTAAGAAACAAGAACCAAGACAACATCTACTTTAGGGACTGATGAATCATCCCTTAGATCCTAGAAAACTATCTAATCATTCTATTTGGCTAACAATAAAGGTTCAATTTCATGTACCATCAGCATGATGTTGTCATCAAGAAATAGAGAAGGAAGACCTAATTGTACCAGATATTCAACATGCTATGTCATTTCATTGATTCCTTCCTTCATGACATCTATAAGCTCTCTATAACTGATGGCTATGAAATTTCAATTGAGAACCTCATTTACTCGCTTGGTAGTGACCATTCTATCATTGATTCTTGTTGTTGACAATGTTGCATCCATTGCATCATAAAGCTTTTGTAGCAACATTTGCAAGTCCATTACTCTCTCAGAGACTATAGCCAAAGTATTTACAACTGAACTCTCACCTTTTTGCATAATTTATTTGCATTTAGTAGGAAGGTGAGAGAAGGCTTGAGCTAAATAATCTTTGAAGAGATTCTCTTCCACATGGATTCATATAGCTCCTTTACCAGACTTAATACTTTGACATTCCTTCGCCTATTGGCCAACTCTAGTGTTAATTATGTTGCTCTCTATTGCTCTACTTGAAATTGGTATTGTATTGCCACAATATTATTCTATTCAATCAACAGATTTTGTTACAATTGGGTAACTTACAACAGGTGTTCCTCACATTTTCCTTGCAATGCTACCTTTTCATGCCTTAGGGTTGTCACCGCATCTTTTACCTATGTGAGACCTACTTTTAAAGAATCATTTTGGGCCTGAAATGCCTAGTGAGTCTGAAGAGAAATAGTATTTTGCAACTATTTATTTAGATTCTCTATTTCATTGTCTTTTCTATTGATCTCTGAGATCAATTGTTATAATTTGCCTTCTCTTTGGCTAGCTCAACTTCCATCTTCTATATCCTCCTTGATATCTTCAAGTAGTCTTCAGTAACTGTAAAAGTGGATTTAGTCAATAGCTCAATTTTGTCCTATGGCCTAAAGAGGGACATGTCAATGGCCACTGCATTCATCATGTAATCCTCCAGTTATATTTGCTCAATTGGCTTTATTACATTTGGTGACAAATGAGTCACCATCAATTGCTACTAGATGGGGTCAAATTGTGGTCGTAGATGGGGTGTAGCCAAGGATTTATTTTCCTTGATCTTCTTTTTCTCTCTTTAGGCTTCCTTTGCCTTCCTAACATCATTTGCTTGGGTCTGGAAGGTAGAAAGAGAGGTTTTCCACCCATAAAGGGATGTCCCTGTGGCAAACCATATTGAATAACCAATTGTTGGCTATGGGCAATCTAGGGGGAAAGTTTCTTGGGAATGGAGGGGGGAAAATGAGGTAATGTTAAAGCTTGAGGTGGCATAGATGGGGTGAAGTGAGAAATGGGAATTGGAAGATATTCTATGTATTGAGAAATTTTGAAAATTTTGAGCTATCGACTACGTGTTCAAAGAACACTTATTTAAAAGAAAAGTGAAAAAGCAAAATGGGAAAACAAAGAAATATGAAAAAGAAATTATCTAACTATGATATAGCTAAATGGGTATATTTGCCTACCTCTCAAATTAAAGGGAAGATTTTTGAAGTATCCTTTATGACACAGAAACTTATGATGCTAAACAAGTGATTGAATGGTATGAGACTCTGATGACTTGCTCTTCTTGTTTGCCACCTTAATTTGCCTACATCTAAATGAATCAGAGTAAAACATGTCCCCAACATATACATACTCTTCTTGTTCTTTAAAGCTTATTGAATTTTGATTCTTTATGATGTCGTGTCTCATCAAGAAATCACTGTTTGTTGGCTCTCCACCCTGTGTCTTTTGATATACATCATTTTTTGGCTTATCTCCTTTTGCCTCATGCTCAGGTTCCATTGCATGATCATTGTCTTTAATGACTTCAAAAATATCATCTTTAAATTTACCAACCTCTTCAAAGGATAAGCCTAATAGTTTACAACAATTTTGCATATATATTTGAGTCTCAATGCTGCCTTCTCCACCTGAAGCCAGCTCATAGCCTTCTTGAAGAATAGTGTAACCTGCCCCATTGAATTCAAACAAGTCATTCAAAACATGATAAAAAATTATCTCTTTTTCATCAGAGATAGAGGTAAAAGCTTATGACTTGTCCTCTAGTTCATCAAAGGGTGTACTTATGGTGATTTCTTCTTCATCTGCACTCATTGAATCTTCCTGACTAGCCATGAACTGAGTATACTCCTCTTTACTTGGTTCCTCCAAAATATATTCCTCTTTGAAAATGGATGAAGAAGAAGACTGGTGGTTAGACATATGTGAAAGAGAAAATAATTCTTGAGCTAGAATCAATAATTCTCTTCTTTCCATTTGTCCATCAATTCATCTATATCATATGTAGCTTGATAGGTCTCTCGAAAGGGTGTAGAGGGGGTGTGTTCAAATGTAGGATCTTCTACTTTATTATCACCATGAGTAAGAGTAGCCTAGACTTATTCAAGGTTTTGAGAAAAAAATTATCTTCTTCCCTTCTACCCCATGATTCCATTGTTTGTTTCCAACTCATGACCTTAGGTCTAGAACTTTTCTCTTGGAAAGAGTCAGCAATTTTATCTTCTTCAAAGTTTTCAACTAGTTCATGATTTTCTTTATTTTGACTTGAAATCTTATCATCATTCTAAAGGACCTAAGGATTGGTACAAGAGGTATCTTTTAGTGTAGGATCCTTTCTAAGGTCTAAAAGCTCTATCTCTCTTTCACTAAGCAATCTCATTTTTTCTTCTAATTCCTCAATTTTCTTAGCTAGATCTTCTTGAAAGAGTCTTTATTGGAGCTCAAAGGAATCATCAAATAAATGGGGAGTGCATGAAGGTTTCCATGAAAAACAAGAAGATTCTTGAGGAAGGGTGGGAGAGACTTGAAAGGGACTAGCCTCATTTTGTATCTCACACTCTTGGACAATGTCTTTCTCCTTCTTTTTGTCCTATGATTCCATTGTTTGTTCCCAACTCATGACCTTAGGTCTAGGACTTTTCTCTTGGGAAGACATGGTTGCAAGGTGAAGGGGAAGTGAGGGTTTGGATTCCAATTCCCTTGATGCCAACATAGATTGTTGTTTGTGAAGATTTGCTAATTTAATATATTTATCAAGATTGGCCTTAAATGCTGGATTTATTATTTCATAACTTTCCTCAACATGATTGGGGAAAGAACCATGACAAGCTCGACTTGGCTCCTGAGCAAGGGTTGAGTACATCTGATATAAAACTTGGGGCAGTGGATATGTAGGTTTATAGACTTGGTAAGGCTGCCTCTCATAAATACTCAGCTTCTCTTCTAAAGATGTAATTAAGCCACTCACATCCAACATCCCAGATGTAAGCCTTTGCTAATTTTCTCTTTCAATGGGAGCCCATTCACTTTTAATCAAATCTACTACATTTCTTATTTGATGGATGACATGATTAGGAATTTCTTGGCCACATCCCCTTCTATTATCAAGCACTAATACATGTTTTTTATATCCCAACAATGCTTTTGTTGAAGGTGGAAATGAGATTAGGTTGAGTATGAGATGTAACATATTGGGAAGACTAGGCATAAGACTAATATAGCTCATGATAGGGGTGAGGCTGGTCATATTGGACCTATGAAGGGTAAAACTCATAACCATATGCATCTTTGCTACTTGATGTGATTCCATGAGCAACCTGGTCTTCATTAAAAATATATGAAGTGGCATAAGACCCATAGCTCTGAGTAACAGAATTATACATACCAAATAGTGATTTCTTCTTAACTTTGATTCTTTGAGGTAATCAGAGATGATAGAAGATTTAGATCTTGTTACTGATCCACAACTCTGACTCCTTATATCTCTTTGGTTCCTATGGTCTTGAACAAAACTTCAAGATGGTGTCCCACCAGACGTGCCAAAAATTGTTGATGATTTAAAATTGTGATTTGTTCTAAACACCAATAATGGGAAGTTTCAAGGTGTGGGACTGGTGACTTGAAACAACCTCCAAATTTTTGAGAAGCTGGTTCTTCTTTATATCGAGTATATACTAGGAAAAGGGATAGGAATTTTAAGAGAAACACAAATGCAAGAAAGAAAATCTAACTATGGTGATGCACATAAATGTAATTCGACCTTAATCCTGAGAACAATGAAACTATATGTAGGATTCATTTGCATTTAAGATCAAACAAGTGTAAGATCAATGTAAAAGATGGAAACAATAGAAATAGAGGCTCACAACATAGACTACTTTTGTAATGATATAGAAAATGTCAACAAAGGCATAGGGTTCAATCTTCTTATTTGAATTTTCCAGTCACATAAGAGGCACATAAACATGCATAGTTATATAATCTTTTCAACTCAATAAAATGAGACAAAAGCAAATGACATTCCTAATCACAGCTCAAGAATGTCTAAACTCTTAACAACATAGACTAGACTACTTTTGCAATAACACAAAAAATATCAACAAAGGCATAGGATTCAATCTTCTCATTAATCTTCCAGTCATATAAGAGGCACAAAAACATGCACAGTTACATAAACCTTCCAACTTAAGAAGATAGAACAAAATCATATGATATTCCCAGTCATAGCTCCAAAAAGTCTAAACTCTTAGCAATAATTCTCTCAAAAAATTCTCTCTGATCTCTGCTCTCTTTCTAGTGATCTTTGCGCCCTCATTTATAACCTTGGATTCTCTCTAGATTGTCTGCTTGTTCCCAATCTAATGGCCCAACTAAAAACTAACTGAACTAGAAGTGTCTAATAGAAGATATTTTATAGATTCTGAAATGCTTTGTCTTCTGGCAATTTATTGGCTCTAACAAATTGTAGGATGCTCCCTTCTCTTAAACATTAGGTAACACTTAGCCAATTTCTTGAAAACCTTATTATTACTTTAGGAGACACTGGAAGAAGACACTTGGTGGGTTCCATAGCATCAATAGAAGACACACAACACATTTTGTGTAACTTATACTTTTATTGTATCTTTGCTTATGAGCATTCTGCCTTTGACACCTATCACAATTCACTTCCTCAAAACTTCAAAAGCTTTAAAGAAAATAAGACCCACAACATTTCTTACCTGAGTAACTTTAAAAGGGACATAAGGGACAAGTGTCAATCTATGTTGCTTCATTAAAGAACACATGGAAATCTCCACTTCTTTTATTTGGGGTTACGTGGTAGTCTCCACTTCTTTTAGCTACCTTTTTAGAAACCTGTAGAAGATGACACGTGGTGGTCTTCACTTATTTATTTATACCATAGAAACAAATAGGTCTCATTTCATATTTACATAGATAGTGACACCTAGAAGCTTCCACTTACTTCAGAAACAACACTTAAGACCTACCATGGTCTTTACTATATCAGTGAAGCAAAAATGAAGATAATTTAGATCATGACATGTGGTGGCTTTTTCTCTCTTTTGCTAGGGTATGTGGCATCTTCTGTCACTTTTAGAAAACCAAAATTGAGTCCTTGTGCGACTGCCCTTGGTGCTTTATGCTTGATCTTGATACTTAGCTTGTTAAAACCTTTTGTTGAAAAGAGATGAAATGTGGGTGCTGATATGAAACTGTGGATGTTGACACTTGGCACATTCTACTGAGTTACTATGAGATATGTGGCACATTCCAACTAACTCATAGAAAATATGAAAGGTGCCTTAGATGATGACACTTGGTAGTTTTCACTGAGAAGGGATGCCTTGGATGATGACACTTGTTAGCTTCCACTTGATTTTGACACTTAGACAAAAAATGAATCAAAAGGAAAAAAGAGCTCGTGCTCTATTTCAACACTTTGCCATCTCAGACCAAAGTATGCGAGCACAAAATTTTGTGATGCGTGACTAAAAAATAGAATCAAATATAGAGTAAATTTTTACTCTACAGTACCTAAATTATGGTTGATCAACTTTTCTAGACTCTTAGAACAATAATGAACAAGTAAAAGACTAGATCCAAGATCCCAAATACCTATCATATATCATTATTTCATCAATAGGTTTACTAAATGAACTAAACTAAGGGAAATAGAGGAGAGGTCTAAAATAAGACACTAACTAATCACTATATCCATATGCAAGCTTTAATCAAGAAATGTAGAACACTAAGCATGACCTACATAATAAGATGAACTAGTAACTAGGTGAGATCATGACTTGACAAGGGATAAATCTATACCAAATATGCAAATTTGACATGTACACACTATACCAGAGTAATGAAATCTAAAAATAGTCTTGTGTTCATCTCAGGAGGTTATATGCTCCATCTTGGTAGATTTTAGTCATACTCAACATAGGGCATAGAGAAAATATTAAGAGGATCATTTTTGGCTCAAAAATCCTCTATAAAATAGAAAGACAGAAAGAGAGATGAGAACAATGCATTGGAGAA
This sequence comes from Torreya grandis, assembly GCA_037957365.1. Classification (NCBI taxonomy): domain Eukaryota; kingdom Viridiplantae; phylum Streptophyta; class Pinopsida; order Cupressales; family Taxaceae; genus Torreya; species Torreya grandis. Next base: position 250,871 of record JARHVA010006811.1, on the reverse strand, counting down.
TGGAGAAAGGGTCCCCATCATTAGTAAATGTGGTGGTAGCTCATTTGTTATTTTCTCATGCATGTCTTCCTCCAATCAGAGTTGATACTTATTAAAATACTAGCCTTCTTTGCTTTCATAATCTATGGGATCCTCTCATTTACTAAGAGATTCACTAAAAGATAAGAGTTTTTTATCATGATGACAAAGTTTGTTTGATCAGAATTAACACCCTTAATTATTTCTCCACTATTATATCACTACATTGGGACCTTAACCTCACTTGAATTATTCATGAAGATCAAACCCTTAGATTTTGAAACTAACAATGCCATGTTATAAGTTATGGTTTATACCTATATTACTGATGATGGAACCACGTGGATAGATGGGATCATTTTTACATTAACAACATATCTAATCTATTTTCATGTTTAGATCATAAATACCACCTATATATGGAAAACCAATCTAAGTTCATTAGTTTTCCCATATTTTTCCACATTAATATAGGCCTATAGACCATAAACTCTTTTCTAGATCCAAATAGGTCCGAAAACACCCACTTTATCTCTGTAGGAGCTAAAATTTCACCATACCAAGGTACTTCTTTAGAAATGGAAAACATAGTCACAAGAATGAATCTTAAAAGTCATAAAAATGTTGAGCCAGAGGTCCATATTAGGCTCTATTAGTGGTCCTTTATATTCCTTATACCTAACTGCATCACTTTGACTTGTCCATGGTGTTTGAATGATTTTTAATGGCATCAAGATGACCCTATAAAACCTTATTTCCCTTGTTCAGAAATGGCTTTTCAACCCTCATAAAAAATCCTAGGATTGAGCTTATTTTGATTAGTTTTCAAAATCTAACTTGGCTCATTAACATATTAACTCATCTCACTCTATTGATTTAAATCTATACAAATGCCCATGAGTCATTGATCCTCTATTAGTTTAACATGGTATGGACACTTGCCAAGCATGCATTTGATTTTGAGATTAACTAAAACATTTTACCTCTATTATCTATTATATCTAAATGTATGACCAAACACATGTTGTTATATCTTTTTGTGACCCATTGTTTGAAAACCAATGGTTGTTTTACAAGCTCAAAATTTGACAGTCTATAGGATGTCATTTCATAGTTATACGGATATATTTAACATCATATAAGCCATCAAATTTAAGCTCCAATGGATTTTTACCAAATATTTATTTTAACATTATCATGAATGTCTTATGTTCTAGGTCTAACATTGAATGCCTATAACTTGAATCACAAAAGTCATGGAGGCATCAAATTTTCAAGAGATGTTCCTAATACTAAAAGTAATGAACCCATTTGATCAAGTGCTCTTCAAAGCTTTTTAATTGAGTCTAAAAAATTATCAAGTTGACTAGTCCATTCATTCTTGCATGATATCCTGATGATGGTATAGTTTATTTGGCTAAGTATGGGAAACTTAGTGAAAAATGACTAAGGATCCAACTTTGAGCCTTCATAACTTATTTTCCACTTTTATGGATGACTTTAAACTTAGTATATAGAAACTAGGGACCAAGTTGAATAAACCCATGTGATCATTTTATCTTGATACTAACATATTTGTAAGATATAGCATTATTAAATTTCCCTCTCATCTCTAATTGAGATTCTTTGCAAATTTCCTAAGTATGGAAACTTAGTGAAACTACTTGAGAGGCTAACTTTGAGCATTCATATCTTCTGATGCATTTCATTAGATGATCTCAAACTTGGCACATATGTTCTTGGGACTAATGTGAATAAAACCATATGACCATTTCTAATTTAATCATCCATAAGTGGTAATGATGGCATCAACAAATTACCTACTTGAAATTTTAGTCACTAGACCTAAAATGTCTAGATGAACACAATAAAAGACCAAATGAAAACCATGCACTTCCATACTCACTCCAAGTATTATTGACATTTTTAAGGGTATATGTATCCTATATATATATATATATATATATATATATATATATATATATATATATATATATATATATATATATATATATATATATATATATATATATATATATATATATACTCATACATTAAAAACCTTATCCAAATGTGTACAAGCTTGGTATGTGGGATAAAATTGGCCAACATCTTTAGTGACTCACAGCGGTTGCATGTCTATCTATGCAAGAGTACCTAGACCATGTGCCTTATCTAGTCCACTAGGCCTAGAGTCTCTTTTATAGATACAACATTGGCTTCCAATATTACTCTAACTTTTTTTAAATAAACATAAATGACCAAGAAAATAAAAAAACAAGATAGAGTTCACTTACTAAAGTGAAACTAAACTATTGAACATAATAGGGACAATAAACAAATGTTCCAAAAACTGTACTTAAAGGAATTGCAAAAAATAATATCCTAAAATATATAGCTTTAAACTATATGTACCTTCCATCTTGGATAAAAATTAATGTTTGAAAACTTTATTACATCATGAGATGAGGTATTGAATGAGGTATGGAGCTCTTTGACCCTTGGTCTTGATTCCTCCTTCTTATTTGTTATATTTGTTAACTTCATTGGCATGATTACTAGTGAGAACTAGGTAGTTCCAAATAGTTCATCTATGTGCATGAAAATAGTCTCAATTTATTCATATGGCTCCTTTATTATGACATCTAATGGTGGTTTAATAAGGCTTACCCCTTTGATTTTTATGGTGTCCTTAATAAGACTAGGATTATTTTATGATTCATGTCTTTCAGGCTCATCAAGGAGCTCTACATATTCTACCTAATCTTGGTCATTATACTCCATGAAATTCTTTTTATCCACCTCCTTAAACACTTGATCCTCATCTTGATAGAGATCTTGAGGCTCTAGAGAGAGATTCATTTGTAGCTGCCCATCATTTTTTTCATTTTGGTCCTCCAAAACCAACACTTCTTTAGGATTATATTTTTGATGTATGATGTCATATAAATAGTTTTATTCATGCTCCAAAGCATTAATGAAATATTTATAAGAATATTTAATATATTTCACTATCCCATCATCCAAATTTTCCATCTTAACTTCATCAATTTCAATCATGATACAACTACTACCAATGGTCATCTTCTTTAGGAATGTTCTCTACCTCAACAATGGTTTTATGTGATCTAAACTTTTGGATACCTTATAAAAAATTATGAGCCTATACCTGATCCATATTACCTACCACATGATCTTGAGAAAAGTCTTTATCTTAGACAACTAGTATGTGATTAATAGGTTCTTGAGAAATAACTTCTTGATGCACCTCTAAGACTTCTTCCTATTGGATATCATCTCTATCTTGCACTTGTTACTACAACTCATGATCCTTGAAATAATGAGAGATTAAGACATGATTGATCTCAACAAGTGGTATCCCAATAATGATTTCCTCTTCTTGGTCACTGAAGCCATACTTAATTTTTATTTCTTTAACTACATCTTTTTGGTTTGCCTCGCAAAGGAGAGGATCTTTCTCAAAGAGTGGCATAATGGATCCTTGAAAATATTCAACAAGATGAGAGAGGTCTAAAGAAGTTACCATAGGTACCTAATTTTTTTATTTAAGTTTCTCTTCTTGGATTACCTTCACCTTGTCTTCCTATTTATTTTCCTCTTGAATGGCTCTCCATGATAGAAAGGCTCTGGGCTTTTGAGGGGAAGGGAGTGGAGGCTGCATGGTCTTTTATTTGACTTCCATAGTCACCACTTCCTCCTTGTTCTTACAACTAATTTGATTGGATTTATAGGATGTAAATGACATAGATTATTGAAGAGGGGAGGGAGGGGATTGATTGACATTAGATTTAATAACCTACATGATTTGGTTCCAATGTGGAAAAGATAGAGGTTCCCCTTTGACTTTTAGATTTTGATTCTCCTCTTATTTCCTTTTCTTCATCTTTAGCTCTCTAATTTGCTTATCAATATTCTCTTAGAATATTTTCTCTTTAAGGTGGTCAATGGCTTCATGAAGATAAGGAATAAAATAAGACTCTTGGGAGGGATGCGAGAGGTTTTCATAGGTTCATATCCTTCTTTAACCTAGGCTATGAAATCCATATTTGCCTCACTTTTCCTACCTCATGATTTCACCACTTCATTCTAGCTTAGAACATTGAAGGACCTCATAAGGGGTTCTTGAGGAAGGATGGAGTCTTGGACCCTAATAGTAGGATATTCCACAAAAAAATCCTTCTTTCTTTGATATCTATCTTGGATAGATCTCTAAGAAGGAAAGATCTGAGGAACACGTGAGGAACATGGAATACTCAAAGGGGCATTTGGAAGGGTCTCTTAAGGAGGAATGGGTGTTACATAAGAAGGCTGAGGTGGTGTATATGTAGGAACATGATATTGACAAGGTTGGACCTATTACTCTTTAATGACTTTTAGCTTATCTTAAATGCTTTGAATGTAACCACCTACATCCATCATGTCACTTGTGAGATTTTTCCAATTTACTCTCTCAAGAGGTTTTCATTATTATTTTATTCACTATAATGACTCTCTCACATGATTTATCAGGGGAGTAGGGACATCTTGGCCATGACATTTTTATGAGCACAATTATAGTACATACTTGTCAAGGCTTATTAAAGTTCACTTAAGTGCTGATACAAATAGCTCATGATAGGGTTGATGAGGAGAAGTATTATGATGGGCTTGATTTTCATATGGAGGATTAGTAAAATATTCTTTCATATATGGATAAAATAGGTCCTCATGTTACTGGTGAGGAACATTTGAAAGGAAAGAGATATTCCCTTGATAATAAGGATCATGACAAACTTGACAAGGCTCCTCATAACTTTCATAAAAATATTCATAGGGATGACTAGGTACATATGGATTATGAAGGTCATATTAGAGTTGTTGATAAGGAGGTGGATAATAGGAATATTCACCATAACTATTCATATTGAATTTATATGTCAAATGAGATGTAAGAATTGACTAAATTTTTTCATGAGACATACCTGGTCTACTCATAACTAGAAGATTTGATTTATAGTCACCATTGGTTCTAACTTGTTTTCTTCCAAAAGTTGATTAGAGGAATGAGACACCAAGATATTTCCACTCTTTTAGACCTTAGTCTCATCAGGTGCACCAAAACTATTGATCTAGATTTCTCCCTAGGTAGATGTAGGAGTGTTCAAGTTCTACTTCTAAATCTAACTCAACATGGGACTAACCCCATATTATGGGTATCTTATAATATGGTTATACCTCTATAATTTTTAATGAGGATAGCTCCTATGATACATCACTTTAGCTCATTCCCACTACTAAAACCTACTAATGATAAGGGGGAGAGAGAGAGAGAGAGAGAGAGAGAGAGAGAGAGAGAGAGAGAGAGAGAGAGAGAGAGAGAGAGAGAGAGAGAGAGAGAGAGAGAGAGAGAGAGAGAGAGAGAGAGAAGGGGGAGAGAGAGGGAGAATAAAAGGTAAACCTAAGCTAAAGATGGTGATGCACCTAAATTATGTCTGATCCACTCTCTTTGACTATTATAACACTAATGAAACAAGTAAAAGACTAGATATAGGATCCCAAACATCTATCATACATCAGTGTTTCATGAAGAGGTTCACTAAATGACTTAAGCTAAGGTAAATGAAGGAGCGGTGTAAAATAAGACACTAACTAGTCATAGTATCCATATGTGGGCTTCAATCAATAGATGTAGAACACTAAACTTGTTCTTCATAATAAGATGAACTATTAACTAGGTGATATCATGACTTGACAAGGGAGAGATTTCTACCACATATGCAAATTTGACATATACACACTATACCAAAGTAATAAAATATGAAAATAGTCTTGTATTCATCTCAAGAGGTTATAATCTCCATCTTGGTAGATTTTAGCATACTCAAGACAAGGAGTAGAGAAAATACTAAGAGGATCCTTTTTTGGTTCAAAAAGCCTTTATATAGAGTAAAAAGAGAGAATGACAGATGGGAACAATACATTGGAGAATGGATAAAGGGTCACCATCATCAAGAAATGTGGTGGTAGTTCATTTTTTCTTTTTTCATGCATGCCTTCTTCTAATTAGAGTTGATCCTTATCAACAAGATTAACCTTCTTTACTTCTATCATCTATGGGCTCCTCTCATTTGCTAAGAGATTCACTAGAGGCTAATATTTTTTTAGGATGATGACAAAGTTTGTTTGAGAAAAATTAATTCCCTTAATTATTTCTCCACTATCATCTCACCACTTTGGGACCCTAAGCCAACTTGACTTGTTCATGGGGATCAAACCCCTAGATCTTGAAACTGATAGTGCCATGTTATGATTGGTGATTTTTACGTACATTTTTGATGATGGAGCCACATGGACAAATGATATACTTTTTTCATTAACCAAATATCTACTCTATTTTGATGTTTGGATCACAGGTACCACCTATAAATAGAAAACCAATATAAGCTCATTGGTTTTCTCATAGTTGTTCATATTAATGTAGACCTATTGACCATAGACTCTTTTCTAGATCTAAATAGGTCCAAAAAAAACTACTTTATCTTTTTAGGAGATAAAATTTCCCCATAACCAAGTACTTATTTAGAATTGGTGAACATAGTCACAAGAATGAACCCTATAAGCCATATAAATGTCAAACTGAAGGACCATATTAAGCTCTAACGGCAACCATTTGTATTCCTTATACCTGACTACATCACTTTGAACATTCCATGGTGATTCAATGGCATGATGATGACCATGGAAAACCTTATTTCCCATGGTTGAAAATGGCTTCTTAACCTCCATCAAAATTCATTGGCTCACCTTTGTTCTTATTGGCTATGAAAATCTGACTTGGCTCATTGACATATTGACTCATTACACTCTCTTGATTTTGATTTGTGTGAAGACCCATGAATCATTGATCCTCTAATAATTAAATGTTCTATTGAAACTTTTCATTCATGCATTTTTCTTTTAGATTCACTGGCCCCTTTAATCTCTACTCATGATTAAATCTAAATGTACAATCAAATGCATGCCATTAGATCTTCTTGGGACCCATTATCTGAAAATCAATGACTATTTTATGAGCTCAAAATTAGATGTTCTAAGGGATGTAATTTTATGGTTGCATGACCATATTTGAAATCACATATCCTATCAAATTTAAGATCCAATGGATTTTTACCTAAGCTTTATTTTGACATTAGCGTGAACATCTTATGTTGCAGGTCCATCTTTGAATGCCTATAACTTGAAGTACAAAAGTCATGGAGGCACCAAATTTTGAAGAGATATTTTTAATACTAAAATGGATGAACTATTTGATCCACTAATCCCAATATATTTCTAAGTGAGTCTAAAAAATTCTCAAATTGACTAGTGCATTCATTCTTGCATGACATCCTAATGATGGTCTAGTTCATTTGGCTAAGTATGGGAAACTTAGAGAAAACTAACTAAGGAGCCAAATTTGAGCCTTAATAACTTATTTTATGCTTTTTTGGAGGACTTATAACTTAACATGTAGAAATTAGGGACCAAGATGAACAAACCCATGTGATCACTTTATCTTGAGATTGCCATATATACAATATATAGCATTATCAAAGTGCCCACTTAGCTCTATTTGAGATTATTTTCAAATCATATAAGTATGAAAACTTAGTGAAACTAAGTAAGAGTTTATTGATGATGAAAATTATACCATCAATAAATCAACCCTTTCACCTATTGCAAAGGTCAAGTTAGAACTGTACTAGTCTAATCTTGGGGTTCTAAAGGTTCATCTAAGATCCTAAAGATGCAAGGAGGTTTTTATTATAAGTTTTGGGATATAATCAAAAAGTCATCAAAGTAAATTATTCCATTATAAAAATCAAAAATTCACTTATCAAATCACGAATCAGTTAAAATAAGAATCTATTGTCTATTTTATCCAATAGAGAAAACCTATGATTTAGATAGTTTGTTGAAGAATAGAAATTTGATTCGATAATATGTATATATTAAAATAATATCTTTGTTTCTTAATTTTAATTTTCTTCAAGTTGAATCTAAAATAAAATCAAAAATAAAAGAGAAAAGAATCAAACACATAAGCAAAAGATAGAGATAACAAACAACTAACTAATGAACTAAGAAAATAAAACAACTAAACATATAAAATTTAATTAAGACAACTATTCTAACTAAACAAAGAAAAAAGACCAAACAATATTGAAAACTAAACTTAAATAGAAATAAACAATCAAACTATCTAATGATTTATCTATAAAATAAAAAATACTATAAAATCAAATGACTAAGTCTAAACACTTAGAAGATCCTAAACTTTAAACATATATAAGAAAATAATAATCTAAGATGGGTTAATTATTAAACAAAGAAAAAAGACCAAACAATATTGAAAACTAAACTTAAATAGAAATAAACAATCAAACTGTCTAATGATTTATCTATAAAATAAAAAATACTATAAAATAAAATGACTAAGTCTAAACACTTAAAAGATCCTAAACTTTAAACATATATAAGAATATAATAATCTAAGATGGGTTAATTATTATCTAAATAAATAAATAACAAAATATAAAATAAGAAACTAATTAGAAACTCAAACATAAAAGAAACTAAGATAAAAACTAAAATTAAATAGATAACCAAAAAATAGAAATAAGATCAAATTTAGAAGAAAATTGAAAGATTTAATTATATTAAAATTAAAGTCAAGTAAATTAAAAAAGAGTATGAGTCTCAAAGGGAGATATGTCTTATCAAAAATAGCTTTATTTAGAAAACCAACAATCTTCCTTTACAAAATCTTGAATGACAACTTTAAAATTAAAATAGATCAATGAAGTGTCATAAACTAGTGAAATATTCATCATTATTCAGACTAAATACTTGGAATCTATGTATAGGACTGAAAATAGAAATCATCAAAAGATGTTAATCTTATGAAACTTCAAATAATCAATATTAAATGATAAATAAAAATGGATATACCAATATTACATAAGTAATAACTCAATTGTTAGATACTATACCATTGGGTATATCTATAAAAGTTGTACTATCTCAAATAAGTCACATAGAAACAAGAGAAATTAATGATTGACTTTATAAAATGCTTCAGTATTCAATACCTATTCTTCTTCTATGTTCAAATGAATCCTTGACATCTTTTTATACCTTGAAATTTAGCTGTAAATAAATTATAACTAACTTTAGTTATTAGTTTATGTTAACTAATTGTCTTTTAAAAAGTCAATTTATTATAACAATTTTGGTTAAGGATAGATTTAATTAATACTTTAAAATCATTAATTGATCATGTTATTAAATATATAGACCAGGTGTACTAATCTTAATGGGTGGGGACCCATATTAATTAATAATATATTAGAATACATATCTTTAATCATAAAATAAATAAGTCATAAATTGATAAATCTTATTCATCAAAATCCATAATGCATATTAATTTACTTAGGTATATATATTATGTCAAATCCCTAAATTCTTGCATTTTCAAAAATTTATCAAAGTCTGAAAAACAAAGTATCAAACTAAAATACCAAGTTCTACCATGAAAAAGTTTAGCAATAAAATAGATTTTATCCTTTCAATGACCAATAATCATCTAAATCAGACATCACTTCAATTATATGTTTATCTTGTTCATGAAGACAAACATTCTATTCCATCTCTGTAGCAAGAAAAGGCATCGATCTAGTTTTTAAATTAGTTGTCTTGTCATCAATCTCCAATTTAAGTTTCTTCAAGATCATAACTTCTATTGGTGTATCTAGCTTATATTGACTTTCAATAATGCTATTTTACATAGTCAAAGGTGGAATATTAATTATTTTCCTTCTACCAACATACCCTTCGACTCCCTAATTCAATCTTTTAGACCCAAAAATAGGCTCACTATGGGCAACAACAAGATTCAACTTCCTAAATTTCATGGTAGGTTCCCTATTAGATGGAGAAGGTACATTAAAAGGAATGGCCATGTTCTTAAGGTCTTTAGCATGGGTAGTCTCAATTTCTAACTTTGTAGTTTGATTTGTAGGTAGAGATTCAATAATAGGCTCAATTCTATCAACACTAGGAAGTTGCATTGACAAATGATATATAATATTATCCAAATGATGGGATGAGCTACTCTAAGAAGGGGTTTAGGCTCAAAACCTATGGCCAGAGAAACCCATGTTACCTCTATAACCCTTATCAATTAGATTAGTAGGAAATTACTTAAAATTTCCTAAAATTTGGGATCATAATAATCAAAGTATATGGACATTTTGGTTCCCCTATGGAATCTAGGACCAAAATTCCTTTCATGAAAACCACCTCTATGAAAACCTCTGTTAGGATTAGGCTAGTTAACATTAATATTGGAATTTTATCCCCATACCCTATTATTATTACTCTTTATTGAACTAGATTGATCTGACCCTGACATAATGATAAATCTTAATGATACAAATTAAATCTAAGATTGGTAAATAATAAATGGTCAAAAGAAACAAATCTAAAGGTTGAAATAACTCAATGAAGGAAACTAGAACTCTATCATAAGTTGAAATTCATCACACTATATCTGAATATGACATTTTCTACTAATAATAATGCAATGTAAATAAAAATTTCTATCATAATCTATCAATGTTTCATCAATACATTAATAAATATATACTTTAAACTGAACTGAATTCTCAATCATTTATCTCAATCTAAGATTCTAGTATAAATTTCAAAAATATATCAAATAATCTCAATCTCAACATCCATTTTCAAAGAAAAACTTAAAACTTCAATATTAAGGTGAAGCTTTAATATAAGTCTCATTCTAACTAAAATCTCAAAATCACATTTGCAACTATAAGCTGATATAAAACATACAACTTCAGATTATATATATATATATATATATATGCTTCCCTATCACACCATTTGTAAGATGGTTGACTAAATGTATTCAAATCCCAATATAATAATTTTTAATTCCTTAAAACTATCAATCCAAACCACTTAAACTAAACCAAACACCAAATTTTTTAATCTAATCACAACACACCCAAACCACAATAGATGGTCAAAATATGACTAAACATCTTCATGCATTCACAAATTTAGATATTTCCAAATCATAAATAAAAATGAATCATAATTTTTGAAATCATAAACTCTTCAATGTAGAAACTAATTATTATTTATTTTATATAAAACATTTTAACCCAAAACATTTGATGCATGCAAAACCCAAATGCCATATAATTAGTACAAAACCCTAATTCATGTTATATTAGAATCTAAATAATACTACAGCCTATAGCCTATCCAAATATTGATATCATCTACACCTATAAAAACCTAAACCATGAAGTATATGAACAAACTAGTCAACCCATTCATCTTTATCAAGAATGAAAACTTTTGCTCATAGATATCCTAAAATAACTATCTAGAGTATTTTGGCAACACCTTACTATATCCAATACCAAGAATTTTTATACTTTTGTCCTTAATAAAATGCATACATCAAAACTCTTGTAATATCCCCAAATGTATACATAGGAACGAAAATAGGTTTTGTGTCCTTGAGATTTTAACAAATTACTTACCCAGATGCTTCAAGAATGAAGATAGATTCTCATAATATCTCTTAAGAATGAATATTTAAGGGATTGAGAACCCAAATAAGGAGAATATACATAATTTTCTTCCATATATAGGCTTTGATATAAATCATCAAAAGAATAAAAACCCATAAATATCAATACTAAACATGTAAAGCTTTAATTTTCCATCTATTAAAAACAAACATAATCAAGACCCATTTACACTTAGAGATTGAGTATTTAAATATTATCATAATTTACTCTTAAATGAATTGCATATTCTTTCAAACCCCACACATATCTAGCTAGAGATTGATCATTACCATTTTGCATGTAATAAAAGTTTTCAAGACTAAAAATGATTATTTTTCCAAAATATGTACGCTCAAAAAAGTATTTACACTTTATGCCAACAAACAAATAGAAAACCCATTGAATGCAATCAAACTCTCCTAATTTCGTATTATAGTTCACATCCTATAAATAAAACCATTCAAGAAATATCTATAACTTTGAACAATGCTCATGTAGACCTAGAGTATTTCATTCATGAATTTAAAGAGATATTTTTTTCACATAGTGTAAATTTTCTCAAAGAACCATAATAATTTTTCCAAATATATTGAAATTTATTCAAAACATATCTACATTTCATTTTCCTTAAAAAAATTTGATTGCCAAACTCCAAAACTCTCCATGATCTCAAGGAACCAGAGCTCCGTTTCCACAAATGAGGTTATGAAAATGAACCAAAAACCAAGAATTTTACAAGTTATATCTACCAACTTGAGTTCATAACTAAATAAGTGATGTGTTCAATTTTTAATGGCTTTAATTTAATTCACACATTTTTAGTAATCTTTCCAAGTCATTTATCAGCATCAACAAAGTTAACCATAACTATCTCTTTGAACTATACCATCAGTTAATTACCATATTTCAAGGAAAAGACCATTCACATTAATACCCTTACCACCAAATCTATTTTCCAATCTCTAATATTTGAGACCATATCTTCACATTAAATGTTAGTTCCAACTCACATTGCCATAATGGATTAAAATTTGAGCTAAATACCAACTCAACCAAATCAATAACACATTAAATATGTTTTGTGATCAAACCAAAGACCGTAAGTCTTAGGAAAATAAACTTCACAATACCCTCTAATGTTCACAACTTGCATTGACTTTAGCACCATTATTTTAAATTATTCCATGTATATTATGATGGGTTTTTGAACTATTTTGAAGACCTTAAGTATGTGATCCAAGATATAAACTTAGGGTTTTAATATTTAGAAACTTTATGACCATAGATACATTTAAATAACCTGCATGATTTCAAAAGTCATGTTTGTATACATTGAAAAATTGATAGTCTTTAATGATAGAGACTTACAATATAGAATAGATCTTTGAAGATTATAAATAATGAGAACCATGATCAAACCATGTATATCAACAATCAAATCATGAGATCATTGGACAAAAGAATAAGGATTCAACCTAGATGAAATAGGATGATAGCATCACCAATCAACATAATCATATTAGTACTTCAAATATCCATTTTAACATCAATAATGAAATAAATTGAGCCATAAATTAAATTTATACCTTTAGAATAGCTTTTAAGTGCATTAACTTTCAAATGCAATGTTTTTGAAAATATCATATCACCATTATTTATTCTAAACCATGAATCAAATAAACTATGAATATCAAAGTAACATCATAAATCTACTAAAGTGACCAAAAAATTGAATGTCTATGTACCCACTACAACTATCAAAACTAAACTGAACTGAGTATCAAAACATCTGATCACATTTATAATTATATATGCATATTTTATTCATTATTCCACCATGATTTTTATAACCACTTATAAACATAAATAAATTTTGACAACCAATCATTATCCATTCATAATAAAAAATGCATCTAAAATACTATCAATCAATAGGATTCCCAACACAGGTTTAGGTTTCATGACAAAGTCATCTCTATGGTAGCAGGTATAAATTTTGAAAAAAATAGGTGGTGTAGAAAATAGGCATAACACTAGTGACATTGTTAGTCAACTTTTTGTAAAAAAATTTGAGTAGAAACAAATGGCCTATTATATAAAACAAATTTCTCTTGAGAATGTGATCTAGGAAAATCTTTTCTGAAGTAGCTAAGTGTGAACCCCTTAAATAATTAATATTTGTAAGAGATAGATTGTTTGGCTAGCATGGAATGAATAAAGGGAAATTAATAATAGGGAAGTTAGAGCTAAATTTACAAACAATATAAAATTCCTTAAGCACATAATCTAAAAATGAAGTAATTCTTCAATAGTTAAATATAACTCATCCATATTATTCATTTATCACTAAAATTGAATTCATAAGAATATCTTCTAAAAATGAATTATACTGATAGAAATTTCACATTTTCCTTGCATTATTACTTATAATATGAGACTTATCCATTCACAAACCTTTATTTATCACTTCAAAATCAAAGCAAGAAACAAAAAGGAAACAACAACAAACAACAAAACATAGAAAATGAAAAACAAACCAAAAAGAAAGCAAAAAGAACCAACGAAAAGATAACTAATCATGGAATAATTGTAAATGATGGCCATTAATTGAATAATGAAATGAATTTACTTTAGGATCCTTAAGATGAAAAACATTATTTCTAATAACTATGGCAATTTTGTAACTTTCAAGCTATCATGTATCATACTTATGATGCTTTCTAAGGTCCTCATGAGCTTTATCCCAATATAAGACTAAGTCACCAAAATTACATTTCTTGTTATAAATATTTTTATCCTTTTTTTTTGCTTATCACTTTCTAAATTTTGTAGTGTTATTTATTTGGATTCATTAGGAGCTACCAAATCATGTAATCTTTGTTCAATTAAATTTGTATCTTTAGCTACATATTGTAGAGCATTTATAGTTGAAGAAATTTGAATTTATACTAGAAAAGTAGATTCCAACCCATATTATAACATAAAAAGTGAATAACCAATTATTACATTAACAATAGTCCTATAAGCCCATAAATTTTTAAAAAAATTAAGATGCTAGTTTTTTTGTTATCACAAACTAGTTTCTTCATAATAAAAAAGAGATTGTTATTTGCGGACTTAGCTTGTTTATTTCGTTATGGATAATACTTAGATGAATTACTAGAGATAAGAGAGTATTTTCATAACAACTCTAATAACTCATTTAGAGCTAATTGATGTCTATTAACTAAAATAATCTCATATGGAACTCCAAACCTAGGAAAAATCTAATTTTCTAGAAAAGAAATTACTTCACTTATTACTCAAATTTTAAGTGCTTTAGCCTCGGGCCACTTGGTGAAATAATACCTAGCTATAAAAATATGTCTATGACCTATAGATGAATGTGGATGAATATATACAATAAAATAAATTCCCCATTTTGTAAAAGGTTTTTCAAGAATAACTAGATTTAAAGGCATTGTAAGTAGTTTATCTCTTCCAACAAATAGTTGATAAGGCATGCAAGAACATACTAACTTATAAGAATCCTAAAACAAGGTAGGCCAATAATAACCTACCATTTTTTCATCATAATGTCCACCATAGTTTCATTCATGACAATGATTAAGAACTTTTTGAGTTTGATTATGTGTAAGACATATTAACAAAACTCCATCTCGATTATGAAAAAATAGAAAGTTCTCCAACAAATATAAATTTAATTATTTTAGTCTAAAGAAATACCTTTATTTCTTATTTAATTTATTAGGAAAATACTTTTTTTTAAAATAATAAACTAAATCATGATATCAATCATCTTTAGCTAATAAACATTCTCATTCATTCATTTCAAGACCAAACATAAAAATTTTAGAAAATTCAGCTACTTTCATGGTTTTCAAATGAGTTTTAGCATTTATATTTTTTTCAACTAATAAAACTAAAAATTTTATATCCAAGGTAGCATTCTCAGCTAAGTGTTTTTCTAATTCATTTCCTTTAATAGTTTTAGAGGGTTCAAATTCAAAATCAAATTCTTGAATGTGTAAAATACACTTAGCAAGCCTTCCTTGAATGGTTGACTATTTTAAAAGATATGAAAAAATAGGTACATTAGATTGCACAAAAACTTTTTTTCCCATTAACAAGTATAAAAATTTAATTAAGGAAGAAATTAATGAGAAAATAAATTTCTCAAAAAGGAGGTGCCTAATTTCTACATATTTTATAACTTGGCTCATATAATCGATTGGTTTTTCTTCATTATTTATAAACTCTTGAGTTATTACATCTCTTATAGCCTTTTAAGTAGCATTAACATACAAAATAAATGTTTTTTTCAAATCAAGTTTAGCAAGAACAAGAGTACTTACAATAAATTTTTTAACATAATTAAAATCTAATTCAACATCTTCATCTCAAATATATGTTTCATCTTTCTTAAGAAAAAATTATAATGGATTAGATTTATTGGAAAAACAAAAAATGAATTTTCTGACAAAATTTATCTTACTAAAGAAAGACCTTAAATTTTATTTATTGTTGGGAGGAGGAAGCTATTTAAATTCTTTAACACATTTGAGCTCAATTTAAATCCCATCTTTTTAAATTATATGTCTTAATAACTTACCCTTAGTTCTATCAAAAATAGACTTTTTTGGATTCAAATAAATGCCAAATTTTATATATCTCATGAATACTTCATGAAGATTATTTAAATTTTTTTTCTTTTGTTTAGAATGAATGGTGTGATCATCTAAATAAATTTGAATAACTATGCCTATAAAATCATCAAAATAAACATGCATGGCTATTTGAAAAGTAACCCTTGCATTCATCAAAATAAAAGGCATTATGTTCTAAGAAAAATTATCTCTGTGTGTTGTAAAAGTAGTTTTATGTCTATCATCAATATTTAAAAAAAAAAGTGATTATAACCTAAAAATCCATCTAATAAATAAATCATTTGAGATCCTACAACCTACTATAAAATTTTATCAATGTTTGGTACAACAAAATTGTCTTTTACACTAGTTTTATTTACATATCTGAAATCAACACATAATTTAATATCACCATTTTTCTTTTTAACTAGAACTAGATTAGCTACCCATTCTAAATATGTTATAGGAAAAATGACACCAACATCAATCATTTTATCTAGCTCTTTTTTAATGGTTTCATCTAACAAAGGGCTGATTCTTTGTATTTTTTTCCTAACAAGTTTGTTACCATGCTTAATATGAATGTTTTGTTTAATAATATTAGTATAATTCTATAATTTTGCATCTATTTGTTGAATAACTATATACATGTGGTAAATCATAATATTCATTCTCATCATGTCCCCGTGGAAGAGGTTTACTCATATCAACCTCTATAATAGTTATGGGGAATATATATTAGATAATGTGATATAATATTATAATATTATATATTATAAATTTAAATATATTATACTAAAATATGTAATATATAATATTTATTTATAAATTATATTAACATATATAGGTCATATAAATTATTAGTGGGTACAAACCTATCATGATTTGAATCAACATGCAATGATTTAGTCTACGATGGATTTCATTCTTCATGTAAAGATATAACCTCTTAGCACAATTTTTATGTCAAAACTGCAAATACCTTGGTTTTAATCAAGGGGATTATGTATTCATTGGATAAGGATCTCAAATATGGTTGATTAGGGTTTGTCCTAGTGATTACAATGGATAAAATTATTTTGTTACAATGATGCTAAAAAAATTAGAAGTGACAAAGGGTAATTTTGGGTTTAAAAATTGGATATAAATTTGAAGTGGACAAATATGTTACAAATACACCATATATTTCATGTATGACTACTAGGCATAATGATGATGCATTCTCAAGGATACCACCACCACTTGTTTCTCCTAAAGATACTATTAACGTTATATCTACAAAATATATGGATGAAACTCCACTTATTATGCAAGATCCTATTATTTCTAAATCATCACCATTGGTTCCAAATTTCCAACTTCTATTTATATATTTGAACTTCTATAATTTTACATATTGTTAGTGGAATGCCTATGGCAAAGTTGAAAATCATAATATGCAATCTTGTCATATCCTCATGAAAGAGGTTTACTCATATCAACCTCTATACTATTTGTAGGGAATATATATTAAATAATGTAATACAATATTATAATATTATATATTATATATTATACTAAAATACATAATATATAATATTGATTTATAAAATATTTTAACATATATAGTTCATATAAAGAAAATATGGGCACAAACCTATTACGATTTGAATCACCATGGACTAATTTAGTCTATGATGGCTTACATTATTCATTTAAAGATATAGCCTCTTAGCATATTCTCCATGTAAAAAGTTATAAATCCCTTAGTTTCGATCAAGGCAATTTTATATTGATTGGATAAGGAACTCAATTATGGATGATAAGGAGTTATCTTGGTGATTATAATGGATAAATTGATTTTTTTTATAATGGCACTAAAAAAATTAGAAGTGACTAAGAGGGATTTTGGGTTTAGAAATTGGATATAAATTTCAAGTGGACATATATATTACAAAGATACCATTTATAACTTGTATTCTTACTATGCCTAGTGATAATACATTCTAAAGCATACCACCATAGCTTGTTTATCTTAAAAATACTTGTAATGTTACATATCCAAAATATGTAGATGAAACTCCACTTAATATGTAAGAGCTTATTATTTCTAAATCGTTACCGTTGATTCCAAAGTTCAAATTATATTACTATATTTTAGCTTCTGTAATTTTGTATATGTTAGTGGAATGCCTATGGCCATGTTGAAAATCATAATATTCATTCTTATCATATCCTCGTGGAAGAGGTTTACTCATATCAACCTTTATAATAGTTGTGGGGAATATAAATGAAATAATGTAATATGATATTATAATATTATATATTATAAAATTAAATATATTATACTAAAATATTTAATATTTAATATTTATTTATAAACTATATTAACATATATAGTTCATATAAATTAATTATGCGTACAAACTTATATGAATATGAATCACTGTGCAATGCTTTAGTCTACAATGTCCTGCATTCTTCATGTAAATATATAGCCTCTTAACAAAGTCTCTATGTCAAAAATATAACTCCCATGGTTTTTATCATGGGGATTTTGTATTCATTAGACAAGGAGCTAAACTTTGGTTGATCAGAGTTTGTCTTGGTGATTATAATGGAGAAATTGATTTTGTTATAATGGTGCTAAAAAAAATAGAAGTGATCAAGAAGAATTTTGGGTTTATAAATTGGATATAAATTTGAAGTCGACATATATATTGAAAAGACACCATCTATTTCATGTATGCCTATTATGCCTAATGATGATGCATTCTCAAGTATACCACCACCACTTTTTTCTCCTAAATATACTATGAATGTTACATCTCCAAAATATGTGGATGAAACTCTAGTTATTATGCAAGAGCCTATTATTTTTAAATCATTACCATTAGTTCGAAAGTTACAACTTATATTTCTATATGTGAACTTCTATAGTTTTACATGTGTTAGTGGAATGTCTATGACCATGTTGCAAAGAACAATATGCATTCTCATCATAACCCCATGGAAGAGGTTTACTCAAACTAACCTCTATAATAGTTGTGGGGAATATATATTAAATAATGTAATATAATATTATATATAAGATATATTATAATGAAATATATAATATATATTATTGATTTATAAACTATTTTAACATATAGATTATATAATTAATATTTAATATATAAAAATATTATTATATATATTATACAATATTTATATAATAAATAATATTATATATACATATATACACATACATGATATAGCTACACACACACACACATGTGTGTGTGTGTGTATGTATCATGTATGTATGTATGTATTTATGTATTAGTAAGAGGGGTTATGTAAAGCGAATGTATCATATCCTCATGGAATTGGTTTACTCATATCAACCTCTATAAGTGTAGGGAATATATATTAAATAATTTAATATAATATTATAATATTATATATTATATAATATAAATTTAAATATATTATACTTAAAAATTATCATACATGTCTATGTTAGGGTTAAGTTTAAATATTTTAGTTTTCCATTATATTATCTTGTAATTATTTTCTCTACCATTATAAACCAAAATATATATTTTACAGGCTGTCAGGTGTACTTTGGTGGTGGTGGTGGAAGTGTTGATCCCATTTTATACTATTATTTCTATAGATATTTCTTGTTAGGTATTTAATCTATTTATTGCATTTTTTTATTTTATCTAAAATGTGTGATGTGTTTGTTTTGACATGGCCCATTTATTCATTGTTTACCACTTTATGTTACGAAATTATTGAGATTTGGATAGAGCTAGATTATTTTAATGAAATGGTTAAGATAATGAAATGGTGGAGATTAGGATTGTTTAGTTATTACTTCTATAGATTATTACTTATTTCTTTATGTATGAAAAACTAATAGGGACCCCAACAGTGAATGTTAGGGAAAAGCTTACATTTTTTAATAATTATAATCAAATAATATTAGTAACCAATATATTAAATAGTTTTAGATCTAAAAAGTTATAGATAATTACCTAGACCAACCAAAAACACCAAATAAAAGAGGCGTCACCAACCAATACCTGCGAGTGAAGTCTAACTTTTTTAAGATAATTATTGGGGTTCAATATGTCCCCTACCCACTGAATATATTTAGAAATTATACAAAATGTAATGGTCAAGTTAGAGATTTATAAAATACCTATCCAACATCCCAACCAGAATTGAGCTAAAGCCAACAAGTTGACAAGCCAAAAAATAACTTACTACAAAAAAATTATACACCAAAAGGGCTAACAAGGCCATGAGTTATACTACCAAATAAAATAGATAAACTAAAAAGGTAATCACTAAATACCAAAACCCAAAAACCCATATGATTTGAATATTTATGTCCTTATCATCTTCTACTAACATTATAATAAGGGACCCATCACCTTTTTAAGAGTCTTCACCACACATACCCCTATCATCCACCCCCTAGAGACTATGTTTTATATGACCACCAAAGACTATGGTGGTCAATTTCTATATATCCTCCATTGTATCACTAAGTTTACCACATGATAGAGATCCCTAACTATCCATGGAGGTGTTTCACCCTTGCCTCAACCCACTAGCTTAGATAAGAACTTAAAAGCCTCCACTTGTTTCTTGATGTGGCTAACACCCTTCCATAACTCCAAATCATGAATTAGGCTCTAGATTAGAACCATGGGAGGTAAATACATAAAATTCCCTTCTGAAGATGTAGAATCACAAACCTTAATCTAAATTTCTTAAATGAACCCTATGAGAGCAACAAGCATTGATTCAAGAGCTCTAAATATTAATAAAGGCACCAACCTAAATCTTTTTAAACCAAAAAATAAAAAATTAGGAAAGGGACTAGAGTCCACCATGTCAATATCCTCCAACAAGCCCTAATGATGTTATGGAGCTAGGAAGAACTCAGCCATTTTAGTTATCACTTCCTTATTGTAAAAATAGCTAGAACATTATTAGAAAACTTTTTTGTCACCTTGCTAAAAGGGCTTTTAAGTAGATAATATTCCCCAAATATAACTAGAATATCCTACAATATCTCCTTTATTAGGGCCTAAAATATATTCTTTATCCTTGTCCTATAAATACACCCTTTTAATTCCATATCCAAAACTAAACTACCACTTTAAACCAACAAGACCCTTATCACCAGAAAAATGTTACGATCCATCCTAATTAATCACTAGCCAAGAATTGGAAAACACTCATGCCAGACTAAACAAGAGTAGAATACATGTTTCAAGCTATGTTGAGATAACACCATGAACCAAATTATAAAATACCCCTTCCCATGACCCAATAGGATAGATTTAAAACCAATTAATTACATAATAAATAATCATATGGGGAATAATGATGAAGATTAATGACTAACTTTTTTTGATGATATCCCATCAAAATATTCCTATGATGAATGTTGACTATCCATTCAAATTTACTCCCTTTGATCTATACCACAATTCACTAAGAAGTCTATAATTAGATTAGTTTCCCCAAACTAATGTTTAATCCTAAAATAAATGGATATCTAGGCTTTCCCAAAGTTTAACCAAAATGTTCTCCAATATCTAAGAGGTTATTGACTTATTTTTTAGAGAATAAATAAGGATTTGAGAATCTCCTTCAATTAGAAACTTATCAATTTTAAATTGCATCACCAACTAGAGCCATGTTACAATACCATGTGTTTCAGCTTCATTATTTGTGTCATCTATGATCTTCCTAAATACAGCCCTCAGGAAAGAGCCACTACAATCCATTATTATAAAACATGCTCTATAATCACCCAAATTACCTCTCAAGGCTCCATTAAACTTAATATTAATCCACCCTAGAGGAGGTGGAGCCAATAATCTTTATCCTTTATTTTAAGGACTATTTCACATAATTTGGACTTATCAACAATCCAAAATTTCAAAAACTATCAAAAATAAATTGGACTGTATCCAAATTAAATTAGACTATATTGAGATTAAGTTGGACTTATTAAAAACAACTCATATCTGTCTAATGTATTTGTGATAAGTCCAAATTATTTAAAATGATCATAAATAATTTTTTTATTTACTAGTAGTTAAAAACTGTCATAAATAAATTAGACTTCATCAAGAATTACTTGGACTTATAAAAAATAAATCACATCTATATTATATATTTGTAATAAGTCTAAATTATGTGACCGTTCAAACTAGTTCATAGACCATGCATTTACAGATATTATAATACTTGGTGTTTTATTTATTTAGGAATAATAATTCATGCATCATTCATGCATTCGATTGATATGTGATTTAGAAGACCAAGGATGATTGGGAAGCCACATGTCATCAGTTGATTGGATGATGAACTATTTGTTTAATTTGATTCGAGTGATGTACTTAAAACCATCAAAGTTTATCTTAAATTATCTCACATAATCTCGAGTGACACGTGAAAATATGAATAACATTCATCAATATGTAAATGTTGAAGACCAAATCTTGAATGATGAAAATTATGAGGCATAGACATAGGAATGTCAAATTGTATTTTTCAAAACATAAAATCATAGTGTACTAAATTCTCAGTTGTAAAAATTATGAATACCTTTTACCAAAGACCATTTTAAAGGATTCACCATTATGTCCCAATAGTCAAATGTTATTAAATAGATTCACAATTATTGAAATATTAAATTTTAATATTATAAAATATAAAACTCAAATGCCAAAGTGTATTTCCCAAGACCCAAAATGTGAAGTTCCACTAGAAATATATATATATATATATATATATAAGAAAACATTATACATTCTAAAAAAATGGACTAAATTTGAAAAAAAATTCATATTTCTCATTCCAAAATTAAGGAAACACCATTTCAAATTTCTCAATACTTTTGTCATTATTTTTGTTAGTACCTAGTGGGATGATGCATTTAAATAGTCTATTACAATGCCTTTCAAAAAATTAGTGAATACAAGTGTGTGACCTCTACAATTTTTATATGTTTTCCAAGTGTAGAAGATATTATCTATGAGTATGGATGGTAAAGATGTGTCAGTTACGTTTAGATTCCATTTCTTGTCCAAGAATCTTGAATAAATATTTACTTCTTTTACATCTTTTTCCCTGCGTGAACTAGGATGAACAAAGCTACATTGACCATTTATTATATATCCCCATTTTTTTCGTATCTCAATATTTATTCTAGCTCTAACAACCCATAATGTGTAGGCTACTCCTATAGAATCATCAAGTCTGACAAATATCATATCTCTGATTTACACATCTTGAGTTGGATTAAATGTAATTCTTGTTATTTTGCTTCTTGGACCAACATATGTATTTGTAAATGCCACTCCAAAATTAAGGGTGTTATCATGAACCATTTTGTGTAAATCTCTATGTAGGGGTGTGTCATGATGATTTCTAGGCCAAAACTCTCTTGTGGATTTAACTTCAAAAGGGAACATGTCTTCTTTCATTATGTTGTGGATGTTTTGGATGTAATATGCTAGATCCATCCACTTACTATTTTTGGTCAAACCAAATTTATTGAACTATTATACATGCTTATTCAAGTTATATTTCTTTTCTTTTTCCCTCTTTTTTCTACTTATATTTGATTCTTTAGCAACAATTGAATCTTGAGATATTTATGTATTTTTTAAGTCTTTAAAATATATTTTTGTTGGATTACCTTTTAGAACATTTGTCTCACCATTTTCTTTTGTTTCCCATAATTTAATCAAGGGGGGACTAATTTCTATCTCTTATAGAGTTTTTCAATGCATAATGGGATGACCTTACTCCATGCGTAGAAGAAAGTATTGAATTTTTATCAAGCCTTCTATTTTCTTTCTTCCCTTTAGCTGATAACTACTAACATACTCTTTAAAATACACTGCCTCTTCAATAACATATGGCATGAAGTTTCTTATATTGTCACATGTCCTATAAGTGTGCATCATCTCTACCACACTCCATACATCTTTATTCTTTATACATTCAGATAGGTTTCTAAATGTGTCATCGATGCCTTCATGGGTATGTCTTACAAGTATAAATCTAACCTTGACATCAAAGAAAAAACCTTTATAGACAAGGAGAGATAAATATTGCAACACATACTTGTACAAAATACATGATTTTATGAATTTGTAAATGTAACATTAGTTTCAAAAAGGTTCAAAAAATTTTAAATATAATTATGGATGGAATTAAAAGTTCTTATTGTCCCCATAATAATTGTCTAGTTGAAGGTATAACCTAAAAGGAAGATTATAAAAGGTACCAATTGATTGTGCTTCTTCTATGTATTTTTTAAATTCAAATGTAGTAATTTTTAGATAAAAGTACATCATATAATGGATATTTTGAATATCCAAGTTTATATATTAAAGATCCATAAGTATCTAACATTGTTGTTTCCATATCCCTGAAGCACTTGTTCAATGAGGTGATAGAAAATTTAGACCCTCAAAGAACGTATGGTAAAAAATTTCCCATGTCTTCCTGCACCATGACCATGTGTTATAATCCCTACCATTGACAACTATAATATTATGTTGGTAACTACTTCTCTTTTTGTCAATATCCTTGGCACAAATTTTTTTTGATGTTCCACCTTATCATGAATGACGTTAAGGAATTCTTTAGGGTATTACTCTGATATTTCTTTATGTGTGTGAGACATTTGTTTTATAGAATGCATTTGATTTGACTGCATCATGAATTCTTGATCAATATTATTTTATTTATCTCTAGAGATGGACCTAGAGCATTTTTCTTAGTCAATAAGATGTATGTTTTACACCTAATGAAGTCATCTGACATGAAAATGGTCGCATCATAAAAATTAGTTCTTTACATGTTATTGAATTTTGGCTGGGATATTGGCTCATATTCCATATCTACTAATTATGCATTGATGTGGTACCTCATAAAGTCTCAAGTGAAAGATGCTTGAAGATGTTAGACATTTTCTCATGAGCCATATATATCTACCTAGTATGTTAGTCATGGAGAAACATCTACAAAATCATCTACCAATTGGTCTAGCAAATCTTTAGTTGTTATTGTCTTCTATTGTGGCTTTTGTTGAAATCTCCATGTATGGAGTTCATTTCATTCCCCATTTTTTTGATTATTTTCAATGTCAAAAAACTTACTTATCTTCAATCCATATATTTTAAGCCAATCTTCCAAATAGATCTCTATACCTTGAAAATCAATGCTAGTTTTGTTTTTATTTTTCTTTAACAAACCAACAAAAAGGGCATCCAAGACATGTTGCCTCCTATCTATTGTGGTGAAATTGAGCAACTTCAACTTTTCATATTTTAGAATCTCAAATGATAATCTTGACTAAATTTTTTTTTGGTGCAACATTTATCCACATATATTTTTATAATTTCACTATCTATGCTTTCATCAAACTCCACTTGGTTGAGTGAATTGTTTGGTTGACTTATTTTCTAGCCCACATATTTATAAGAACAATCTCATTTTTTTTGGATGCCTTTACACTATGAATGTCAGGTAATGAGTGACTTTATTATCCTTTAGTGTCATGTATGGAAAATTGATTGCTCTACAATTCTTAGTGTCCACTATTTTGTTAGAAGGCCATCTAATGATAGATGTTTCAATTACCTCTATACTAAAAGTCTCACAATGTTGTATAACATGCCTTATTTAAATTCCTAATTCATTTTCTAACATTGGGATAGAAATGCAACCAGAAATCTCCCTTGGTTGTACAAATTCAACATAACCAAAAGCAATTTTTTCATCATTTACAAGAGTTGTACATTTGTGCAAAAAATCTACCTTTTTCCCAAGTAAAGTTTTTATTAGGCTTTGAAATGTGGTAGGACATTGATATATCAAAAAAATGAATCCAAGTAAGAGTTTTCTTGTTGCAATGGTTGTATATGTAGAATTGGACACAGATTATTTTGACTTTATTCTATGTCATTGTGTATAGAAAACTTATTTGTGTCATGTTTCATCATTATTATGATCCAGATATTAAAACTATCAATTATAACCCCTAAATTATCCACAAAAGCTACAGGAAATAGAAGTAGTAGATTTGGATCGAAAGCTTTAGTCATATTAACACTTACACATCCAATAGATATTTCCTCATTATGGCATGTGGAAGTGAGATTTATGGGTTCCAAAGATTCAGAATCTAGACCTACCACTTTGTGTATTCTTCCTTCACCAATAACCTTACTATTATTTATGAGAGAAACATAGTCTCTACATTGGAAAGCCATTTATGTATGATTTTTTAGCTTGATATTTTCAAATGACATGAGAATAGTTGTTTATCAGGTTATTTATAAAACTAGTCTAATTTATACCTATATGTAGGAGATAAAGCTATTTTTATACCAAAATATAAGCATGGAAATATGTTAAAACCTAAAAATGGTAAAAAGGTTATGTATAACATTTTTTTAATGATAAGGTTTATGCCAATCCAATAAAATAATAAATTTTAATATCATATACTACATACTTCAATTCTTGCTTCATCCTACTTTGAAGGTATCTCTTAGGAGATACATTTCAAACATGCATCAAAGAAGAATATCCACATAGAGAAAAATAGCTAATTAAGTCCATATTCAACTATGTATTTTATTACAATACAAAATGATAATGAGTAATGGGAGTTTAGAGTGAAATCATGGAAAATGATTAGCTTCTTATATTTTGGGATCCTATATTTGATTTTAAATTCTATTGTGGATCTAAAAGTTTGAAGGTATCTCTTAAGAGATACCATTAAAATGTGTGTATGATAACCCTTCAAGGTTGAAGGTAGTATGGGTAATACCTTCAAGGATACCCATGACATTAAGCATAAGGGTATGTGGTATGTACCCATGAACCCACAACATTTCAACACTCAAAAAATATTTCAAGTTCACTGGGTAAGCGACTCTCTATGATTATGCCAAGTGTTTCCATCATGTTTACCCAAAGATTAACAGATGGAACTTCATGTATGAAATACTAGGGATATGTAAGAAGTGATATAGTGATGTTTGTCTCCTAAACTACCTCTAAAATTATTGTTAAAAATAGATCCCCCTTCTCTAGCCCAATGATGCATTTTATTTAAATAATAACTCCTTTCTTTACTAAGGAGTGTCATCAAGAGAAGTGATTGAGACTTCAATTTTATGGATGCACTCACCTATGCACTCAGTCACTATGATTCTACAATGAACCCAAGAATTGGCTTAAAGTTTATAGCCATGTTTTTTATTCTCTCCCAAATAGGATACCTATGGTCTAGGAGTGGGTGGTGAGGTCATTCTTCAATTGTTATATTTTTTAGTCCTTAGTTGAGGACTCTTGTTCTATCTGTGATTACATTTATTACTATGCACTTGTAAAGTTTAAGAGGATCTTATGGGTATGTAAAATATAACTTATTAAATGCATTTAATAAGTTATTTTGAAATGTAAAATATCATTATTTTTAATTTGTTGAAGAAACGAGATTAAGTGTCAATCTAATAAAAAAAAGTACATCAATCTCAAATTAAGTCTGAGAAAGTGGTAGTGACAAGATAGGTATGGCAGATGGTTCATTAATAGTCATATAAGACCATTAGTGACATGGTGTTTGGAAAGATTGCATCTAGTTTAAGGTAGATCAATTTGGGATGTGATAGGCTATGGGGTAATTTCAATATTTTTGAAACAAAAAAGGTCACCATCAAAGCTAAAATATTAAAGATGATGAAGAACACTCATGTGTTTGCAGTCATTGCATTTAAAGAGGCTAGAAAGAGTAAATTAGATGTCAAAACAAATAAAATGTAGTGGAGTAATAATACAAAAACATTATAAACTTTGGTGAATAATAATATTCTACTATCTGTTCTTGATATACTCCCATGTAGAAAAATTGATACCCATATTTTGGTAGAACAAATCAATCAAATAGTGTAGATTATAGGTTTAGTCATGGATATGAGAAAGTTATTAATTACACACATATATGTGGAGAAGGTATAAATGAGGATTGGGCTAGGTCTTTAACAAACCAAATTCAATGACCTATATCCTTTTGACTTTCTGAAAACATATGAAGTTAATCTCTTCACCCTATCAACACAACTAGGTACACAAGCAAGAACTCTTACAATTTAACATCCACTTTAGGGTTCCAATGAAGAGAGTCTAATAAAGTTACCTACATTTAGGTAACTAGATCAGTTCATGCATACCTTGTTAAGTATATACAACTAAGGGGATATTTATTTTTCTAGAGATATCACTATTTAGATCAATGCACAGACCATAGTGAGAGCCACAGGCTTCTTGAATCATGAAAAATTATTATTGTGATACAAGTCCACTATACCATAAATTCATCCATATATTCAATACAAGTTTCCCACTAGGGTAGGCAAAGGAAGCCCAAGTAAATCCATTGAGGACATTATAATGTGTATTATGGTAGAGTGTATTACAAATAGGTTTTGGTAGACAATAAAGCAGGCCAAGTAGATAATAAAAGGAGTAATTAACATTATGTTTCACATGATACAATAGATTGATAACTTCAATTGTCTTGAGTTTATTGCATATGATATTAACACTAATATCGAGAAAGTACTTTTAGTTATCTTCAAAAATTTCCAATACCAGTTTCTAGATTTGTTTGTATGCTTCACCTACTGAAAGTCCCCACTAGGCCAAATTAATGTTATGCATCACTTAGACTAAGATAGGGAAATATTATGAGTAACTATGATTTTTTAACACATGGTGGCTTAAGGATATACATTTGATCAAGTCACACCCTCAAATTCCATAGGATGTCATGCAATATTTAGGGTAGCATGCATTGGTAATTAGGTTATACAATGGTATTCAAGTCAAGGTGCATGATTTTTCCATGACAACTATAACTCCAATGCCATTTTCATCATAATATTTAAAGCACAAGATGAAGTATGAAGGAAAATATCCCTAGTCACACAATAAGGTTGGCAAGAGAAATAATAACTATAGCTAATTACACAACTATAGGCCTCACCTTAGTAGTTTGTAACTCCTCCATATCAATAAAAATTCAAATGGAAGGGACTTGCACAAAGAGCCTTACCACAAGCCAAAAAGAGATCAAGACAAGTCAAGTCTCGATTATACAACCCACATGTGTTAAAGATAGCTTGGGAGTATGATCTTGTAATGTTATGGGTTGATGAATAAGAAGTTATTTAATGCATGTTTAAAGACATTAGTCAAAAGGTTTATGATAAAGAGGAGGAAAAGGAGTTCTTTTTCTAGATAGTAGTGTACACTTTACATGTGTAGAATAAGGTAAGAAGTTACCATTTGGTTGATATTATGAAATGCCCTCCTACTATTATTTTGGATACTATAGGTTAAAAATAAGCTCAATGTGAACTTACAATAGAAATTTTTAAAAAAGATCTGTAATCTGGTTGATCATCTACATAGTGTTTAGATCTACTAGAGGAAGGGAGCCCGATATGGTCACTGATGCACACAAAATGTAATCTTCATTAGGTGAGTCCTTTAACCACCATACTCAAATGTTTGGTATCTTTTAGAGAGATAGTCAAAATAATTATTTCCCATCAACTGAAGTCTATGGGCATGATGAGACACAAGGATACACTTGTCCCTTTGGCTGAGTCGAGAAAGTTTTTCATGCATAGAGGTGTCATGGTTATCGAATCTAAATATTTGAAGCACTCACAATTTTATATAGAAATAGATGATGTATATGTAATAGAGGCATCCCTAGATAATGCTATCTAAAAGAGATCTATTGTGCTTACTTCTGATTCCATGGAAACATCTTTAGATGTTTCATAGCTACCATTGTCCAAGGAAATTATAGTAGATGCATTCAAAAAATCCATTGTATTAAAGGCTTTAGACTTGAAATATATGGTTTTTTGGCTATGCAAGGAAAAAGTGGAATTACAAAATCAAATTGTTGAGGCTAAGTATCTCATTAATACATCTTGTCTTGATCTAGTTGTGAAAGTGCTTGGTGATCAAGTAATATCCGAGAACAAACAACTCACTACATTATTGACTAAAATAAAAAAGGATTGGGTGAGTACACATAAACTATGAACCAAAGGATAGGCTATCTATACTAATATGGAAGGGATTTATGAACTTATAGAGTAATATGTATAGGTCTTAGATATAGTTGCACATCAAGATAAGAAGATTGTACAAAGAATGCTTGATTGGAGGTAACATCGTGACAAATCTTTGGATTATACTAAACTAGAGTTCACAATGATGGATAAAGCTAAATTTGTAGTAAATGATTAAATGGATATTGGGGAAACACTAAACAACACATTTCAAGAGTTTTTAGAAGCTAAGGATACCATGATGAAGAAGCTCTAGGTCTAGTAGAATTAGATAATGTGCAACACATTTACATCAATTCAAAACTAAATGATTATAGATAGGTTGGATAATATTATGTCAGATATCTATCTTAAGCTATCAAATGATAGAGACTTCCTTGTCATCACATAAGAAGTAGATGTGCACAGTTTGATGGTCATTTATATTCCACTATGTGTTTTACATACCTGGTGTAGGAAGTACTTGATAATTGGAAAATTCTCTAACATGAACTCTCACAAGATGAATTAGCTATTGTGCATATGATATATGAACCTAAGTTCATTCCACCATAGGAGCTTCAAGTAATTTTATAGAAGAGAAATCTACATATAAAGGCACAGTCTAGGTAGCCACAACCTACATAGTATGTTAATGTGCAACTTGTTAGGTGAATATTTTGTCGGCCAGCTAACTAGTGACCAAAATAGTTCCTATCACCATAACATAGTGAGATTTGTCATCCAATGTTGTAGGTTTACCACATCCAAAGGGGACAAATCTCTCCTCTCATTAAGGGGAGGTTCCTTATTAAATATGTGAAGGCTATATACTATATATATAAGCAGAAAGTAAGACACAGGGGTGTAATGAACCATACATATCTCTTTTTTTAGAGATGATGCTAATAAATAAAGGAGAAATCTTGGGTGATTGGTGAAGGCACTTCTCTTATTTTAGAAGTAACATTCATCCAAGAGCTAGATCCCTTCCTAGATAGTAGAAATCCTGGTGAAGCAATAGAAGGCACTTCTCTTCTTTTAGAAGTGTTTGTTCTTACAAACAATAAGAATCTTTCTGGTAAGAAGTGACTGGTAACTAGGTCCAAAGTAATTAGTAATCTAAGATGTAACTCAAAGTCTCCACCTTGACTACCCTAGAGTGAGGTAAGAAGAATAATAGGGGCAAAAAGTCATCCCAAAGTTCTTTACACAAAAAGAAAAAATAAAAACACACTAAAGATAATTACAGATAACACAAAGTCTTCCACAACTGACTTTAGGACACCTTCCTGATTACTTCCGCTAATTCTGCTTGTTAGATCAAATAAACAAGAATGCTCATAGGAAACAAACATAAAAACAATTTCCTAAAATAGCACAAGCTATAACAACACAAAGTCTACAAGTAACTTGCTCTCATTCAGATAAAATACTATGAAATTACAATCTGAGCTCAAAGTCTCTATATTCACCTTTCAATTTGGGTAGAGTTTTGATTTTGGTAATGGGAAGATCTCCCTTCAAATGATACAAAGAGATTACATTATATAGATTCCTAAGGGAGGCTTGGCACTTTCTCCAATGGAGTGACCCATTTGGTACATTCAACACCTTAGATGCATTTTTTATTCTATCAAAAAGGGCCATGTAAGAGTAGGGCATCTGCCTTAACTGTGGCATGTTGATTCATTTCTAGTACCTCCTCCCTAGCCTAAGTCACTCATTCACTCACCTATTTAGCTGTGCAATTGTCTACTCTACCTTTACCTCTAAAGGGACAAATAGATGGTGCTTTCAATGTTAGCAGACCCCAAATATCTTCCCAACAAACTGCATCACCTATTGGCAGTAACTCCTACTGAGTTTCCATCTCTATCTCTTCCTTCTCTTGATCTTAGACTTAGAGTCTTTTGAACACATTCAGGTCCATGCTTTAAGTCTATTAAAATCAATAGACACTTCATTGTGACAAATTTGACGTTTGTGGACCCGTCATTCTTCCCAGCAACTCTCTCATGTCTTTCTTTCTTACCATGGTCACTTTCCACTATGACACAGGTGAGGACACATGGTGGCATCCACAGCTTCGAAATAGGCTTATTATAATAAGATTTGAAACTTGTTAGCAAATGGAGGTACAAATGCAGACACATGAT
The DNA here is from genome assembly GCA_037957365.1 of Torreya grandis. Lineage (NCBI taxonomy): Eukaryota > Viridiplantae > Streptophyta > Pinopsida > Cupressales > Taxaceae > Torreya > Torreya grandis. Next base: position 218,250 of record JARHVA010006811.1, on the reverse strand, counting down.
ATCTTCTGCTACACTGGGATGGGACACGTGGTGAATTCCATGCTTTGAAGCTTCATCTAAAATTTCATCTCAGCATGTGACACTTGGCAGCATCTACCTTCTCGAGCCTTTGTAAAACCATAGAAATGCTTGGGGCCCAATTAGGCTCTCACAAATGATGACACTCCTCAGCCTCCACTACTCTCTGCATGGGACATGTGGCATGGTCCGTTGCTCTTAGGAACACAAAGTGAAGCCTTCCATGATTTCCACTTGTCACCCTCCATGGAACTCTAGAAGAAGCTTTGTCAAAAGGAACCATACATCTTCATACAAAACTTTGAGAAGTGAACACCGACACATGTCACATTTCACTGAGTTACAAAATTGACATGTGGCATGATCTAATTATTTTTAGCAGTCGTGTGGATGTAGACACATGGATGCTTGTGATGAGTTTTCAAAAGGGACATGTGGTACCTTTTGTCACTTCTCCAAAACAATGCATAAAGGGGCTTGACTGATGACACTTGGCAACATCTACCTGACTCTTTCCTTTTCATGCATCTTTCCTTAATTGAGGCAACCTTTAAACCTATGCATTAAACCCATTGAATGTTGAACCCATTAAACTAATGAACCAAAATGGTTCAAGGTTAAATGGTTCAACGGTTCAAGATTTTGAGACTTGTTAAGTATTCAAGGCCATGGAACCTTAGATATGGTTAAACTTTAAACTTTTTTAGGTGCGCTCAACTCCTGTAGATGGCATTGAACCTTGAACCCATTAAACCCTTAAACCTTTTGAACTTGCTAATACCTTTACTAAAAAAGCTTGAAAAAGAGGAATTTGAAAGCTCAAAACAAATTTTTGGAAAGGGAAGAGACAATTTTGGTATTACAGAGCCAAAATAGTTCATATGTTGTCCCAAAAATAAGAAGTCATTTTTGGGGGTCAATAGCTGGCTCCTGTTGGGGAACTTCCTTCAGATGACAACTCAGAATAGTTAAGGGGAGTAGAAACCAAAATCTCTAGTGCCTTGAAGTGTGCCATTTGGCTACGGAGTCATGTTACCCAAAAAAAAGGCTCCAAAAAATGAAAATAAAAATCACAAAACAAAACTAAAGACTATATAGATATACATATGTACAGAGGAACTCATATGATACTTCAAGAGTTAAAGTGCTTTAGATGTTGCCCATGTGAGGTAGAGAAAAGAGAGTGCCATCTTGATACTTCAACAAGAAACTATTTCTACAATTGAGCTGATGAATAGTAAAAGGGCCCCTCTACAAGGAATCAAATTTTCTGTGCATCCCTTTTGGTTATCTTCTCTTGGCCCACAGCAGGACTTGATCTCTAATCTGGAAATCATGATTCTTTGCTTTCTAGTCAAAGAACTTCTTCACCAGACTTTGATGGGTGGAAATTTGGTGCATCACTATAGTTCTCTACTCATTTATCTCAGCAAGGCACATGATCCTCTTCTCAAGTGAGCTCTCATACGTTTGATCCTCAATCGCCTTAGCCAATTTTAGTGCTGGCAATTCCAAGGTGATTGGTATCTCAACATTGACACTAAAAAGGAGTTGGAAGGGAGACATGCCAATTTCCCTCTTGGGTGTAATTCTATCTGCCCATAGATCATCAACCAATGCCTTATGCCAAGTCCTTTGGTTGTCATCCACCAGCTTCTTGCTGATAGTCACTAAATTCTTATTGTTTGATTTATCCTATCCATTCCCTTATGGAAAGTAATCAGAAGAGTGGGAGAGTGTGATTCCATAGTGGAAATGGAATTGAGTAATCTCTTGGGAAGTGAAATAGGCTGCATTGTTAGTGACAATTTTGATTGGGACCCCAAACCTGGACATGATGTTTTTTCTGAGGAAATTGCATACTACTTTTGAAGTAACATGTTTGGTTGGAACCGATTCCACCCATTTGGTGAAGTAGTCTATTATTGTGAGGACATATTCATGTCTAGCACTTGATGATGGGTTTATATCTCTAATAAAATCAATTCCCCATTGGTGGAATGGCTCCTCTATGATCACTAGTTTAAGAGGCAGGGTAGCTAGCTTGGGCCTTCCAACAAACTAGTGGCACAGTTCACATCTCCTGACCCACTTGTATGCATCTCAAAAGAGACTTGGCCAATAGTACCTATCTCATTGGATCTTATGGGTAGTCACAAGTGCAAAAAATTTCCTTCATAAGCTGAATTGTGGAACGAGTTCAGAAGTTGGATTTTTTGCTCCTTGTCCACACAACGAAGGAACATTCCATCAATGTTCCTCTTGTATAGGCCATTGTCCCAAAGGACAAAATTAACATCTTTTAGCTTGATGGTTCTCCTTTCCTTATAATATAGGTTTGCAAGACATTCACCATAAGTAAGGAAATGAGTAATGCCTAAATACCACTCATTCGTAGTGGAGACAAAGAGGACTGTTGGTGTGTCATCCACTTTTGATTCTTCATGCTATATTCCTCTTGGCTTGTTATCAGCAATTAGTTGGCATAGCCCCTTTCCATGTACCAGATTTGTTGGCTTAATGATCAAATCAAACTCTTGTATGTTTGTAACCCAATTGCCTCTTTTCATCCCAAACTCTTATTGAGTCAGTATAGATTTCACTATGGTGTCAAGGACCAAGGCAGTAACTCAAGAATTGAGGATGTAGAAATGAAAATGTTTTATGACCTCCACCACTGCATAAGCATGCTTCTCCATATTTGTTTACTTTAGCTCATGAGCTTTGAGAGGATAGCTCATGAAGGAAATGGGAGATTCTATACCTTCTTTATTTTGTTGAACCAAAATTGCTGAAAGCGTATGTTCTAAAGCATAGCTATAAATGGTGAACTCTTTGCTATAGTCTAGACAAGCCAAAATTGGAGCATGGGCAATGGTAATCTTGATATCCTCAAATGCTGACTTGCCTTTTTTAGTCTAGTTGAAGGTGGCCTTTCCCTTCATCATGTTTACAATGTGCTTAGTCTTCTCAGCAAACTCAAGGATGAACCTTCATAAGAAATTCACCTTTCCAAAGAAAGAGAAAACAATAGTCTTACTTGTGGGCAAGGAAAGTTATTGGATAGACTTGACTCTGTCTGAGTCAATCTTTATGCCTCCTTTGGACACAATGTGTCTAAGAAGTTTCCCCTTTTTTACTCCAAAAACTGACTTCTTGGGGTTTAAGGAAATGCCATTCTAGCGGCAACGTTCTAGCACTTGTTGCAAATGGCTCACATGATCTGGGTGATGCTTAGAGAAGACAGTCAAGTCATCAAGATAAACTATGATGAACTTACCCATCTAATTCTTGAAATCAAGTTCCATTGCTCTTTGTAAGGTAGTGCCAGTATTTATTAAGCCAAAATGCATTCTCCAATATGTAAATGTGCCCCAGGGTGTGGTGAAAGTAGTCTTATGCTGGTTTGCTTCACCAACTTCAACCTAATTATATCCTAAGAATCCATCTAGCATTGATAACATCTCTGAGCCCATCACTATCTACATCACTTGATCCATGATTGGTAAAGGATAATTATCCTTCAAGGATGCCTGATTCAAATTTCTAAAATCCACACAAAGGCAAATTTCACCTTTCTTCTTCCTTACAGGCACTATATTGGCAATCTAGGTGGAATGATGGATTGGGAAGATTATCCTGGCATTTAGCATTTTTTTAATCTCAGATAAAATAATACCTAATATTTTCATATTATAATGCCTAGACTTTTACCTGTAATGTGTTGATTCAGCCTTGAGAGGAATGTTGTATCGAATTTCATCAAGTTAGAGTGATTTCAAGTCATCATAGGAGTATGCCAGGACATCCATGTATTTGTTGAGCAAAGTGGTGAACTTGAAATACTCTTTAGGAGTATATCATTTCCTAATGTTCACCATCTTGGGGTCTACCTTGGCTCCTAAAATTTACTTGATCAAACTCCTGAGAGGAGCTTGAATCCATTTGCTGTTATTTGATGAATCTATCATGCTTATCAAATAGCTTCTTAAGGGAAATAAGGCCTTTGGAAATTTTATTCCCTTTCAGTTGTAAGAAATCCTCATCTATGCTTGAAATTGATTCAGGAGTTAGTTTAGGCTCTTGAGGTTCACTGCCTTCAAAATGTAGCCATTCAAAGCTATCCTTTCGCTCCAAGAAGGCAATTATTTGATTGTCATTATTAAAAACCTACCAATGACTGGCATTATTAATCACACTTTGTTTAAAGACCAGCTCAATAGTGTACCTATCTCCTTTGATGTCTGGGTGGGGGATCAAGAGAGTAGATGAAACAACCATTGCATTAGCTTGATCATTGAATTATTTATGAACTGCAGAGATGCTGAAAGCATTAATTTTTTTGAGTTGATCCCAGACTAGATTAAGGTAGGGGCACAATCTTTCATTCTTAGTTTGATACAAGTTTCTCACCTGACAAACCACTAATTCAACATCTCTTTTAACATGAAGGAGTTTGATGCCTTTATCCCTAGCAGCTTTTAATCCCAGCAACAAATATAATACTCAGCTATGTTATTAGTGTTGCTAAATTACAACTTATAAGATGAAGGAAAAATATCTCCTTGAGGAGATATTAAAACAACTTCAGATCCTAAACCGGTGGAGGAGCAATTACAATCAAATTCAAGATTCCATACCTCATTTGATATTTATTTTCCTTTGGGTTCTTTATTTAGAGGAGGGGATTCTTCCACACTTGCATTGGGCTCAACCAATTATTCTGTTGTTCCACCTGAATGCATTTCTAGGTTGTCACCTACAAGAGCTTCGTCATATGCCTCATGAAATTCATTCATGGATAGAAAGTAGTTACCCATGCCTGAAGACTGAAATAGGATTTGACCTTCAGGTGCTGAAGTCTAGGTAACTATGTATTTTGCTTCCTTCTTAGGGAGTAGCCTCTTCATGACACCTTTGATTGGAATCCTTGCCTAAGATAAATCCATGCTCAATTCACCACTAACATCCTTGTAGAAATTTCACCCAAGGAGGATACCATATGATGTTGGGACGTCTGCTACCAAGATAGTCATCTTGATTCTTTTGTCTAGAAAGGCAACAAATTCAAATTGAGTGTCTTTTATTTACCCCAGTAGTGGCATTTGTTTGTTCTCCATGGAGAAGCATCTACTAAACATCTTGGTTAGTGTGAGATCAAGGGATTCAAATACTTTAGTAGTCACGACATTGTTTGAAGCTCCAGAGTCAATGATGCAATTATTCGACTACCTTCCATTTATTAGCAATGAGACATAAAAAGGTTCAGTCCCACTAGGAGCAGCAGGAGGGGAAATGACAAGATTGTTCCTGGTGGTTGCATCCTTGGGGGGATCCTGTGTCACTTTGGGAACTACTTGTTCAATAGGGACATTTTGGTTTTTAACACACTTAACCAATTTATCTAATTGTTTAGGATGGGACTGCAAGAATTCAAATTCAGACATTTGAATTTTGGTTTTCTTAATATGATCAATTACGTCAAATGCTAGAAATGAACTAGGTATAGAGGATGAGAGCTCATATTTTTGAGTTTTAGGGGGGGAACTAGACTACAAGTTTGAAGTAAAAGGCATAGGGGCATTTAGGGTACTTACCTTTCTTGCAATCACTAGGACCTTTGGTTAGAAAGGGAGAGTGGATCCCCGCTTAGCAATTGAAACTACTAGTTGAGGTCACGCCTCTACTTTCTCTTTATTAGCTTGTTGAGCTAATTGATTCTTGGACTTGGTGAATACAACATATGACCCCTTAGTTTCATTTCCTTCACTTTTGGGTTCATCTTGATAGTTCAAGAAACCAATATGGGAATCGCCAACTAATTCTTCTTATTCAGTGAAGAGATTAGCATCATCTTCAGGATTTAACTCAAGCTGGGATGAGAAGTCTAATTCAACTTCAAGATATCTAACTACTAAGTTAGTTAGAGGTGTTTCAAGGGAGAGATTCCTCTATGCAAGAGGAAGGTGATTTTGCTATCCCTGATTCCTGGCAGCATTACCTTGGTATACCTGATTCTAAAATGTCCTCCTGGGTATATCTCTATATGCAAGAGTAGATGACATTTATTATTCCATTTTCTTCCTAAGAGCTAGCACTTCATTTTCTAGCTTCTACATCATAGGATTAGTGGTGGATGAAGGGGAGTATTTAGAAGAAGAAGAAGATTTACCTCTATTTGGATCTCTCCTTATCTTTCTTGCTAAGATAAGGTCATCTTCAACTTTGGTAGCTAAATATTGAGTAGCTTTGAGATCTATGTGACCAGCTCTTCTTAGCAAAAAACTCACTTCAAGTAGTTGTGAGTTGATGAAGAAGCATTTGAGGTTTTCAGGGGTCGACTGAGCAATAGCAAGAATTTGGTTCCTCAGCTTATCAAACTTTGCTATGAAATCCCTCATAGGCTCCTGGGGCTCCTTCTTCATTTGTGTGAGCTAGGCCACCAAGGCATGTGAATCTTTTATAGGCTTGAATCTAGCCTTTAATTTGTCTTTGAGTGTGTCCTAATCAGTTATTGATTAGGCTTATAGGTGGTAAAACTAGTCTATAGTAGCACCTTGTAGTGTTTCCATGAAAAGCCTAACTGCTACGACCTCAAATTCCACACCTATCATGCCACAGGCTATGTTGAAGGTTGCAACATGTTCATTAGGATGAAATTTTTCATCCCCAAAAAATTTGGCAAAATTCTTCCTCGAGCTTCATGGAAGTTCATGCAGGGGTGGAGTTAAATCAAGCGGGCCAAAAGAGTTACCCCAGGGGCCTCGAGCTGCCATGATGGGATTATTGAAAGTATGGATAACAAATTTGGGTGAAATTTGGATAGGCAAGGCTCTACTAACAACATGAAAAGTAGCTCTACCTTATGTTGGTTTCCTAGTATGGGTAGGAGGGACACTCCTAGATCGTTGAACTTGAGGTTAGGGAGAAAGCAAGTTGAAATCTCTTTGTTGTGCGAACTTAAAGATAGGGTCAACAACACCTTGAGGTCTCTGGCTTTTGGTTTAGCGTGGGGTTGCTAGATTGTGAATAAAAAATGAAAAAGGATTGATCAAACTTCAGTTTGAAGCATGAGGCTTCAAACTGCTTGTGCTTCCCTAGTAGAGTCACCAAAAACTATTGGATGAATATTTTTTCGGCCAGCTAACTAGTGACTAAAATATTTCTTATCACCACAACATAACGAGATTGGTCATACAATGTTGTAGGTTTACCACATCCAAAGGGGACAAATCTCTCCTCTCATCAAAGGGAGGATCCCTATTAAATATGCGAAGGCTATATACTATATATATAAGTAGAAAGTAAGACACATGGGTGGAATGAACCATCCATATCTCTTTTTTTAGAGATGATGCTAACAAACAGAGGAGAAATATTGGGTGATTGGTGAAGGCACTTCTCTTCTTTCAAAAATAACATTTATCTAAGAGCTAGATCCCTTCTTGGATAGTAAAAATCAAGGTGAAGTGATAGAAGGCACTTCTCTTCTTTCAGAAGGGCTTGTTCTTGCAAACAATAGGAATCTTTCTGGTAACAAGTGACTAGTAATTGGGTCCAAAGTAGCCAACAATCTAAGATGTAGCTCAGAGTCTCCACCTTGACTACCCTAGAGTGAGGTACAAAGAATAATGGGGGCACAAAGTCATCTCAAGGCCCTTTACATAGAAATAGAGAATAAAAACACACTAAACATAATTGCAGACAACACAAAGTCTTCCACAACTAACTTCAGGACACCTTCATGATTAATTTTGCTATTTCTACTTGTTAGATCAAATAAAAAAGAATGCTCATAGGAAACAAACATAAGAACAATTTACTAAAATAGCACAAGCTATAACATCACAAATTCTACAAGTAAATTGATTTCTCATTCAGATAAAATAATATGAAATTACAATCTGAGCTCAAAGTCTCAGTATTCACCTTTCAATTTGGGCAGAGTTTTACTTTTGGTAATGGGAAGATCTCCCTTCAAATCATACAAGAGATTACATTATATAGAGACTTGAGGGGGGCTTGGCACTTTCTCCCATGCAGTGACCCATTCAGTGCATTCAACACCTTGGATGCATTTTTTATTCTATTAAAAAGGGCCATGCAGGAGCAGGGCAACTATCTTAATTATGGCATGTCGATTCATCTCTAGTGCCTCTTCCCTACCCTGAATCACTCATTCATTCACCTATTTATCTATGTAATTATCTACTCTACCTTTACCTCTAAAGGGATAAATAGATGGTGCTTTCAATGTTAGCATACCCCAAATATCTACTCAATGAACTGCTTCACCTACTGGTAGTAACTCCTACTGAGTTTCCCTCTCTATCTCTTCCTTCTCTTGATCCTAGCCTTAGAGTCTTTTGAATTCATTTGGATCCACACTTTAAGTCTTCTAAAATCAACAGACACTTCATTGTGACAAATTTGATGTTTGCAGGCCCGTCATTCTTCCCAGTAACTCTCTCATGTCTTTCTCGCTTGCCATGGTCACTTTTTACTGTGATGTGGGTGAGGACATGTGGTGGCATCTACAACTTCAAAATATGCTTATCAAAATAATATTTGAAACTTGTTAGCAGCTAAAGTCATGGATGCAGACACGTGATAGTTTCTATTACACTAAGATGGGACACATGGCGAGTTCTACAATTTAAAGCTTCATTTGAAACTATGTCTTGGCATGTGACACTTGGCAGCATTCATCATTGACACTTGGTAGCATCCACCTTCTTGGGCCTTTGCAAAACCATAGAAATTCTTGTGGCTTAGTTAGGCTCTCATAAAAGATGACACTCATCAGCCTCCACCGCTCTCTGCATGGGACACATGGCATGGTCTGCTACTCTTAGGAACACAAAGTGAAGCCTTCCGTGATTGCCACTTTTCACCCTCTATGGAACTCTAGAAGAAGCTTTGTCAAAAGGAACCCTACAGCTTCATACAAAACTTTGAGAAGTGAAAACTGAGACATATCACATTCTGCTGAGTTACAACACCAACATGTGGCACGGTTTGAATATTTTTAGCAGTCGCATAGATGTAGACACATGGCAGCTTCTGATGATTTTTGAAAAGGGACATTCGGTACCTTTCACCAATTCTCTAAAATAAAGCACAAAGGGGCTCGATTGATGACACTTGGTAACATCCACCTAACTTTTTCTTTTGTGCACGTATTTCCTTAACTAAGGCAACCTTTGAACCCATTCATTGAACCAATTAAACGTTGAACCCATTGAACTAATGAACCAAAACGGTTCTAGGTTCAACTGTTTAATGGTTCAAGCTTTTGAGACTCGTTAAGTGTTTGGGGCCACGGAACCTTATAAATGGTTAAACTTTGAACTTTTTCGGGTGCACTCAACTCCTGCCAATGACATTAAACCTTGAACCCATTAAACCCTTGAACCTTTTGAACCTACAAATCCCTTTACTAAAAAATCTTAAAAAAGATGAATTTGAAAGCTCAAAACAAATTTTTGGAAAGGGAAGAGACAATTTTGGTATTGTAGAGCCAAAATAGTTCATATGTTGTCCAAAAAATAAGAAGTCATTTTTGGGGGACAACACAACTCATGTTTTTTAGTTTAAGAAATGCAAAGGCAAGTAGGCATGTATGGAAACATAAAAAACCTAGAGTGATTTCTTCCACTTTTGTGAAAGGCTAAAATATTTTCTAGCTTTAGCGGAGATTAGAGTTTAGATTTTATCTTGAGATGAAACAATAGTTTAAGTCCATGAAAGTGTTGGATGTGGAGTAGTGACATGTGCATAAGGTATAATTTGGATGTCTTCAAACTTGGTAGGAAAGTGAGATATATAATAATTCCATGTCTCTTTTCTTTTTCTATGTTGTAAAGCTATAATATGAAGAGACAAAGCCATGTAAAAATCTATATATTATTTTGATATTATTTTTTTCATGGTGTGTAGTGTTTACTCTATTTTATTTTAGCTTGTTTCATCTTGTATTATGTTGTTTATGATCCAAAATTCTTAACATAATGTTAGTTTATCTTTATGTTTTCTATGGTGTATAAAACTGAAGATTGTGTAAATTCAATCAAGCTATTATGATTCTTTTTCACTTCTTGCTATGAATGTTATACCTATAATTTCCATGATAATCTACTAACATTCCTTCAACATGCAGATGATTAGGATTTTATATCAGTATATCTCTGAGGAGATACATTGAAGGTATTTATAGTACCTTTGAGTGTACTATAATTCATGTTTGTAATGTATTAGGTATCCATAGGAGAGACTTTCAAACATGTTTTTGTAGTACTTTTAATGTGTATCCTAGTAGATAACTTGAAAATAAACATAATTCAAATTATTTCAAGATAAAAGGGCCTTGTAATACCTTCAATTATTCCTCGATGCATAAAATTATCTCTTAGGAGATACCTTTAAGGTATCCATGAAGGTATTATAATTCCCTTCAATGTATATTATTTTTTTATTTGATATATTAAAAGTTGAGTTGAAGGGGCCCATTCCATTTATACAACAAACCTAGAAGATAAGCATGACAAGATAAAGGGGAAAAAAAAGGAACAATAGAACAACTTAGCAGCCCATGCTACCAAACTTATGCAAAGTATCAGCTAAGAAAACCTAAGACCAAATACAAAGAGATAGAGTAAGCCTAACTATTTTGAATCAAAATAAAAGACCAAATTCTTAGTCATAGTACTATCACCTTTGTTATTCCTTCCTTTAGCATGAATTCTCATGAATTGATCCTTATCTTCTTCTTATCTTTTGCATTTTAGGCTGGTAGACTAGATCTCCACTTTTTCCTTCTCAAGATCCTTATTGACATCCTCTTTTTTGCCACTCTAAGATGATTTTTTTCCTTGGGGAGTGAATCATGGATGATCCTTGCCTAATTTATAGGTTGTTGACATGTGACCCATTATCCCTGATAGCTTTTTGAACTTGACCATGATTTTGTTGCACAAAATTTTTGGATGGAAATCTTCATAACAACTTTTGAAGGGAATTCATGATATCTACCTTAGCATTAGAATCAATAACCCCTTCAGCTTTGGTAGATAATAGAGGGACATAGGTAGCATTCCCCATGTCTATTTTGGGATCCTCCTACATTAGTTAAGTAGAATCGTTAACATTATATTCCTCTAGTTTGTGATCAAAAGTTTAATCTATGTAAAATTCATCCCCCCTTCAATTTGTTCCTTCTCACTATAGATATCAATCACCTTAGTGATAATTTTGGACCACTGTGGGTCCCCTCTCTTAATCAGTAGAAAAATAAAACCTTGGTGAATTAAGTCTACTAAAGGGTTCTTATTAAAGATTAGTATTGAAGCTTTTGAGGATTATAGAAGAAAAAAAAGAATGTTAATGGTGTGGTCTTTCAAATGTTTGAGTAATAAGAAATGATGGGAAAAAATCATAGTGTTTTTTCCTTCTAAGGTAATATACCTCATTATCTAGAGGTAGACTTCAAGCCATATCCATGGAATTTTTAACCTCATGAAATGTTTCTAGGATGAAATCTTGGGTTTCTTATTTTCCTTCATGAATAAAATTCCAAGAATCTCCTCCTTTCTCTTCTTGTCCTTGAATGCTTTGAAACTAGAACAATGCATCCTGGTAGTCTCTTTAATGAGCTCCTTAGTAATCAAGATTGTCATGTCATGCATATGGACTTCATGATCTTTTAAAATGAAAGCAAATTCCTTTAAAATCCTTGTTGCATGCCCAATGAGCCATTGTATGAAGGGATCCAATCCACATTTGATACTTTTTTCCAAACATATTCAATTTCCTTGACATCAAAGCTTGAAATTGGTTTGAACTAATCCTGGTCTACACCCATATTGTGAATTTGTAGAATTATTATACAAGATTCATTACTCAAGTTTGTATAAATGGAAATAGATAGGTTATGGGACTAAGAACCAAATAAAATAATATGATGCAAGCCCAAAGATCCCAAAACATGTAAGGCCTTAGGAATAATTACCTTACATGTGTTAATATCTAAGCTCTTGATATGAATTTGTGTCATCATTAAAAAAACCTTTGTGGTAATATGGGGTGTGTCCATTTTCCAATTCAATAATCAAGATGACATCATCAAGAAAATACCTCTCATGGCAACTAATAAAATTTCTTCTTGGGATTAATATAGTTGAGTTCAAGATTGGTGAACATGTTGATTAAGATAGTTAAGTTCAAGTTTATTCATATTTAAATATGTGTACTAGTGTTTGCATTGGTGTATTTTTATATGTGTGAGTAATATCCACCTCAAATAATTCACAAGCCTGAGCTAGGTTTTTGGAATTATTATTTGGGACTTTGGGTCTTCAAAATCTTTTGTTTAGAGTTTTTGGATTAAACATTTTATTCAAACAAATGTTTTGAATGACTTGTGCAAACAAAAATGGATTTCCCCTTCAAGTTATCTCCTAGGAGATACATTTAATATTTTAGAACTAAATCTCCAAGTTTAAATCCCATATTTGATAAATTCCTATCACACCATCACTTATTCACTTACTGTCGGATGAGCTTTGCATCACTTCCCTGTTCCCTCACCTTTTGGAGTTCAAGATATTTTCAAACAAGGTTAAGAGTGGATTTATCTAGGTGAAAAGGTACTCCTAGGTTATATTTTTAAGCCCCTTGTAATACCTTTAAGGTATCTCCTAGGAGATACCTCTCAAACATGCATAAGAGTGGATTTACCCTTTCAAGGTATCTCCTTGGAAATATCTTTCAAATAGGTACAAGAGTGGATTTCTCATTTAAAGAACAAGTGGAATTTTATTTTGCATAGAAGGACTATTGGGTGATATTTTGAAGGCCTTTCTAATACCTTCAAGGTATTTATTATGAGATACATTAAAAACATGTACAAGAGTGGATTTACCATTTAATTTATCTATATCCCATTTCAAATGAGGAAAAGAATGGATTTTCCTTCATGGAAGGAGTACAATTTTTGTTTACATTGAAGGCACTACCAGCTACCTTGGATGAAGCAATCTAGGATATGAAGATTCACTATGAGAAGATATAAATATATCTAGGTCTCTTTGAATACATTTATTTGTTGCCTTATACTTGAATAAAAAATGTTTCAGGGCCTAAGGTGAAATTGTCATGTTACACCTTCAATGTGTTTTGGTGACCGAGGTTAGGAATTACTCGATGAGCCAAATGAAAAACATGTGGTTATCTCAAGGGACTCCTAAGAATATTTTTAGGTATTAGGAGAATCTTATACCCTTCTTCATATTAATAAGGATTGTGCAAAAGTGTAAAGCTGGTTGAGAGTCTAAGCTAGAATCTAAGTTAGACACATGGTGGGTCCTTAAGGTTTTATTAGTTTTGGGCCCTTTTTCGAGATTGCCCTAGTTATATTTTGGTTGGCAAGGTGAAAAGAGTAATTGATGCCCCAAATTCCTAGATTTGAAAAAATAAGTGATTACATGTGGTAGATCCTTAGGGATTTTCAAGCTATGGGCCGTTTTTGAAAATTTCCTCACTTACCTTTGGGTGGGCAAGGTGCAAAAGGTCCCCAAAAGCCCAAAAAATGCTAAAATGAAAAAAATTGATTATATGAATCCATGTGTTTCAAGGATGATTTCCCCACATAAAAAAACATTTACACCTTCTCCCTCCTTTATCAAAAAGAAGCTTAAATGACTTAAAGTTGGTATTTAGTACTTATCCATTAATATTTAAAGCATTAATGGTAACCCTAATTTCAAAATGTAAAGGATTATAACTAAGGAAATTACCTTCATTCATGTTTACCTTTTACATTTAGATATTTTACTTCCATATTTGAGCCATTTGTGTGCCTTAGTTACATGCATCATGAAAGAGTGATTATAACAAATTATTCAAAGGTCTTTAGTTTCAATTACACATAGCCCTATACATTATTAGTAAATGATTTTCTATCTCCTTGTATTGTGTTATTTTAGGAGGTTTGAATATGTTTCAAGGGTGATCATAGTGAGGAATTAATTTTAGTTCAAGGTATTAAACTAAAAGAGCTAGGGAATAATGGTAGCTAATTCATCATCTGTCAAGAGAATCATTGTTTTTGATCTAAATGAAATTCAAGATATAGATGTTTAGGGGTTATACTTTTTAGCCCTATTAAATGTATTGTAGTATCCAAACCCTCTCCCAATAGTCTCCAATCTTGGAATGAGTTATATCACCCTTGTGTCTGTACTCCCCTTGGCTACCCCATACCTAGAGTGAGTGACTACACGTGCCAAAAAATACTAACTAGACACTAGGGCTATCATCTATGGAAGCCAGTTAGTTATCTGCTCTTTCAATCTTTTGGCCCTTAACACCATGCTTGGTATTCTTCCCTAGACTGAAAGTATCACACCCTCTCTAGAGGAATTCTTAGAGTATGAAAATAATAATGAAAAGATAATATGGGACATTATCAACTCCTATTAGCTATTCAAGAAAAGGCAAAAGGTCTCAAGAATGTGCAAGAGTTTGAAATTGGCAAAATTCAAATAGTTTCCCTAGTATCTGATTTCCATAGTGGAAAGATTTTATGGGATGCCCATTGTAGAGATATTTGAACCTTAGATGTCCGTAATCTTAATCTATGTGTTAGAATAAGGAAATAAGCTAGAGAAAGATACCATTTTAAGTGATATTTTGTATGGGCCAATGATGTAACTCTAGGTTAGAATCCACTCAAATGAGGAATTCATAGGTATATTTTACATGTTTTCCTACCTGATATATAGCTTGGTGCATAATAATACATTATAGGGGCTCATTAGGAATCCCATTGGGATGAGAATATATGAGGTTTATCCCAAAATAACTCTAGATAGCTTTATCAAGAATTTTTATAGAGTTTACAATTATTTCTCTAATACTATGATGAATGTCTTGCATTCTCTAAGAAGCCTCAATAGGATGTCCAAATGGGATAGAGACCTAATTGATAAATATGGCACCTCTTATATTCAATTCAAATCATTTTTTTATATCAAGGTAAGTGGCTACTTGAGGCCTCCATAGAAACTACCAAGATACCTAGATGATAGACTAGCAATGGAGTTAAATAGGTAGATAGTGCCCTTGGATGGGATGATAAAAAATGAAGAAGGTAAATAAACCTTTCAAGTTTCTAGTTAAAATTGGACATTATTCATGTCCTTCTACTACCAAAGCTAAGGGACTAGAGTAAGAGATGGGCCAATATGTTATTGACAAGATGCCACCCAATTCAAACTATGATATCATATGGTGGATGAACATAGTGACCAATGTAATTTTGTATCAATCACATTTTGAAGACATATGGTCCATTTTTACTACCAAGTAATATGCCATAAAGTTATATTATATGAGACTGATAATGTAAGAATTTATCACATACAATATCACTCCCATCCCCAAGGGCATGAAGGATGATAAGAGGACACTATCTAGAGTATATAATCAGTCTAATATTGAATCCTATGCCATGTCACAAGTGGAGTTCACTATTAAGGAAAACAATTCCATTCCATGGAAGGTCACCACAATCATGAGAAGAACCTTTAGGTGGTTGAAGGAACATGGGGTTGATTTTATTACTTATGACACCCCTTCCCTCTAAGAACTTAGACAATTTTTGGATTTAAAGGGTTTCCTCTTAGAATACAGTGGTGTTCCCTTGGGTCCACCACCAACAATGAAGGGAAAATGGAAGATCAAGTTTGTTGATGTTGACTTCACCAAGCCAATTGATGTAGAATCCATAACTCCGTCATAGTCCAAGTTGATATTTTCCTTCTCAAAGATAAAAAATTAACAAAAAAACTAGGAAAAATATTTTATTGGGGAGGTTACATTAGCTAGTGCCACCCTAATATCCATCACATAATCAGGAGCCCAAACTATACCATCCATCCCAACAAATATTCCAATGGATAATCTAATTATTGTCCCACCTGCTCCACCAGCACAATCACCATCCATTGTCCCTACTCAGAATATGTATTTAAGGAAGAGAGGAGGTGAGGAAGAGGTAGATAATCCCAAAAAAAAAATTCAAAAGGGCTTGGTAAAATCCAATTGGGATTCCTAAGAAGAGGAAGGAGGTTATGTTCAAAGAGCTACCTTCTAAGGAACTCCCCATGAGGAGAAAAGAGGATCAATCCTCATATGCTCAAATATTGAGAGATGTGAGTGATGAAGTAGACTTAGATGAATATAGGTCTATTGTAGATGTGATGAATAAGTAATGGGAATTTAAGCCTGTATAAGTAAGAATTGGGCAAAGAGCTTCAAGGGAAAGACCCTAGACCCCAATGAAGGTCACAATGATTGGTTTATTTTCAAAAGATGGTCCTTTAGGATTTGAATGTAATGGTGATAAGGAGGAATTTATGGTCTCAATTAATCCCCTCTCTTTTGAATATGTTTTGAAGGTCGGATTTTAGGTGGCCACTCAATTTTAGGCCCCTCAAGAAAGGGAAATGATCTCATTAGATATAGAGACATTTGTTAAGAATGTCATCACCCATCCACCAGGCTAAGATAATAAAGGTGAAGTTGAGGAAATGAATAAATATTATGATAAGGATAAGGTGGATCCAGAGTATGATACTGAAGTCACCATTGATCCTAAAGGGGTGGTTTCACAATAATGACTATAAGTAGCTCTAAATTCATCAAAGTTATTCCTTCCCCTCTAAAGGTGTCAAGTTCAGCACCAAAGGAGAAGGTGAGTATATAATAAGGTGGGGGAGCAAACTTGTAAATGGTACCCCCATCCATGTTGAAATAAATAAGGAATTAGACTAGTCTAGTAAAGGTTTTGAGGAGAGTGATTCAGGTAATGATAATTCAATTGAATTACCTCAAGGTCTCCTTCCTCACATCAAGTTCCATGATCTAACCCATAATAAAGTTCCAGAGGCAATGATAGTGAAGAGTTACATGGGGGTAACAAGGAGATCACCATAGCCTCATCTATAACTGAGGATCAGATAAATAAATTAGGTGAAGTGGGTGTAAAACCTTATAGTTATTTAGTAGGATGAGGAAGCTCCATTGAAATTTTATTCAATGAGTCTCACCAATTTGATCTAGATTTTGAATTTTTGGAGTAGATAGAGCTAGACCTAAAAGGGGAACCTAGAGCAAATAAGGGTGGTGAGGAGTTGGAAAGTGATGAAGAAATCAAATAGTTTATTTTAATTCCAAAACCCATTCATATGTCACTTCCTTTATCAAGTACTCTGATGACACCACCCTTTACTATCTTGAGGCTTGTATCTATATCCAATACATCAATGGGATTTTAGACCAGACACCTTCTTTAGGTCAAAAAATAGGTCAAGTAGAAGAAGGACATTATAAAAAAAATTGGGAAGATCGATGTAGTGAATATCACTCAAGAATATAAGTCCAAAGCCCCTAAGAATCCCAAGACACATTCTATTACCATTTTCACTTCCATAGGAGAAAGGATATGGAGGTATCCATTCCCCCACTAGATGCTTTGAATAAATATTCTCCCTTTGAGAGTTACATTATTTATAGTTATAGTCTGGGGATCCATTAAGGAATGAGATAAAGTATAACTCATATGTTTTGGCAAATATGGTGGCTCATAGGATGGATAAACACAAATCCACCATGGAAGAGTTAAAGGCACAAAACTAGGCTATGATCTAGTACTTGTAAAGGTTACTAAGTGAATCCAAGGTAGTAACTCCAACTACAAGTATTTCTCCAGAGCATCCTTTATTCTTAATAGATTCATTTGATTTTGGCCAAATTGATAATTTGAATTATAGAGGAAGAACAATAGAAAAAATGTAAGAAGATCTATGCACCAGGGTAGAAGAAATAATCCACTCGACATTGAAATGATTGAACAACATAGTGGACAATAAGAGGGAGTGTGATGTTCAAATGTTTTTCTATGATATAGATTTCAAGATTTGGGAGGAGGTCTAATGTAAAATGGATGAGGCATACAAGATGGGCATAGATAATTTGATCATAGAAAGGATCATTATTCCCATTGATCACAAGAAGCTCGAGTGTCAATTGGAAACCAAACATCATTTGATGATTCTCAGAGATGGTATCTTTGATTTAAAAGGAGAAGAGCAATCCGTGAAGACTAAAATAAAAGAGATCAATGCTTTATTAAGGAAGATGGTAGGGATTGGTAGTGCAAGTGACTTGGAAGAAGAAATGATACATATAACTCTAAAAAATCTCATCTATTCACCATAAGAAACTTTTGATGTTGATAAAATAAAACAATTGGTGTCACTTAAAAAGTCTTATGACCATCTTAAATAACTCATTAGATGAAAGCAAACCATGATTCAAAAATTTTCCAGTTGGATTGAAAAGTATACAGTAAAATTTAAATACCAAGAAGGTCTAGACCAAAGCAATATCATCCCTATGATGGAAGGATATACCAGATCTAAAAACAAGTTGGCAAAAAATTCTAACATATAGATTGACTCCAGAGCGTAATAGAATATTTTTGTTTTATTGAGATGGCACCACTTTTTATTTCCTTCCTTCCCTTCTTCTTTCTTCTCATTTCCCAATAGGAAAACATTATAATTCACTCATTAGTGTTACATCCCTTTCATTTAGTTTTTATGTAACCATGAGCATATAAAAAGGATGTTTATATCTATGTAAAAGAGGACAAAGGTTTTATTTTATTCCTTGCAATATCTTCATCAACATAGATAAATAGAAAATATCCCACTAAGTTGGAGGATTAATTTTTCCATCATCACATGATCATGAGAATATCCATGCATGTTTTGTTTTTACATTGTTCCAAACTCTCACTTGGATTAATTGACATGTTTTCAGATGATCATGGTTTTACCTCTTCCAATGTTGTTATGAATTGTTGCTTGTGTTTTTCCAATAGGTTTAATGGACACACTTAGGTTCTACCAAAGATATATCATAGGAGATACCTAAAAGGTCCATGGAATAACTTCCATGTTACTTAAAAAGGTCCTTAAAATTGGAATTGATATAACCATGACACCTTTTTATTTGGCAAGAACCTTGATGCACATGATTGGAATTTTATTTCGAGGTATCTCCTGGGAGATATCTTAAGCATGCACACAATTGAATTTTATTTCAAGGTATCTATCCTAGGAGATAAATCTAAGGGAATTATAATACCTTCCATGTTTCTTTAAAATTTCCTTACAAAGGATTTGATATAACCATGACAACTTTTTATTTGGCAAGAACCCTGATGCACACTATTAGAATTTTCTTTTGAGATATCTCTTAGGAGATACCTTGAACATGTAAATGATTTGTAATTTTATTTAAATGTATCTCCTAGGAGATACATTTAATGACCTTAGAATACCTTCTATGTTTATTTCAAATGATTTTATATAATGATGGCACCTTTTTATTTGGCAAGAACCCTGATGCACATGAGGTATCTCTTAAGAGATACCTTAAACACACACACGATTGGAATTTTATAAGAGATACCTCAAAGGGCCTTGAAATACCTTCCATATTGATTGAAATTTATATTTTAAAGGATTTAATATAACCATTACAAATTTTTATTTGGCAAGAACCTTGATTCACACTATTGGAATTTTCTTTCTAAATATCTCTTAGGAAATACCTTGAACATGCACACGATTAGAATTTTATTTCAAGGTATCTCCTAGGATATACCTCAAAGGGCCTTGTAATACCTTCCATGTTGAGTGAAAATGTTCTTGTAAGGTATTTTATATAACCATAAAACATTTTTATTTGATAATAACATTGATGCACATGATTGGAATTTTCTTTCAAGGTATTTCTTAGGAGATACCTTGAACATGCACACGATTGGAATTATATTTCAAGGTATCTCTCCTAGGAGATACATAGAAGGGCCTTGGAATACCTTTCATGTTGATTTAAAAGTTACTTTCAAAGGATTTTATATAACCATGATAACATTTTATTTGGAAAGAATCCTGATGCAAACTATTGGAATTTTCTTTCAAGATATATCTTAAGAGATACGTTAAACACGCACATGATTTGGAATTTTATTCCAAGTTATCTCTTAGGATATCCATAAAAGGATATAAATAGTGTACATCTTGAAGGATGCACTGGTTCATGCTTCATCACTAAAGGATGATCCAATGATGTGAAGGCCATGATAAAGATGCATCCTTATCTTTCATCCAACGATTCTCTCTTCATCATGAAGACCTGATCAGATAGAGCAAGGCATAGTTAAAAACTTAAAGGACTAAAAAAGATTTGAATAATCAACAAATGTCACCTTTGTATTCAACAATTAAAAGTAAAGGTTTTAGCTTGATAGAAACAACTAATAATGAGCAAGCTACTAGATCATTATCCTATAGCCCTCGCTTCATCCCAGAATTTGATGCAATGGAGTGAATTATGTCCAAGACCTTAGAATCCCCATAAAAGTGCCAATTGACACCCTCATATTTAGTCATGAAGATTTAATGAGATTAAAATTGATGTTCATGGACCATCACTTAATGCTTGTAAGGACATATTTGATGCCCATGCAACTGTCAAATTTAAATCTATTAAAATAGAAATTTAATGAGCTTAAAATTGACATTCTCATGACCATCATTTGACATCTGCAAGGATGTATTTAAAACCTACATGATCATCAACTTTAAGCCCATTACAATAAAAGTTTCACCTACTTAAAATTAATGTCCACATGACCATCATTCAACATCCATGAGGATATATTTGATGTCTTTAAGACCACTAAATTTAAGCTAATGAAATATCCTACTTAGGGTCAAAATGCACTCCTAAATCTTGCTAAAAGGGCTAGAAATTGCTTTAAAAGATAAGAAAAGAGTTTAAAGGATGCTCAAACGTTGGAAATCTTCAATCTACAAATATGGAGATGATCTTATGGTCTAAATATATGTAGGAAATGAGCCTAGTCTAAGTCTATACTTTAAGGTCCTCATTAATATTTTCCATAATGAACCTTAAACAATAGAATTATCCTAAGTCCTATTTTATATAGTATTTCTATGAAAAACTTATGCTAAATGATTCTAACCCAAGGTTTTAATGTTTTTGTTAATGAAATAAAACTATTATCTAAAGTTAGACCATCATTTCATTTTGAACCCATTTTGAGCATGATTTATAAGGTTTCACATAAATATTTTACCCCAAAGTATACATTATGTTTATTGAACATGACACAAACTTTGGCATAAAATATTTAACCTTAGCTCTTTTGTATAAATTTAGAAAACTTAGGCATAAACCTGTTTACCTAAGTTTCATTTTACATTTAATAAATACAAAACAATACTTAGCGTAAGTAGTTTAACCTTAAGTCCCACCTTAAATAAAATACTAACATAAATTTTGGTTATTTATACAGATCGACAACATGTGTTTCATCATCATAGGATGATATAATTGTTTGAGGGCCCTGAATAATTTTCAATGAATCCTTGAGATCCCATAGGCTCAATGCATGGTAAAAGCTAATTCAAAGTAGAACTAATGGATGATCCAATGGTTTGTGCTTTATTGCTAAAGGATGATCTAATGACATGAAGGTGCCCATGAATTTTTAATAGCCTATGAGTTCATTACATGGCCAATACTCATTCATTAAATGACTAACATAAGATATAGAGCATGGTGAGCCATGTAAAAATGCCAAGTGTCACAACCATAGGGCTTGGAATAGAAAGAGCTAATCACATGCAAAGACCTAGATTACAATTAATAACTCACACTAATCTAGTATTTTGATCTGATAGTATAAACTAAAAGTAGAAATTTTAAATATGGATGGCTAGTTCTCAAAGGCATTTATGAAATATGCTACAAAATCTCTAGACCAATGCCATATAGGTGTTATTCAAGCAGAAAAGGATAAAATACAAGATCTTATGGGCTCAAAAATGAAAAAGTATAAAGGCAAAGGTCCAAATAAAATCTAAGGTGCGTATAATCTAGATATTAGATATATCCTACCATTAAAGCTCTAAAACCATAAACCTTACATAAAAATGACCTAATTAAATTCATTATATCACAATTTAATCTGAAGAGAGCTTGATTATGTTTTTGAGCACAAAACAACTTTTATAGAGAATAATTTGAAAACTAGTATAAAAAATTTATAGAAATAGAAACCATGGTAGCTCAAAGGTAATATACAAAAGAGGAGATCAAACTCTAGTTGTCAAAAAAAATGAGGGTTGAATATTCAAGGACACCGAATTGGATGTCATAGCCCTGAATTCCCTACGTATTAAGAATTGGTCTAAACTTTTCTTTATGATGGAGGAGTTGAATGCCATTATAAAAGAGGATAAGAGAATTACCATGTTGAGATGGAGGCACTATGACTTATCATTTGTTTACATGGTAAACTTCCACTGCACTATGGTAAAACCTGAGGTACTACATTGATTAGATATCCTTGCCCCTATCTTTATCGACTATAGAATTGATAATGAATGGATCATATAGGAATGGAATTCTAAAAGGTATCATAAATTTCTCTAGTAGCTTTTGATAAATATTATAAGATCCTAATTCCCCATGTATATTTTTCCAAAATCAAAGAGTGGACCTCCAAACATGACCTAGATTATGTCCTTAGACCCTGACGACCCCTAGGTTCCCTTATCTTCAAAGACATTGAGGGAAAGAAACCAATAGTCCAATTCAGGGAGGGCATTAGGGTAATAATGACCCTATTTAACTCAACCTTTGGATCCCATTTAACCACCTAT
This sequence comes from Torreya grandis, assembly GCA_037957365.1. Lineage (NCBI taxonomy): Eukaryota > Viridiplantae > Streptophyta > Pinopsida > Cupressales > Taxaceae > Torreya > Torreya grandis. The sequence continues at coordinate 195,406 of JARHVA010006811.1, read as the reverse complement.
GTGAATAAAATTTGGGTTCCCTTTTTTCATTTCATGGTGCAAGAAAAGCTCACCCCTCCAATTAGAGAATTGATTAGTGTTTTCTTGAAAAAATAGTTCACTACCATTAAACAGAAGACATATTAATAATTTTATATGATTTCATACCTATTGGATTCCCTACTTACCTCTAACAACTTCCCAAGTATTAGGAATTAGTCTCCTAAGCAGAAAACTACCATCTCCCACCATTATTCCAAATTTAATATCTTTAAATATAGGAAGTGTATACAATTTATTTGTAACTATGTCTACCCTAACATAGTGGAAGCCATCATAGGTGTTCCCATGCCTAGGGTCTATCCACTAATTAATATTTATATGGAAATGATGGGTGACATCTGGTACTATCCTGACTACATGGTCATTAGGATTAAGGGGATCATGTCCTAGCCTTATAGATTTCCAATATATGTTCCTAGTAAGTTGGTTGAGTAATAAATTTCCTCCTAGATCATCCATGGCATTTATGGAATTTACAAAGAAAAGAGGAATGGTATTCTCCACCCCTTCCCTCTAATTATTAGAAGGACTACACTTTAGGATTAGAAACAAGTTGATAACATAGCCAAACATAGGGATTCATTTGGGTTTTAGATTTATGAACTCAAGATGTGGGATCCTAAGAACATAGTGACTAATCATTTGAAGGAGAAAAATCTCCCCAAACATGAGTATTCCTATCAACTCAGTGTCCATGACACCATTAACGTTAAGGCCAAGAACTATGAGGAGTTGTTAGCTAGAATAAAAGGACACAACATCAAACTTGAGCATATATTGACAAAAGATGACAAGCCATTAGAGAGGCATAGTAGATTCACCCTCTCCAATATCACTTATTTCTTGAACCATCTAGGATAGCCTAAGAAGATCCCTAAGAATAATAACCATAACCTCAATAGTAGGTTGTGCAATAATAAGGTGACTAAGGCTATGGTAAAGAAAAATTAGGAGAGAGGAAATAAAAGGAGAGGCCTAGAGAGAGGCCCTCATCTTCAACATAGCCCCAAATTCCACCTTCCCTAATTGAGTACATAGATATGATTGCCTTAAATTCAAAAGAGACACTTAAGGGTGCTCTTGAGGAACTTTCAGAGGCATATGACACTAATAGGGAAGAGGAATAACTTGAAGAGGGCTAATCCCAAGAAGAGAATCCTATGGAAGATAAAGGAAAAGATTTGGTTCTAGGTATGGTCCTTATGGCATCCCAAGAGATGAGGAAAGTAGAACTATCATTGGTTCCTATTAGACCAAAGAAGAAACCAAGATTGGCCATCTCTCACTCCAAAAACGAGATAAATTTATTCAGTGATGAATTCCCCATTCATGGTCTAGTCATTATTGATTGGTTTATTTAGGGGAAATTATAAAATATTCCTTGTGTCTCCCAATAAAAGGCCATAATAATATTTGTTAATATTTAAGTACATGATGACACCAAGCCATGAATTAGGGCTATGGTAAAAGAATAGGAAGAAAGGAGGATTGTGGTCACTTAAGGACCAAAAAGAAAGAAGATGGATGCTCTAGGAGCATTAGGAAAAATAGGTGTAGAGGTCTCAGAGCCTCTTAAATTCACAAGATCATCTACCATCATGTAGTTTAATCTAAAGACAACTCGATTGGAAAATATCACCACCAAGTCAACTATCATGGGAACTGAGGAATTCACCTTCCAAAAGGTGGACCCCTTTGTAGTATTAATCCCTATTGGAGGAAATTATCTTGGAGAATATATCATACATGAGGAAGACATTAAGAGCTTGATTTAGGCTCAATCATCTCAAGCAAAGGCTGGGATCCAATGCATGAAATAGAGGATTCTCAACTTGGAAAGAGAAAAGGAATATATAGAAACCTAGGTCATTTTTTTAGTCCCTGACTCTATAATGGACATGTCAGAGGACTCATTATTTGATATGTTCAATTATTTGAATTAAATAAATCTAAGGCAATATACCCTAATCCAGTAGGGTGAAGTAGCCAAGGAATTAATAACTGAGTGGAAAAAAGTAGAGACATAAGTTAGGGATCACATTGACATTGTAATTAGGAATAAAATTCCTAATTTTATAACTATCATCCTATCATATTTGAATAGTATACTATGAATAATAGTAGACAAGATCTAAGGTCTAAGTACTTGGATAAAGAGTTTGAATAGGATTTTGGTGGATGATAAAAAAATTATCCTTAGAATTGAGTAGTTGGAATAATATTGTTAAATCCTATCAGGACCACAACAATTGGAAACATTGATGATGTTGAATTCAAACACAAGGTCACTTTGGTCATGTAATTAGTTAGGAGAAAAATTCAAGGCTAGTCTAAAAGAGATAACAAAATAATTTTGGACATGATTTTCGCAACATAAGAGAAAATAATAGAGGCAAGGACCATAAAATAGGACATTGCTAGAGATGACTGAGACGTAGATGACTTGGTATATGTTTACCTAATGAAGCCAATTGTGGATATAGATATCATCAAGGACCATCACCACAAGGCAATGAAACTACTACAAAACCAAAGGGATTCTTTGGTAATAAGCCCACCTAGTGGCTAATATTCCTTTTTGTAAAGAACATTGTAATATCTATAAGAGGAATATTATTTTATAGGGAATATGATAGTATATGAGAATATTTCCCCTAGGTTAGTCTAAATGTGAAGAACAAGTGTATTCTAGAACATGTAAGGATAGTTATCCTCATTTTTGTACATGTGTACATTGTAATTGACTAGTATACTACCTGACCTTTCTATAAATGCATGTATTACCATTTATAAAAGAGAGAAAATTTTAAACACTTGAAGAAATTAATATAATCAAAGAATTCTAAAAATATTTTCCACATTTGATATGTCAATTTCTAAATAGCTTTTCTTACAAGTGCTAGTTTTGTGTCTTGAATTTGAATGATTCATTTGAATTCTAGGTTACATTTTCTAATCATACGGTTTCTAAGTTGTGTATATGTTAAATTAGTTGTAATATATTAGGCTTTTATTGATTTAATTATACCCCATACTCAAATATGCTAATGTTATTTGAATATAGTAGTAAATCTTTAAAAGTAGACTTGGTTCTTGCTTGTGATTCTTTACATTATTCTTTAAAGTTTGTCTGGTATATAATGAAACCTGAGCTTAGGTTATTTTGCATTATATATTGGTTTGAATGTGTACCCAGTTGTAATTGATGCTTTTTCATGATATTTAGGAATAAAATTGGTAATCACTAACTTTTTTATGCCTTACCCTTCTCTTTACTCCTTTTTTACACTAGATCACTATAGTTTAAACTTCATTAAAAATATCCACTTAGATTAATTTATAGCTTAATATTTAGTCATAATTCAGTAAGTATTAACATATATTCTTAAAATTCACAAAGAATAAACCATGATGGCTCCCAACCATCACTTATTACAAATTTGTGGAACACCAATGCATATCTTTATCACTATTTCACCATAACTGACATTAAGTTGCCACAACCTGATACTCATGCTCTAAATTACTAGAAATATAAAATGATAAATTTTATTTGAAAACTAAGAAAACTCATGGTATACTTAGAGGCATCAACACATCGTTGGTCATGTTGGATACATCATTGACAAACCACCAATAGTTTCCACCTCATTTGTAACTAGAATACAGTTGTTACCAAAATAAATACAAAAAGCCAAAAAATTTAGGAGTTTATTTATAATGTTATCTTGGTATTTATTATTATATGGGTGTTATCTATGTTTCTAACAAAAATCAAAGATCTATTGGTCTTTGTTTTTTAAATGGAACTTTTTGTCTACCCTACCTTACTCTCTTCTTTTGAAAATTTTAAACATGAATCACTTTAGATTAATTCTCATTGTGTATATCCATTTGTATATTTAATATTTTGGGATTATATTAGAAAATACAAAGTAATTTGTATCATAACAAATTTAGGTAGATTTTGTCACTACCATATTCTTGTTGTCCCTACACTAGGGTTTGCTTGCAGACTAGAAGGGGATAATCTATAACAACATAATCTATCTAGAAAAACTAAGTTAAGCCCCAAGGTGTCACTACCATATTCCTATTATCCCTATAATCTAAGAAGTGTTATTTTTTTGTTTGCATTGCATCCTTAACATAGACACAAATCAATAGTTTGAAAGGCCCTGAGGATGAATCTAAATATTCTCAACCTACTACTTCTTGTCATGCACTTTTATGTATTAATACTACTCCAAATATTAAGGTGGTTAGTTTTCTTAAAAAATAGAGGTTGACTATATTTATTTACTCTGGGAGTGCACACAAATTCATCAATAGTAAGTTGGCTACTCAATTGGACTTTTTCATTTACCCAACTCCAAAATTTCAAATCCTAATTACAAGTGGGGGTATAGTCAATTATTCTAGTAAATGCCATGGTATAAAGCTATGGGAGACTACATATTATATTATCTTATGTTTTCTATTGTCATGGATGGGACTAATATTTTATTTGGTTTATAATGGCTCATCACTTTATGCACAATTGAGATTAATTTTAAGTAACTATTCATGCTCATTCATTTAAAAGGAAGGACATTTGAACTACATAGTTTATTGGCTAAATATATGAAATTAGTTAGTTTTTAGTAGATGATCAAAAAAGGTGCAAAGTAATTATTGTGTGGTTATTTTTCATAGAATTTAAACCAAATAAGGAGTCTACCCATATTGAATTACAATTGGTGGAGACTATCCATTTTTTTCTTATACACCCACTTGACTCCTTTGACCTCTTTTCCTTTTGAAATGGACTTTACATTAGGGCTCAATGCTACCTAGGCCAACCCAGGGCCACCCTGAGCTCAAAACACATTCTTAAAAATTAGATTTTTTTTTATTAAAAAATTGATTGAAGTATATACATGCAAAGCATTTAAAATAATATTTATTTTATTATTTTATAAAATTTTAGTGTTATAATTTGAAAAAATTATTTACCCAAACAATATAAATGTACAAGGTCCTTCAGTAAAAGGCTCACTAACATCATAGTTGGGTGCACTCTAGTAGGGTAAAAAATATTATAATAATCTACGTAAACTATTTGAATCTAATCAAGTTCATAACATATTAAGATGATAAATAATGAATAAAAGGGCCAAGTAAACAAAAATAAATCACACATTTTAGATAGAGTAAAAATATATATTGAACACTATTAAGATTAAATACTTGAAAATAAGGATTTCTACACATTTTAGATAGAGTAAAAATATATATTAAACACTTTTAAGATTAAATACCTAAAAATAAGTATCTACAAAAATTATAATAACAAATATGGTCAATGTTTTGGACACTCTATAACCTACTCTATATGATTTGTTAGTGCTTTAAGGTGTATATTCAGAAAAAACTAAGAATATGTAGGAATAGGAATATATTTGGTCAGACATGTTCTATGGTTTTTGTTCCTCTTAAAAATGTGTGAAAATTATACAAACCCTATTTTTCAAAGTAAATTTGAATTTCAAATTCATTGGGGACTCCCACCTATTTTTGAATGTAAATGCACCTTGAGTAGTCAAGTCAAATTGAATGTTAGTGATATATTTAATATATTAAAATGATATTTATATATATTATATTAAAATATATAATAAAAATATATATTATATAATGTAATATAATATAATATTACAATATTATATATTATATATTATTATTATTATTATTATTATTATATAATATATATGATAATATAGTTTATAAATCAAATTATAATTATATATTATAAATTTTAGTATAGGAGAAAGGTCTTAGTATCCATGCACCCTAAATTTGGACATCAAATTAACATGCCATAACATCACATAAGAATTTGAAATTTTAAATATGTCATCTTAACTACTTATAACTAAGGTTTCAAGGTCTAACACACTATACATTTTAGGATATAACTGATTTTATCATGAGAGGTCATAAAATGTAATTTTTAAACCTATGACCAAAACATAACCTTTAGAGTACTAATAGCTATGCATAAGAGATTCAAGACTTGAGTCTTACTTGTCAAGATGTGAGTGGTTACTTTTAAATTTATATAAAAACTATTTAACAACTATTAGATACTACATGTTTAGCTTCTGGTGCACTTTAATATTTATACACACCAATATGATCCATTGATGGAGCACATGTTAACAAAAGCCCTGTTCGGTAATTGGAATTGAGAACATGATTAACTATTGGGACCTTTACTCTAATATATTTAATATGAAATATATAATTTATATATAGTATAAATTAGTTATATATATATATATATATATCTCTATGTGTGTGTGTGTGTGTCTGTATGTACGTGTATACACACACACACACACACACACACACACACACACACATACATACATATATATATATATAGAGAGAGAGAGAGAGATACATACATACATGCATGCATACATACATACATATATATATATATATACACACATACATACATACATACATACATAGATACATACATATATATATATATAGAGAGAGAGAGAGATACATACATACATACACACACACAGATATATATATAGACACACACACACATATGTGTGTGTGTATGTATATACATATATGTGTATATATTTATATATATGTATGTATACACACACACACACACACACAAACATAGACACACACACACACACAGACACACACACACACATTCATACCCTATGCACATGATAAAAAATCCATCCCAAAATGCGCTCAAGGGCACCCTAGGAATGATCGTACTCAACATCTTAGCAAGATTTGTTACTACCTAGGCTAGCCTTAAGCTTTCATCTGAACACATAGATTTTAATAAAATCAAATCAATTTTTATAATTTCAACTTAGCTGGGAAATGTGAAGAGTTTTGATTGGTTTATTTTTCTCATGTGTATAGTAGGGGATCAAAAAGGTAGAGACATATTTGGATATAAAAATTTATTTTGCTTCACTATGCACTCACCCTTGTCTATGTGCATATCTCTTCACATATACACATACATATCATGATATATAATGTGTGTGTGTGGATTGGTGAGAGAGGTAAAATTTTAATTGATAGTTAAACCTAGTAACTCCAAATCCTTGACAATGTTAAAATATTAATTAAGTTCACCTTTAAAGATAATTGTGGGTGTCGACCGATCATGATCTGAATCACCATCCAATGATTTAGACTATGATGTCTTGTATTCTACATGTAAAGAGAGATCCTCTTAGCATGTAATCTCCATGTCAAAACTAAAATGGAAATATATGCTCCAAAGAAACCTTTTATTCCAATGCATTATTAGAGCATAGAGTACCATAATTACTTTACATCAAATATAACTAGAAACACCACTATAATTAGATATGCACCTAACCTATCCTATTGAAATCCTTTTTATTTTTTAAAATAGATTAGACCCTAAAGCATCACAAACCATAAAGGATCATAAAGCATGAACTATAGTCTATTATGAGAGCAAAGACCAAAACTATAAAAGTAGAAGAGAAGAAATAACACATAGAGATAATTTTCCACTCCAAATAACATAGAACATCATATCCTCATAAATGGATAACATAATATATAAGGCTTCAAGGGCACATACAAAGCATCCAATCACATCTATGAGGTGCACCTACTAAGGTTGCAAAATGAAAAATGATAACTATCACTACTCCTAGTCTATGACAATGGTTGGTTATCATTTGTTTATATTCCTATCTTTGTAAATAGGTACATCAAATGCATGAATCTTAGTAACTATGTGTTATAAAAAAATCATGAAAAATGGCATGCTATACATGAGTCAAAAATCACCAAACAATCTTGTCCATAGGAATTGATGAAGATATCTCCATCTCACTTTGCGACACCTACAATCAAAAACACCAATAAACACATATCATAGTTAGACTTCAAAATTAAATTTAGTGAACAAATTATCAATCTATTCTTATAAATTGGATAAATAAACCAAAGGATTGGAGTGGAGAAATAAACTCATCAAGATAGATATTCATTTATGTTTTATCTTAATTTGAATATTTTGAATAGAAGAATTATGTATCACTAATTTAAATTAGAGGTCAAAAGACCTAATCATTAGATAAAATTTTATGGTAATTTTGTATAATAGTATAATATACTCAATTATTTTGTATAATTTATATGTAATTTAGTATTTCATAGACTTTTTATAACCAAGTTGGAAGGGCTACTAAAAATTAATAATTTGCATGATTTACTACCAACTTTCCCAAATGCCAGCTATCATCTACAACATCAAATTTAATTCCTATGACAACTTGGTGATATGTGATTAAAATTTTTAATTTAATTCCTCCCAAACATAATAATGTCTGATAGATTTTTTCTTTGAAGTAATCTACCTCATCTACTATGCAAATGGTGAAGTGCCATAGAGTTTTAAATGTGTACTTATGATTACATTTACCCATTTATCATGTTACGTGGCACTATAAACCATAAAAATTCATTTCATTTTGTGAAAAAATTAATATTATTTTCATTCCATTAATATATATATATATATATATATATATGTATGTATGTATGTATATGTATATATATGTATATATATATATATGTATATATATATATATATACATACATATATATATACATATATATATACATATATATATATACTTATATATATATATGTATATATATGTGTGTGTGTATATATGTGTGTGTGTGTGTGTGTGTGTGTGTGTGTATAATAATAATAATAATAATAATAATAATAATAATAATAATAATAATAATAATAATAATAATAGTTAATATAATCTTGATAAATGAAGTTTTTGTGATTCTTGATTTTACTACATTGATGTGATTTGGCCCTATAAATGATGATTTTCAAATCACTTCACTACATATCCAATTGATAATGATACATAGATACATTATTTAACCTTCACGGATATATGATTTAACCTTCATAGATATATGATTATTTTACTTTAATGGACATTGATTATTAATGTTTAATAGATTTGCTCTTCAACATAATCTAATGCGCATATGATTTTCATTAGATTTTATATGCATATAATATTGATTTATAATCTATATTAACATATATATTATATGATATAATAATATTGATTAATATTAAAGTATATGAAGGGATTTAGATGGTGGGTTGACATTAATGAACTATGGAGAGTATTATTGGATAGATTGATGGCATCTCATGGCATGAGGGAGCCTAGAGGCTTCCCTCACACCTCTTTCAATTTGTTTTCACCTTAGTAGTCAAGTCTTATGCTCATAGATTTTAAATTGTAGTGTGTTGTGTTTGGTTGGGTGAAACATGGAGAGTGTGAGCGAGATAGCATTAGAAACTGCATATGTTTATGGATTGAGTGATGTTAGAGAAATGGAATTTAATGGATAAATATCTCATGATTACCTCAATAATATCTTCTAGATTAATATGGAATAAATACATGATGTAATTGTGGACATATTAGGGTAATATTTTCTAGTAAAAGGGGTGAAAAGTAGGGTAAATTTTGATTAGGCAATACTTTTTATCTTGAATATAATGTTTTTGGTATATGATGTTGAAATCATGGTGAAAGTGGTGGTTTTCTATGTTCATCTAGAGTTTCATGTTGGTCTGGTAAAGAAGATTCTTTTACATGATCTAACTCCCCTACCAAATCTTCTATTCTCTAGGTAAGATCAATTTGGAGTTATTACAGCTTCTGCCTTTAAGGATCTTGAGTTGAGATTTATGATCCTCTTAGGTTTTGTAGAATATTTTCAAAATAAGGTGATCCTACTAGATATGAAAATATGTAATTCATTTCTTTTCCATTTATGTTGTAACTAAAAATCCAAATTTTGGAATTGGTTTAATTGTAGTAGTACTAACATGAGTAGAAGTGAGTAGAGGTAGTCAAAAAACTAGTAAGATGGGTACTAAGAGGTAAAGTTATTGTGTCATTATGGTATAACACTATATTGGTGGAGTAAATAGGCCCTAAAGCACTGGAGGTCATCACTCAGTGTCATCTTCATCTAGGGGAAAAGAGACATTGGAACCTATCTTTGAAGAAGTTGTTATTATGGAGGAGGAACCTATTGGTGAAGGTTAGGAAATTTTGCTCCAGAGTAATACATATGATGAGGTCCTAACAGATCTTAATGTCTAAAGTTAGTTGGTTTCATTTTATTTTTTAATTTTTGTGGTCTTTTTTAGAGTGCTTATGTTAATCTAGGGATCTACATTCATTGGTGTATTTGGTGGTGGTTTGGATTTTTTTGATCTTTTGGTTAGCATTGTGTTGTACTTTGTAAACTCTTTCTTTATGGGTTGGGTGCCCTATACAAAACCCATAATGATATAAAATATATATAATAAATTAGTTTAATATATAAAAACATTATGATATTATTATATTATAATATGTCAATTATATTTATTTAATAACTAATATGATTTTTGTACATGGGTGTTAAGAGGGGTTATGTGAATTGAAAGATTGTAAATCGATAATTCAGCCTACTAGTTACTCCAAACCAATGACATTGATTTCAAAATAAGTCCATCTTAAAAATAATTATGGGAGAAAACTTATCAATATTTGAATCACCATGTAATGCTTTAGTCTATGATGGCTTGCATTATTCATGTAAAGAGATAGTATTTTATCACAATCTACATTTAGATATAATATATAAATACATTCAAAGTCTATATAGAGAAATATTATATATAGTAAGTGTTCGAAGGTATACTTCTTAATATGCTCTCACATAACCATATTAATTGAGATAATCACACAAAATCCACTGATTATGCAATAACCTAATAATTATTTCTAAATCATTACCATCAGTTCCAAAGTTCCATGATGATAATTTTAATTCTATTTCCATATTTTAACTTATATAATTTTCATTTTACTATGGTCTTGTAGTAAATTATTGAACATTTTCTGATTTTGATGATCCCCTAAATGTGATCTAAAATCCCATGGTAGGAGACCCATGAAATATAATTTATTATAACTAGTTTGTTTTTATTTTATAATAAAATATATAAGCACACAAAATCCTTTCCCAATAGGTCTTCAAATCACTAGGTATGTTTTGTGTCATTTATTTTAATTGCCATTTTGGGGTTGAATTCATCTCCAAATATTAGTTTTTAAGTTCAAGAAAGGTGACTCACCCTCAAATGTATTTGAATTGGTGAAGTAAATTATTTTAAAGGTATAATTCCTAGGGGGATAAAAATTGAGTCAAATCCCTATTAGATAATTTGCTTATATTACATATTAAAAAAATGTGGATGAAACACCACTTATTATGCAAGAACCTATTATTTATAAATCATTAGCACAACCTCTACATCAAAATTGTAACTCACTTAGTTTTGATCACGGGGCATCTGCATTCATGAAATAAAGAGCACAATTATGGGTGATCAAATTTTATCTTGGTGATTGTAATGGAGAAATTGCTTTTGTTACAATGGCATTAAAAACTTAGAAGCAACCAAGAAGAATATTGAGTTTAGAAATATGATAAAAATTGGAAGTGGACATATATGTTCAAAAGACACCATCTATTCTAATGTGTATGCCTATTATTATACTACCACCACTTATTTCTCCTAATAATTAATAATATTACATCTTCAAAAAAGTGGATGGAACTCCACTTATTATGCAAGATCATAATAAATATTTCTAAATCATTACCATAGGTTCCAAAGTTCCATGATGATAATTATACTTCTATTTCCATATTTTAACTTCTATAATTTTCATTGTATTATAGTCTTGTAGTAGATTATTGAACATTTTTAAATTCTGATGATCCTTTGGATGTGATCCAAAAACCCATGGTAGGAGACCCATCAAGTGTAATTTTTTGCAATGAGTTTGGTTTTATTTTAAAATTAAATAGATAAGCACATAAAATCATTTTCAAAGAGGTATTTGAGTTACTAGCTATGATTTTGTGTCACTTATTTTAATTACCATGTTGGGGTTGAATTCATCTCCAAATATCAGTTTTTAAGTTTAAGAAACGTGACTCACCCTTACAGGTATTTTAATTGTTAAATTAAATTATCTTAAAGGTATAATTCTAAGGGGGCCTCAATATTAAGTAGTCAAATCCTTATTAGACAATTTTCTTATGTTACATCTTCTGAAAATGCGATTAGAACTCCACTTATTATTTAAGAGCCTATTTTTTCTAAATCATTACGATAATCTCTATGTCAAAATTAAAACTGCCTTGGTTTTATTCACAGGGCATCTATATTCACTAGATAAGGAGCATAGTTGTGGGTGATCAATTTTTGTCTTGGTGATTGCAATGGAAAAATTACTTTTGTTACAATGACGTTAAAAAAATTAGAAACAACCAAGAAGAATTTTGGGTTTAGAAATATGATAAAAATTTGAAGTGGACATATATGTTCAAAATACACCATCTATTCTAATGTGTATGCCTAGTATTATACCACTACCACTTATTTATCCTAATAATTAATAATGTTACACCTTTAAAAAATGTGGATGAAACTCCACTTATTATGAAAGAGCCGAATAATTACCTCTAAATCATTGCCATCAAATCCAAAGTTGCATAAAGATAATTTTACTTCTATTTCCATATTTAAACTTATATAATTTTCATTGTAATATAGTCTTGTAGCATATTATTGAATTTTTTTTAATTTTAATGATCCCCTGGATGTGATCCAAAAACCCATGGTAAGAGACCCATCAAGTGTAATTTATTATGATGAGTTTATTTATATTTTATAATTGAATAGTTAAGCACATAAAATCCTTTCCCAAAAGGTCTTTGAGTTACTAGGTACGATTTTTTGTCATTTATTTTAATTACCATTTTGGGGATGAATTCATCTCCAAATATTAGTTTGTAAGTTCAAAAAGGGTGACTCACCCTCACAGGTATTTGAATTGGTGAATTAAATTATCTCAAAGGTACAATTATGGGGGAGATAAATATTAAGGAGTCAAATCCCTATTAAAAAATTTTCTTATGTTACATCTTCTAAAAATGTGGATGAAACTTTACTTATTATGCAAGAGCCTATTTTTTCTAAATCATTAGCATAATCTCTATGTTAAAATTACAACTCTAGTAGTTTTGATCAGGGGACATTTATATTCACTAGATAAGGAGCATAGTCTTGGGTGATCAGGTTTTGTCTTGGTGATTTCAATATATAAATTGCTTTTGTTACAATGGCATTAAAAAAATTAGAAGCAACCAAGAAGAATTTTGGGGTTAGAAATATGCTAAAAATTTGAAGTGGACATATATGTTCGAAATACACCATCTGTTCCAATGTGTATGCCTACTATTATACCACAACAAATTATTTTTCTTAATAATTAATAATTTTACATCTTAAAAAAATGTGGATGAAACTTCAATTATTATGAAATATCCTAATAATTATTTGTAAATCATTACCATCAGTTCCAAAGTTCCATGATGATAATTTTACTTATATTTCCATATTTGAAATTATATAATTTTCATTATACTATTGTATTAAAGTTGATTATTAAACTTTTTATAATTTTGATGATCCCCTAAATGTGATCTACAAACCCAAGGTAGGAGACCCATCAAGTGTAATTGGTTGCGATGAGTCTATTGATATTTTATTGGAATGAAATTTCCTAAATTATACAAGTCTACAATTGGAAACAAATATATATAAGTGGATTTAAAGTCTATATATATAAATACTATATATATTAAATGTTATGAAGGATACTAATTAATATTCCCTCACATAACCATAATTTAGATAAGCACACAAAATCTTTTCCAAAGAGGTCTTTGAGTTACTAGGTATGATATTGTGTCACTAATTTTAATTACCATTATGCAGTTGAATTCATCTCCAAATATTATTTTGTAAGATTAGTAAAGGAAACTTGCCCTTAGAGGTATTTGAATTGCTTAACTAAATTATCTCAAAGGTATAATTCCTTGGGGTGTGGTCTAAAAATTGAGTCAAATCCCTATTAGAAAATTTTATTATGTTACATCTTTGAAAAATGTGGATGAAACTCCACTTATTATGTAAGAGCCTACTATTTATAAATCATTAGCATAATATCTATTTCAAAATTATAATTCCCTTAGTTTCAACCATAATATTGGGCTTCAAAGTTGAAGTACTCATTGTGCTGTTGGCTGAAATGTTTAACCCTGACTTTAAATTGAGATATCACATAGCTTGTTGTCATGAATGAAAAGTTAATATCTATAGATTGGTATGGTGTAGACTGATTATGCCCTCACATAACCATAATTTAGACAACCTCAAAAAATATTTTCCCAAGTCTAAGTTTTGAGTTACTATGTATGATTTGGCATCATTTATTTTAATTACCATTTTGGGGTCGAATTCGTCTCCAAATATTAATAGTTTATTAATTCAAGAAATTTGACTCACTCTCATAGGTATTTGAATTGGTAAATTAAATTATCTCAAAGGTATTCTATGGGGATTAAAAATTAAGGATTTAAATCCATATTACACAATTTAATCATGTAATTTAAGAAATGAATATGAATAAACTTTTTTATTTAGAATAATTATAATAAATAATAGAAATTTGTAAATATTTTTATATTAAAAAACTATCTGAGTTTATTTTTTATTTTTATTTATGTTTAAATCATTAAATATATTTATTAAATAATGTACATAATTGTTTAAATGTTCAATATGTTTAAATATATAAATAGTTTTCTAAAATAATTTTCCCATGCACTTTGAAATTAGGGTGAAGTTTATATTTTTCTCTTTCCATTATTTTCTCTTAGTTTTTCTCTCTCCCTTTTGAAGGTTGAAAAACATTCTTTTATTGACTGTTAGGTTAGCTATGGAATTAGTGGTGGAAGCATTGACCCCATTTTTCACTATCATTTTTGCATGTGTGGCGTTAGTGGTGGAAGCTTTGACCCCATTTTTCACTATAGTTTTTATAGGTTCTTCTTATCATGTATTTAAACTATGTAATGTATTTTTTTAATGTATCTAAAATTTTTGATTATTTTGGCTTGACATGAACCTTTTATTCATTGTTTACTGCTTTAATTTATGAAATTACTAATATTAGGATAGACCTAGAATTTTGTTATGAAATGGCCAAGATAATGAAATAGTGGAGATTAGGATTATTTAGTGCTTACTTGTATTCAACAGGGACCCAAATGGTGAATGTGAGGAAAAGCATATATTTTTTATTAATTGTAAGAAAATAATGAAATGGTAGAGATAATGAAATGGATTAGATAATGAAATGGCAAATATTAAGATTAGTTAGTGCTTACTTATATTCCATAAGGACCCAAATGGTGAATGTGAGGGGAAAGATGAATTTTTTTAATTAACTTTAATCAAATAATGAAATGGTCAAGATAATGAAATGATGGAGATTATGATTGTTTAGGGCTTACTTATAATCAATAGGGGCCCAAATGGTGAATGTGAGGGGAAAGTAGACATAAATTATTAATTTTAAGCAAATAATGAAAAGAGAAATAATAAAATGGTGGAGATTAGTATTGTTTCATGCTTACTTGTATTCAATAAGGACCCGAATGGTTAATGTAAGGGGAAAGCATAATTTTTTATTAACTATAAGAAAATAATGAAATGGTCAATACAATGAAATGATGGAGATTAGGATTGTTTAGCACTTACTTGTATTCAATAGGGACCCAAATGGTGAATGTGAGGGGAAAGTAGACATTTTTTATTAACTGTAAGCAAATAATCATGGTAAAAATGTGTCATGATGAGAGAGGGTTTTAGTGGTTCATCTATCTTTACCCAATCACATCGTTCATCTATTGGCTCTATTCAGAACTCTGAATTGTTTCTATTTTAGACTGAGTTGAAAAGTCATTTTTTAGTTTGTTCCAAGCTATTATTATTTGAGTAAATTTTTTTCCATTTTAAACTAAGTTGAAAAGTCATTTTTTGGGGTGGAAAACTTTTCCCTCATGTCATGTCATAAAATTTAATGAAAGAAAGATTAAATAACACCTAGCATTATTATTTGGGGTGAAAAAATTTTCCCTCGTACATTGATATTCTTGGGCAGAGGTTTCCCATTCATCATTATATATTAAAAAATTTGTTACAAAATATATGCACCTATTAGATATTTTTATGGAAATTTTTTTGAGGGGTGGGAAGCAGCATGGAGCTAAAGATTTGTATGGTTGCTCATTTTTTTATGGTTTCTAGCTATCATTTACATCAAATCAATTTTTTATTTTTTTTTAAAAAAAATTATAGTAAAATTCTCCTAATTTCGATCAGCAACACATATTACACATAATTTTTATATTCTTCAGATCACATCTAGATATCTTCAAAGCATCTAGTACAGGTCTTCTGATCACCTTGTATATATTTTAGATCATTATTAGACCTATTTATAGCATCCTATATATGCCTTTGGATCACACCTAGAGCATATTTAGAGTAATTTTGGAGTGCCTTTGGAGTGTCCTCTAACCATTCAATCATCAAAGCTCACCTATTGAATCCTTAAAATTATAGTCGAAAGTGTTGTAAAAATTATATATTACCTTCTCAAAATTACCCTTCATTGGGATGTTTTGCTGTACTCAAAATTACCCCATTTTTGGGATGTGTTCCTCTACTCAAAATTACCCCATCCATGGGATGTGTTTTTTACTCAAAACTATGCTATTCATCCAAGTAAGAGACAATAACAAGGTAAAAAATTAGTAATAAATTACATACAAACAATGAATAAATTACACTCATATCCTAATTAGATCAGACTTTAAGTATTAAATGTAATACAATATATAACGAAACATAACACTTTAGGGATAGATTATATAACTATGGTAAGATATATGAAATGCTCATCATTTCTCCCCCACTTTACCTTTTACACGTCCTCTCATAAATAAGTGGGATGACTGATCCTTAATCCAAATTTCCTAATTAAACCCTCTAACTCAGATCATAAACTTCAAAATTATAGCCCCAATCATAGTGGCCCCTTAGTAAGAATCTAATATCTTTAACAAATATATGCACCTACACTTCAAATTTAACTTCTACTTGAGAATTTCAACACCACCATGGAAATAGAGGACACAAAATGATAGGAGGCCAAAACCTCATCCAAAGCTAACCATATGAACCTCTTTCCTCTAAGCATAGAGTGATTATCTAGAAAATTACTTTTGCTCTTCTCAGACACCATTTAATATTGGTGGGGCTAAGGACTTCCATGTATTTTAACTCAATAGGTAATGTCTCCCACCTAGAAAGACTTGCATTGAAACCATTGACATAATGGTGGTTTAGAAAAGCCCTAAAATTAGAAATATTAGATCTCAATAGATCATGATACTTGTTCTTCATATGCATATGATATAGTGGTTGAAAAGAAGAAACAAGTTTCTTTTCTTATATAAATTGTGGTCTCATGAATAACCTAGGGGTGGTTTCTAATTCCAAAAATCTATTATTGGCGTATTTCCATGTCATTTGGTTCCTCGGACTGGAGAGAAAGGCACAAAATTGTGTCTCTCCAACAAATAAATTAATCAAAAAACCATGTTCATATCCTAACAAAAAATTGAAAGTATAGAACTCACAAATGGCATCCTACCTTTCTTTAGTGCTCTTTAGAAAAATTTCCATAGATACATGCTCATCTTCAATGATATGTGAAAAACCAAGTGAAATTAACTGAATCTACCATTTATAGAATTGCTCATGTAAGAAAAGAATGTAAACTAATGAAGGTTACTTACATGATAATAGCTTCTTATAAAAACCATAAATGTGTTGGCTATAAGCTTGTGCTTTTTACAATTATAGTTGGGATTCTTCCAATTGCTTCTGAGATTCATCTTTAAGTTTGGCATTTTCATTCTTCAATTTTTGAATTTTCTTCTAGGTGATATGCTAGGTAGAGATTATTTCATGTAATGGAATAGGAAAAGAGGGAACAAATATTGTTGGACCCTCTATTTAAACTACAATCTCTCATGTTTCTCTTTACATGGTCTGAATAGAGGCTTGTAACTCAAAATTTTTAGCAATGATATCTATTATTGTACTAATATGTCAGGAAATCATGGTATTTATATCATAAATACTTTCTCTTGGATTATTAATTAGATTATGTTTATCAACATTGGAATTTTACAAATTACTAATCTTAGTGTCCTTGATAGCAAAATAATTCTACAAATCAATAATCTGAGTGTCCTTGATAGCAAGAGAATTCTATAAATTACTCAATTTTTAGGTTTGTGAAAACATTACATTATGGACCATAGTTTTTTCAGTTTGTATTCCTTAAAGAATTATTTCTTGGTCACTAACTCTAGTAATAGATTCTTCCCACCTTTGTTTCATATTATAAATCATCAAGTCCTTACCTTTCAAAGTTTAATGGATAAAATCTAACTCTATTTGTTGTACTCTAATTATTTTCTTATGGTGTGATAAATATATGACATGCCACAATTCTTTTGCTTCATTTATAGAATGTAGAGAAGATGGACCTCCTTTAATCAAGGGTGAATTACCCTTATCAGTAATAGAGGGCACAAGACACTCTACTTTTTGAGGTACAACTTCTTCTACTAGGTTCCCTCTACAAATACAACTTCTTCTATGGCATACACATCTTCTTCTTCTTCCTATAATATAGGTTGATGAATGCACTAAAGTTTAGTTGGAGGAGGATGAGGTGTGTCTGAATAAATTCCCATTTATCTCTTTGATATCTACCATAGGATCTTCAAAACCAATGGTGAAGGAGATGTTTGTTTTATAATTTAAATTTTGGGTTCTTCAATCTTGATTATAGTGGAAGGAGGAGAGGTAGAGCATGGTATCTTTTTGGTAGGAACTAGAGAAAAAATTCAAAGGAAAGATGACCAAGACTTTCTATCCTTTGGTTTACTAATAAAATAATTTTGACAATTATGAGTAACCAACAAATGATGGTGGGTAGACCCAATACCTTGTCTTATCTTTGAATAAACATTATTTAGAGCATTATTAAGGAAAGAGGGAATATTGAGCATATATTCTTCTCAAGCAGATCCTTTCCTCAAATTAAGGAGTCTCATAGCATCTCTACCCACTACTATAAATTAACCATCACAAGTGATATATTTCATTATCCAAAAAACAACATTTTTCCAAGGTTGAGGAAGACTTTCTCTCAAAATTACCTTGGCCACTCCTTGGGGGGATTTGTCTAGTCTAGGGTGTGTTTCATTTCCTTAAATAAACATATAAATTAGGTAAGAAATTTTGATATTTTCAATGTCAAATACTCCATCCTTAGGAATCCCAGATAGAGCACTAATTATAGAATGATTCACTAGAATGTTCTTCCCTTTGATAATAGTATGATCTTCATCAAAATTATCATAGAATTCTTGCACAATTCTTTCATGGAGTCCTTAAAACATTTTTAAGAAATTCAACTAACCTATTGTTCCAAAGATGTCTCTAGCTACTTCATCTTATAGCAATGAATCAAAGGATTCCATTTCACCTTTTTTATTTATTCCACCCATCTTCATAGCAATCACTATCTAATTTCAAATCTAACTATGTAGTAAAAACATAGAGCTCATATTTGTATAGGGAATAGGGGAAGCGATAGGTTAGAGATATGACCCAACAATTACTAGTAGTGATAATGCAAAAATGAATAGTAAATTTGATTATATGATGTGATTATGATAATAATTATGGTTTCATATATCATTATCTCTTCAGAGCATGTGAGATATAATGGCAATGTGTTTTATCCAGTCAAGTAGTTGCATGTGACATAAAGGTCATTATTGGTATTACTAGTAGAAATAATTGCAATTAATTATGTGTCATACCAAATATTTTTGAAAGACCGTCTATTTACAACATAGTTACATCAATCTTGTTTGAGAATACCATTTGAAAACATCATCACAAAATACCATCACATTAATTCTTTTGAAGATCTTTTGAAAATATTGTCACATCAAATTTTGGATTATGGAATTATTGCTCTAATGGCATTGTTTTGATTTGAAATAATGGAGGTGGATTCTTCACATTCATTATTTTTCATCTTAAAAGTATAGATATCAATCTTTGGAGCTAAATCACTAGTCTTTGGAGTTAAACCTTCAGACTTCAGAGAAAAATTGTAGTCCATTTAAACTTTATTTATATATAAAAGTATAAATCACCTTATATATAAAGAACCTAGTTTATTACAAAAACCTTATATATATTTAGCACCTTATGAATATAAATAAATAACCTTATATATATGGTGTTATTTTTATCTATTTGTGGCCAAATGAATCTGTTTAATCTTTGTCTTGTGTGAAGAACCACCTGGGGACTCTGTTGATGGAGGCAATTTCTAAACTAGAGTTTGTCCCATATGAATAGAGAAATGGGATTTTTTTGACTTGAAAGTTACAAATGTTCCTTCTTTGGTCATGGATTTTAAATTTTGATTGATGAGATTTTATATTGTCTTAATGTGGGATGAATGCATAGAAGACCTTTTTGGAAATCTCGATTATTACAATGTTGATGGTGATCCTAGTTCATGCCTTATTAATGGGAAAGATTGTCAAACTTTAAACTATTAATTTTAGTAATTAATCTCTCTATAATTTAATTTATCTTTAATTTGAATTTTATTTGTTGTTAATTCTAACTTTAAATCTAAATATTGCAACCTTTTGACATGTGGCTACCACCTCAGATACAAATAAGTACTCACATGGTATGAATATGACTAAGTTGTCTAGTTAGATCAAAATTTAGACACATGGAAGATTTCAATTACCTTTTAGATTATTATAATGAAACTTTGCATGATGATTCATTTGTTTCTCACCACTTGGTGACCCTCAATTTGTAGTGGGCTCTCGAGTGGTGCCTTTTAATTCTAATACCTTATATATGGAATATACTCTTGTGCCTATTTGAAAGTTATCTTAGAAAATACATTTAAGGGTAAAAAAAATCTTGTGCATGTTTTAAATATATTTCCTCTACCTTGAAGGTATTATATGAGCCTTCAAAATATCACCCAATAAAGCCCTCTATGTAAAGGAAAATTCCACTTGTTCTTTGAAGGAGAAATCCTTTCTTGTGCCTATTTGAAAGGTATATCTTAGGAGATACCTTTAATTATAAATCCACTATTTTTATTGAAAGGTTTCTCTTGGAAGATACCTATAAGGTATTACAAGGGCCTTCAAAATATCACCCAATATTACTTTCTATGTAAAGGAAATTCCACTTGTTCCTTTCAAGAGAAATCCACTCTTGTGCCTATATAAAAGGTATATCCTAAGAGATAATTTGAAGGTTAAATCCACTCTTTTACATGTTTTAAATTTACCTCTTAGGAGATACCTTGAAGTTATTACAAAGTCTTTCAAAATATCACCTAGTAGTGCCTTCCATGTAAAGCAAAATTCCACTTGTTCCTTAAAGGAGAAATCCACTCTTATCCATATTTGAAAGGTATCTCCTACAAGATATATTTAAGGGTAAATACACTCTTTTTTATGTTTTAAATTTATTTCTTATGAGATACCTTGAAGGTATTATAAAAGTTTTCAAAATATCACCTAATAGTGCCTTCCATACAAAGGAAAAATGCACTTGTACCTTGAAGGAGAAATCCACTTTTGTTCTTATTTTAAATGTATCTCCTAAGAGATTCCTTGAAATGTAAATCCACTCTTTTTCATGTTTAAAATGTATCTCCTAAGAGATACCTTGAGTGTATTACAAAAAAAATTGAAATATCAATCAATAGTGCCTTCCATGCAAAATAAAAATTCCACTTGTTCCTTACAGAGAAATACACTCTTGTGCCTAATTTAAAGGTATATCCTAGGATATACCTTATTTTGGTTCCTAATTTTACACCTATGTTTCTCAACCTTAAAAACTTGAAGAAAAAGGAAAGCAAATATGGAAACCCCACTAAGTCTATCATTATATCCAAGGATGGGTTTGACATCAAGACTCAACTGAACATAGAAAATAATCAAGAAGCACCTAAAAAGGGTATGGTTAGTTCCCTAGTACTTTGAAATATACCTAAAATAAGGTGAGAGGACATAATTGGTAGTTTTCTCTCTTGAATTGATTATTTAACTCAATATTCATGGAACCAAACTTGCACAATCTAACCAGCAAGGGTTGTCACATAGAATGAGAAAATACTCTAAGTTATATATAAGCTACTAAAGAAAAATATTAATATTATTGTAACTTACATTCTAAATAATCTTCAACAACATGGGGCTAGATAAGAGATTACATTTTTGATCTTTATAAAATATAAACACATGCTAATTATATAATATTTATGTGATCATAGGCACATAACACTTATGATATGTAGAAGGTGTCTTATATGCAAGGTAAAACAAGGTAGGAAAAAAACTATCAATTAATATAGATTATAAGTGGAGGGTTAACATATGAGCACAAAAAAAATTGAGTAAACTTCCATATCACCTCTACCAACAAATGTAGTAACGATTTAGAAAATATGAAACTAAAACCATGCATGAATGATATCCTTATAGAACAACTCCTATTTGAATCCAAAAGCCTAGGATTACCCATGAAAAGGATATCAACACCTTATTTCCAAATCTCAAAGTAAAAATGATTTAATAATATAGATATACTCTCTAACTGATTGCCATAAAGATGAATATATTAGATCAATGATCAACTAAGCATGTAAAACATGGTATTGTAGTTTAATTAAAAAAAGAATGGAAACCATCAACAAATTTCATTTATCAATTGAACCAAAAATGTGTATAATGTGTATTTGACAACATAACAAATATACGCTATGCAATAAAATCTTATAACAAGGGAGACATTTTTAATTCTCTCAAATCTTGTCAATATTTTTTGTGAGGAATGTTACATAGTGAGAACTCTTCAATTCTATATCTCTTGACTCAAAAATTGAACTAACCTTTCTAAAGGGACACACACATTTTTCTTATACAAATGAGCTAAGCCTAGCATATTCCTAAAGGTGCTCTAGCTGGAAGATTACTTCATAGGCCTAGATTTTATTATACCTCATGATTAATATGATTTTTAGGATTATGTGTGTCCTCTGATGATGAAGAAAAAATTGACTTTCCACTAAGGTAGAATGTTTCTTGTTATCCACATGAAGGATAACCCTGTAAGTGACAAAAAAAACCTTTATCTTCTTACACAACAAAAAAAACATTCCTTTATTATCTATATGATTGAAAAAACTACCTAAAAATGGGCATGCCACTATTGGTGAAGTACAATGGTTTTCCAATAGGGAAAGAGAAAACAAAAGGGAAAATAATGGAAAAGGGAAGCAAAAAAAAAGGAGAGGTGGTGCCATATTGGAAGAAACTAAAATATTCAATTAGGTTTTGGAATTGATCTTAATGATGGAATCCTTTACCAACCTATTTTTATATTTTATATATTCCTCAAGCATGGGGGAGAGACTCCCTTATTCTAGGTTTTCTTGGTATTTTAATTTGACTCTATATTCTTCAAGCCAAGTAGCAATCCATTGAATCATGGTCTACTTCTCTCTAATGAATTCCTTGAGTTGGTCACAAGATTTATCTAATGACACAAATTGCTTTATCTTATGGACATCAAAGAATTTGTGTTGCACATCAAGGAGGTTCTTTAGATTAGCACACCCTGTATCCTCCACTAGGTCATTTACACCATCAAAGTTCACCATCTTCCTTAGCATGGCATCTATCTCCCTTGTCACAATCTTGAGAGACTGTTCTTCTCCTTTTAGATCAAATATTGCATCTTTGAGTATCATTAGATGACACTTTATTTATATTTGATATTTCTTAGGCCTTTGATCATTTAGAGTAATGATCTTCTTTACAATCAAGGTATTCATGATCATATTATAGATCTCTTCAAACATCCATTGAGCCTCCTTCTATTTCTTGGTGTCTACCTCATAATAAAATATTTAGGCATCACGCTCTCTTTTATTTTCTATTATATCACTCAAGAATTTAAATTCAAAGTGGAATATTTATTCCACCCTAATACCTAGGTCTTGTTATTGGTCTTCAGTTTCCCATCCTTTAGTCTTCAAATCATCAATTTAGTTAGAGTTCAAAGATGCAAAGTATATATGGAGAGGACTTGGAGATATGGTAGTAGTTGGAGTTACTACCTTAGGGTCAATCAACAACTTTTACAAATACTATATCATAGCCTAGTTCTCTACCTTTAACTCCTCCATGGTGGTCATGTCTTTATCCATCCATGGGCTACCATCCTACCCAAAACTTACGAGCTACATTTTAGATAATTTGTTGATGGCTCCCCCAAACTATATCTATAGAAGGTGTAAATTTTAAGGGTAGCATCCTTATTTGAATGTGTGAGGAGGAAGGATGGCTATCTCTACATTCCTTTCTCCTATAGTGGTGAAGGTGGTCTTAAAATGTGTTCAAGATTTTTTAGGGGGCTTGGAATTATGTGCTTGAGTGATCTTCATTATGTTGATATCCCCTATTTTTCTCATAATGTCTCTTTTTTCCTTGATCTACTCTTTAACCTAAAGAAAGGGTTTGGTCTGAAATCCCGTTGAAGTGGTGGATACTATTGATAGCCTTGAGATAATGAAGGGTGGTGTCATTGGAATGATAAATGTAGGGAGTGCTATAGGTTCTGGTATTGGGATAAACATAAAATGTTCAATATCTTCATCACTCTCTTACTCCTCACCACCTTTATCTACTCCATTTTCCTTCTCCAAGCTCAGCTCTATCTACTCTAAAGCATCAAACTCTAACCCAACATGATGAGATTTCATGAGAAACTTCTCAATCAAACTTCCCTATTTTATTGACTAGCTAGAATATTGCATGGCCACTTCACCTTTTTTATTTTCTTGGGCCTTTGTCATGGATGAGGCTATGGTGACATACCTAATACCTTTGGGAAAATCTTCACCAGTCATGACCTCAAGACCTTCATTATATGTTGGGTTATGGACCCTAATGTGAGGGAGAAAGATTTATGGTACTTCAATTAAAGTGAAATATCCTGAATCACACTCCTTATCATCATTATTAGAATCATCCTATTCATTATTTACTTTTGTATGGGTGAGGGTACCCATTTGTAAGTTTATTCCATCACTTTCCTTCACACTCACATTTTTTTAGTGTTGGACTTGACACCTTTAAAGGGGAAGGGACATCTTGTGGTACTTATAGAACCACCTTTGAGTCTCTTTGCTCAACCACCACATCAAAAATGGTGTCACCTTGAATGTTCTACTCTATCTCTCCTTTAGCTCTTTCACTAGACTTGTTAAATTCTTTAGTTTTACCATGATTACCTTGGCCTAGTGGTTGGGTGATGACATTATCAATGAATGTCTATGTCTGATGAACCTACTTTTTTATCTTGAGGGGCCTAAACTTGTGTATAAAACTCAAAATCATCTTGTAAAAAATTATCTAAATATAAAATATCATTTGAGGTTATGATGTCTTCCTCATCACCTTTGTTTTATACTAGTAAGGGTATTTATTTTGAAAATAAGTCCATTACTGGGGCCTTCACTAGGGTTTGAGGCCTCTTCCTTGAATTTATCTACCCATTTTTCACTTATGGAGGATTTAATGCATGTTGCTTCTTCATCACCTTGGTGGTGGGTCTACCTTCATCTGAATCCTCATCATCACTCATATCCCTTACTTTCTAGGCATATGAGGTCTAGTCATCCTTCCTCTTTGTCAAGAACCCACTTGGAGGTTAAAAGTCCTTCTTTACTCTCTTTTATTTGGGGTGTTATCCTTATTCCTCCCCTCCTCTCTCCCTTGATTGTATCTTTGGGGGAGGGGTAGCTACTACTTGTTACATTGGTGTAGTAGGTAGAACATTCATTGGATTGGCTATGACGATGGTCACTAGAATAGCTGGCATTGTTGGGGTTCCCTCTCTTAAAATGGATACGGGGGTGGCACTAGCCAATGTAACCTCCCTATTAATAATTTAATCCCAATTTTATATTAGTCTTATTATATTTAAAAAATATAGTCTATCCTTAGATTGTGTTATTATTATTGATTCAATATCAACCAAATTAGTGAAATCAACACCACTAAGCTTGTGCTTGCCCTTACTTTTTTAATAATGGTGATAGAGCCATAGGATCACCACTATACTTGGAGAAGAAACCTCTCAACTCCTTAACTCACTTGAGCTCCTACAGGTAAAGGGTGTCATAAGCAACAATATCAGCCCCATTTTCCTTCAGCCACCTGAAGGTTCTTCTCATTATTTAAAAATCTCTCTAGGAGATGGAATCATTTTGATCATTATTGAAGTCCACCTACAAGATGACCTAGGCTTCAATTTTATTTTCACTATATAGTGGACATAGTGTCTTCTTGTCATCTACCATATCTTGGGGGATGGGGGTGATTATACACAAAACCTCTTATACTATCAACCTCATGTAGTCTAATTTTTTGATGCCTTCCTCAATGGTGTAGTTAGACTAGATGTCTTCATAGTGTGATTGATCCAAAATCACATTAGTCACCATATTCACCAACTACCTGATATCATAATTGGCATAGGGTGACATCTTATTGATTACAACTATCCCATTTCCTATTCTAATCCATTCACCTTATCAATAAAAGGGCATGAATAACAACTAATTTGGACTAGGAACATAAAAGGAATATTTATCTTCTTAGTTGATATCATTTATTATGGAGGCACCATCTATCGACTTATCTCTATTACTGACAATTTATCATCTAGGTACCTCGGCAAATTATGTGAGCACCATGACTAACCACTCACCTAGATATATGTGAATGCCCTAAATTAAAAATAGGAGGTGCCATATCTCTCAATTACCTATTTTGATACATCAAACATTTAATTCAGGTGTCTTAAAGGAAATAAGACACTCATCATGATGTTGAAGAAGTAATTGTATACCCTATACAAGTTCTTATTGAAACCATCTATGGTGATTTGTAGGTATATCTCATAAATTATTATTCCATTGCGGTTCTTAGTGAGCCCTTAAAAAGTTCTATTATGCACCAAGTTATACATTAAATAAGAGGACATGTAGAATGTACCTATAAATTCCTCTTTTAAAATAATTATAACTTAGAACTACATCATCTACTTGTACAGATTATCACTAAGGATAGTGGCCTATTCAAACTTCTTCTACTTTTCCAATTTACATACTAGGATTAGGAACATCCATGGCTCAATTTCTTCCATGATGGGTATCCTATAAACGTTAGAGGCCATATAAATAATATAATAAGGCAATTCATTGAATTCCACTAGCTTCAAACTCTTGGCCATCCTAGAGGCCTTCTATCTCTTCTTGGCCATCCAATAAGTATTCATAATGTCCCAAATTATCTTATCATTCTTCTTCATGTATTCTTAGCATTATTCCATGGTGATTTTAATTCTATCAATATGATCAAGAATATTTGTCATGGTACTGAGGGCCATATGGGTGAAAAAGAAAACAATCAAATGGTTACCAATGATAATGATCCTAGTGTCTAGTTGGTACATTTGATCACATGTAATAATCAATTTTGGATATGGGGAAGCTAAATGAAATTTTTTCATAGGGGTGATGTAGCTCATCCCAACATTAGACACTACTTAAGGGGGGTTCGCCCATTATAAGGAATTAAAAAAGACTACAAAATCTAGTCTCATGACATTTGTATCCCTAATCCCATCTAAGATAGAGACAATAATGCCCTTCATAATAGTTGAGGATGTTTCCATTCTAAAATAGATTTCTAATGCAATAATTCAAATTTCAACAACCTCTTCACTCAAAAAAACCTCACAAAACCTTTCAACTCCTCTCAAAAATCACAACACGTGGAGGTAAAAGAAAACTTACTATTAATGTAGAGGGTGGCACACAATAAAAGCTAAAAAAACATGAAGGAATCATCATAATCACATCCTCATGATGTAAATAACTAGGTAACATAAATAAATTGAAGGAAAAAAATGTAATCTCTAAATGTAAATGGTGGACATAAAAGAAAAAATCCTTTAGTCATAATCCTTTGTAGTTTGAGATTAGGGTTTCTATTAACACTTTGGAGTATAGCAGCCATTCACCACCTACTCTCATTAATTACTTAAGATTCATTTGAAAAAAAGAGAGAAAGTAATAATATTTAGTTTATGTTGGGTGATCTACCTTAAAATGCATTGAATCATATGAGTGAAGGATACATCATGGTACTTTTTTAGACCCTTGAAGAATTTTGCACCTTTTTCACTCATTACTTTTCCTCTAGTACAATATGTCCCAAACTCTTTATAAGATGTAAAAATTCCATGTGTCATTATTTACCATTTAAAATTAGGACACTTAGGTCTTTAGGGTCTTTTTGAACTTTTCCCACCAAGAGGTAAGTGAGGAAAATTTAAAAAAGATCCCAAAATCTAAAAGATCTTAAGGAGCTACCATGTGGTATCACTTTGTTTGTAGCTTTAGATACTCGAGCCTTGGAGACTTTCTATGCCTTGTACACTTAAAGATAAGTGGGGAAATCTTAAAAAAGGGCCCAAAATTTAGAAATCCTTAAGAGCCCATCACATGTCTAACCTTGGATGTAAGCGTGGACTCTTAGTCACCTTTTACCTTCATACCAAATTTATTCAAATAGAAAAGGGTACCATATCCTCCTAACCCTTGAGAATGTTTGTAGGACTCCCTTGAGACAAAAATACATCTTTCACTTAGTTCATTAGAAAATTCCTCACCTTAGTCAATTGTTTAACTAGGTAATTCCTCACCTCAATCATTCAATGTAATCAGATAATTTCATCCAAGACCACACTTCCATCTTCTCATTGTGAGTTATTCCACTATGAAATTACTTGTTTACCCTTATTTGAACTAAAGCATTTTTCTAATAAGGGACTAATTTCTCTAGTGAAATTTTGGTATTTCCACTCTTGTGCATATTTTAAAGGTATCTCTTAAGAGATAACTTAAGTTATTACAAAGGCTTTCAAAATATCACCTAGTAGTACCTTCTATGAAAATTTCACTTGTTACTTGAAGGAGAAATCCACTATTATGACTATTTAAAAAGATTCTCCTATGAGATATCTTGAAGGGGAAATCCACTCTTGTGTATTTTTTAAAGGTACTTATTAGGAGATACCTCAAAATATCACCTAGTAATGCTTTCCATGTAAAGGAAAATTGCACTTATTCTTTAAAGGAAAAATCCACTTTTGTGCGTATTTGAAATGTATCTCATAGGAGATACCTTGAAGGGAAAATCTATTCTTGTACATGTTTGAAAAGTATATCCTAAGAGATACCTTGAAGGTATTAAAAAATCTTTTAAAATATCACTAATCAGTGTCTTTCATGCAAAGTAAAATTCCACTTATTCCTTACAATAGAAATCCACTCTTGTTCCTATTTGCAAGGTATCTCCTAGGATATACCTTGATGGGAAAATCCTCCCCTTAAGTATGCCATGAGTAAATCCGATGACCCTACAAAATAATACGAAGGAAAGAAGCCTTGTAAGGATAAGACTTTGGTAACTAATTTCATGGACCTAATCATTGGATCTAGGTCTCAAACCTAAGGACCTAATCTCTAAATATTACTAAAGGGATGTTAAACAAGGGCAACATATGAAATTAGATTCTTTATGGAAAGGAACCTTTTTCATCATCAAAAATAAATGGGTAAATGATTTCAAACTAGAATATTTAGAAGGAAATGCCTTAGATATAACTATTAATAGGATCAACTTGAAGCATTTTATTTGACTTCCCACCATCCCTTGTACATGTTAGATAGTTTCCTTTCTCCTTTCTTGTGTTTCCCTCCTCTTCATTATTTTTCCCCTTGTTTTCCTTTATTGTTTTTTTTGAATAAGTGACATTAACACAAGTGAATTTTGGGACTACCACATGTCTTTTACACATGTTCAAAACACTCTCTAAAAGATAATTATATACCTAGTTTCCCTATTGTTAATGTCAATATGATCTATTATGTGTGGCTTCCCATAAGTATCACTAAAAATCTTCCAAGGTAACACTTCAAGTGTGTGTGCCATTCTTATCATTTATGGGATTAGTGTATAAATCCACCCTTCCTACTTATAAGTAATCACATACCATTTTTATGTTTGAAGAGAGCATCAAAAAATTGAATCAATCAGAAGGTAGCCTCAAAAATAAAGGGAACTAGCAAAAGCATTAGTTTTCCCAAAAAAGGTAGAGAATTATCTTGAGAGTCAATCTTCATCCTCTTGGGCAATGGAAGATTATACATCTTCTTCAGGAAGTGATAAATTTCCATCAAAGTAGAGATATCATAGCTCAAGTAGTGGAGTATCCCCTCCTCTTACATAGACCATGAGAAGATCCTATGCTCTAGCCTTTACCCAAGTAAAAGGGAAAGTCCCCAATACCTTGCTAGCCATAAAGAGACCATACAAAGATAAATCTTTGGTGATCAACTCAATAGATGAGATTTTAGATCTAGAACAATCCCACAACCTTAAATACTTGAGGGAGGGCACTCATACCCAAAATCTTGATAAAATTAGTAGGAAGAAGTATCCCTCCTTTGGATGCAAAATTTGGGACTATTCCTTAGCACATCACATGGTGCCCTTTGTGCACCTTTTTACTAAGATAGTTACCCTCTACACTAGAAAATATGATGCCTAGAATAGTACAATCACAATAGGTACCCACTTTAGGGTCAAGATCAATGTAGATAATATTAGATAAATTCTCTAACTCTAAAATGATCCAAATTTTGTTATCTATATCATTGAGATCCTTTAAAGCATTTGGGACTCCAAAGTAGATTATAGGGCATGTTTCCCTAGATCCCTTCTCAACCAAAAGATGACAAAGGTACCTCCCATACCCTTACACCTATTAGATTTCTAGGCACAAAATGTAAAGGATACCTTATCCATGCTAGAATTCAACTTGGGCATGGATGTTGATGCCAACATCAAATAATTCTAGTTGGGAGTGATATTTATCATGAACATGGTAGAGAATGTGGAAACTTTATGGATGTATTTAGCTAAATCCATAGCCTCTACCATGAAAGAAGAGCTATAAAATTTCTTGATAAAAAGTACCTTCCAATATCCATCTTACCTTATGTACTTAATATTGTACCAGCACTCCAAGTTCATCTCTAAATATCTTTAATTGAACAATGTGGGAATGGATGTTTTGCCCAACATCATCACCTTCATCACATCTAGACCCACATCCTATCAATCATGGTAGACTAATATAAGTTATCAGAGTGGTTTATGGCTCTAGCTTTTGTAGATCGTAGTGGGTAAGATGTCATCCCCTAGATGATAATTTAATAACAAGCATGGCTCAAAGGTACTGGGGTCCTATTTGATTGGTTCTAGGGGGACCATTTCTAATTCATTCAATCACATGGGTTCGTAGAGGAGCCTTTTTGACTTCTCAATATGCTAATTGATAGGACCCTAACCCTTGATTTAGTATGATAGCATAATAACATGAAATCCCTTTATGGGTTAGGAAAAATAAGAAAGGGGATATATGACATTCCTTTTTCAATGGATGACATCACAATGTAGAAAAAACACTATGAACATCTCTTCATAGCTAAGTTGGTAGAGCTAGACTTGGATATGATAGATTACTAATGTGATATATAGTGGGATTAGATCCTACTATCACACCGAAGCTTTAGAATTGATCATATTTGGAATAAATGAGGTCACCTATGGGAGATCTCCCTCAAAATTGCATGGACCTAGCCTTGATCTCTCAAGATGTCCCTAAACCATGGGAGTCTTTTTATGATAAGGTATAAGATTTTAACCTAAAAAAGAAGCCATCTAGGATGATGAATCAATAGATAAATTCCTTAAGATAGAGTGAAGATAATAAGGATGCCTCCCTAAAATATAGACACAAGCTCAACTAGGCACATGCTACTTTATATGAAGATGCCTCAAATGAGAAATTTGAAGAGCTATGTGATGAGGTCCATCCAAAAGAGAATGAATATATCATGGAAGCAAATTCCACACTAGTTATTGAGGTATCTAAGGATGATAAATAATAATATACCCTAGAACAAGAAGAATCCATGGTGGGCCAACCCCCATCAACATGGCTATCATCCCTACCCCCTTATGCCATGGGCTAGTAGTACTAAAAGGCACCTCATGGGCACCTCATGATTGGGTCATCTCAGCTCAAGTAGATCAAGGTACCAGTTTCCAACCCACCAATGGCTCTTCTATAGAAAAATACCCATCTTGATGATCCTCTCCTTTCTACCTCCACCTCCTTACCTTCTATAGCTCCAACACAAATTATAATGATAGATACTACCCAATCAAACACTCTGACTTTTCTTGTTAGCCCTTCTTTAGCCTTGATGACCCCATTATAAGTTGCAAAAATTACCACTACCCAAGTTGACACTTCATAACCCTAATCTTCTCCACATCCCCTCAACCCATTATCATATCTGACCCATTCTCTTCCACCTTTCCCATATCTTCCCCCATGCCTTTTCTCACTCCCCCACCATTATCATCCACATCATCCTTACTCATCACATAGTCCCTATTCTCCCCACCTTGTAGGCTCCCATAATTTTCACCTTCATCCCTCATTGTTTTTTTGAATTGTCTCACAAGAGAAGGTCCACTACTTCATAGTAATAGAAAACCATCCCATTCTCACTACCTCAAGGAACCCATTTCATAGGTGAAATCATCTAAGTGATGGGTCAACTTTAGTAATAGATGGATGTAGTGAGGGCATCCCATATAGCCCAAATGAAAAATAAGAGGGGAAAATGGGCCAAATTTGGAGCCCAACCCCACATGTGGTCATTTTATGACCCTAAATAGTAGTCCTTCATAGTCTCTCATCTGACCCCTCAATTAATTAATCCCTAATAACAAATACAATTAGGGTATTACACCATCTAAGTTGTTAGGCTTAAACTTAGACAAGTTTATCCCACTAATAATGTTGATCTTATGGAAGAAATATAGAGGTCAATAAATATTGACTACATCAAGGTATCATGTCACTTGGATAAAATCAAGTAGGGGCTCATCAAGGTCAAGGCCACGACTAAATGCCTCAAGGATAAGGTTAAATCTAAAGATACCAACCTCAACTAGGTAAGAACTAACCTTTAAAGCCATGTCACAATGGAAAGATTCTAGGTTAAGGCTGACAAATAGATGGCCATTGAGATCAAACTATAAGAGGCAAAGGCAAAATTGGCTATAGTCTATGAGAATCTCTTCGATGTAGAGTGGGTACTCTAAATACTCCATAACTTGACACAATAAAAATCCTTGGTCAAGGACTAAGATATTGAGAGATTAGAGAATGACCTCATTACTCACCCTTAAGGCGTAAAAATCTTTCCCCTGGACTAAAAACTATACAGGTATTACTAGGAATGGATCAAGGTTATGGTATGAAACCTAAAATCAATGCTTGTTTTCATCACCAACATGTAGAATTTGATGGCCCAAGTGGGCTCATCTATAAACCAAGTGATCACCTTCATCACCCCTAAGGTCCTAGACTCATAAATCCTAGTCTTGAATCTTTACAACACCTATCTTAATGATTTATAGCTAGTAGGTGTGGAAAACTAAAAGAATGTGGTGGCAAAGGTGAACAAGTTCTTAAGTTGTAATAAGGCAACAAAAAAATTCAAGGCATTCCTCAATTCCTTAGAAAAAGTGGTCCCAAAAAGGAAGGGATGCATTGAAAAATTATTCCAATTGGGGCTCCTTCTCCTTTCTTAACTAAATATAAC
This sequence comes from Torreya grandis, assembly GCA_037957365.1. Taxonomy (NCBI): domain Eukaryota; kingdom Viridiplantae; phylum Streptophyta; class Pinopsida; order Cupressales; family Taxaceae; genus Torreya; species Torreya grandis. Next base: position 161,291 of record JARHVA010006811.1, on the reverse strand, counting down.
ATTCTCCTTGACTATCAGTTCAAGGCACTACTCAAACAAAACTAGAATGACTAGTCTATTTTCATGGCCCTTAATCAAACAAATGATGCTTCCAAAGTGAAGAATATTTTTCACCCACTCACTTAGCTAGAGTTTTAGATGCTAGAGATGGTTGAAATCCTAAGGAACATCTCCTATAAGGAGATATTTGACTTAGATAGACCCTTTGAATTTCTCAATAAAAAGACCCAATTGAAGTAGGAAGAATGGACACCCTTTTTGGTGGCCCTAAAAAAGTTGTAAATGTCAATCTACCTAGAGATTTTTGGGTTCTTCCATCCATAGGTAGACTCCCCTATGATTTTTTAGGAATTGTGGATCATAAATCCATAATTGACAATTTTAGAGTAGTTCAAGTTATGACCTTGGATTCACTTAGTACTAAGCAGTTCCTCAGTGCCTCTCAACTTTTCTCCCCATTTAGCCCCTTTTCTATCTTTGGCCCCTTTCTCAAATTTTATTTTTGTGAAGTGTGAGCCTCTTCCTACTATCTCCATTCCCATTTTTCAATCATGCTCTAGAATGGCATTTTCCTTAAAACTTCATCCAATTACTCCCCATAATTAAATTAATTGGTAGAGTCTAAAAATTAGAACTTGATTTAGCTAATCAAGAGAATGGACAATGAAAAGCAGAAAGATTTGTACTTGCATATGAGAACTTCTCCATATGATTAGGTGGCTCTTCAAAAAAATTTAGTTTCACAGTTTGAGTGTTAGAGTTTTTTGTGGACACCCTTGTGAGTTACTAATAACTATGGATCAAAAATCCCATTTATTATTTTTGAGTAGTTCATTTGTTAAAAGTTCCTTGTCACCTTCCAATGATGCCCCTTTCAACCTCTTTCTTCTTCAAGCCTATTTTCAAATATTGGCCAAGTCTTAGACCTCATCTAACCATTCATCTTAAGGAGACTTATGTCTCATTATAGAGGATCACTAATTTAACATGTGCCAACCCTACACTCGATCTCACCAAATAGTCCCTAATCCATTTAGAGAATCATAACATGACACGTGTCATTTAGGAACTTTCTTAAAATAAGCATTGGGTTGCCAAAGCATATAAGAGCACCATTAAATGAAGGTGTGGGTCCTTCCTTATGATCAAGGACTTTAAATCACTTTAAGCTGATGATTTTTATCTTTGGAAGAGAACATGTGAGATCATCCTTGCCTATATATTGTAGGCTTTTCTTGATATCATTTTTTTGAGTTATCATATTTTTATTTACCATTATAATAGACTACAAATAGAAAAATTTAGAAATTTTTATATTTTATGTCTCATGGGTCTGAAAGTATGATTTGTATGTGCCCTCTTATGGCCTTATATATTTAGTCTCCATCTACAATGAAGAGGATGTGATGTTCTTTGTTATTTGGAGTGGGAAATTATCTCTATCTATTATTTATTTATTTTTGCTTCTATAGTAGGGTAAATACACTTTTTTTCATGTTTGAAAGGTGTCTCCTAGGTGATACCTTGAAAGTATTATAAGGTATTTCAAAATATCACCTAGTAGTACCTTCCATGTAAAGGAAAATTCCACTTATTCCTTGAAGGAGAAATCCAATCTTGCACCTATTTGAAAGGTATCTCCTAAGAAATACCTTTTAGTATAAATCCACTCTTATGATTGAAAGGTATCTCTTGGGAGATAATTTAAAGGTATTATAAGCGCCTTCAAAATATAAAATAGTAGTGTCTTCCATGTAATGTAAAATTCCACTCTTGTCCCCATTTGAAATGTATCTCTTAGGAGATAGATACCTTGAAGGGGAAACCCACTTTCTGCATGTTTGAAGGATATCTCCTAGGAGATACTTTGAAGATATTATAGGGGACTTCAAAATATTACACAATAGTGCCTTCCATGTAAATTAAAATTTCACTTGTTTCTTGAAGGAAAAACCCACAAAATGGACTATAGGCTAAAGAAATTAGGCTAAGATTTAATCATGATTTTACCAACCAAAAGCTAATACAAAATCAATTTAACATTTAAGCACAAAGACCCTAAGCATGTTCATTTAAAAATAAAATTCCATTAAACCTATGATATAGAAGCACAAGCAACATTAGAAGGGGTAAAGCATGATCATATGAAAACATGTCCATGTACAACCAAAACATGCATGAATGATCTCAAAATTAGAAAATGTCACTTTACAATGAGTGAGATTGGTTCCTATAGACAATAGGAAATATTAAAGTTAAGACTAAAAAACATATTAAATTTAGGGTTTAGGAACATAGATTAAAATTTTCAACATGATTAAATAATCATGGCATAAAAATAGTCTGAGGAAATCAATGTCTCAAGGAAATTATCTTAGGAAAATTATTTAATAAGCTAAAGAGAAAATGACAAATAGCCTGAAAGGTCTTTCAAAAATAGGCTGAAGGGCACTTTTAGAATGTCCAAAGGGAACTTCTCATCTAAGAAAATTCTAGATCAAAATTCTTAAAGGGTAAAGGGCCATTCCAAAAAGGCTGAAGGGTAATTTCAAAAATCTTGAAGGGTGCTTTCAAAAAACCTGATGGGTAATTTAAAAAATCCCAAAGGGTACTTTTAAAAATCTTAAAGGGTACTTTAAGAAGTCCTTAAGGTCACTTTTCATGAATGGAAGGGACCCTAAGGGCCTTTTAATCATCAACCATCTTTCTTTGTTTTCCCCATCCCCTTGTTGTTTCCTTTTACAAATAAGTGTCATTAGTATAAGTGGCCAACCTATTCGTCACATGTCCTTTCCCCCAGTTCTCTCATAACGCTAAAAACATTCTCTAAAGGATGGTTATTTATGCACCTTCCCTAACATTAATATCATACACTCCATCATGTACATATTCCCATGATGATCACCAATAATCTCTACCATATGGCTCTCTAGGCTTATGTGATAGCCCCATTATCTATGAGGGCACCTCTTTCTAAAAAATTCCCATGATGGACACACCTAATAGTGGTAATAGTGCATAAACATTCCTTTTATATTTTCAAGCCAAACACTTGACACTTTGTGATTTCAGAGCAAGTAATCATCAATTGGGAAGGAAAGAAAGAGAATTTGTAGGATGAATGGGGTAGTAACCATCAATCTTGTCTAACAATTAGAAGTAGAAAAGGGTCATTGAAATAGATAAAAATATGGAGGCTTCTATGTCCTCATCTATGAATGGTAAGCATCCCTTAAAGTCAAGAACCCATAGTTTAGGTAGTGGAGGAGATTATACCTTTAAGAACATAATGGACAAAGCCTTTGCTTTATCCATACTTAAGTGAAGGAAAAGGTGTCATATACTAGACCAATGACTAGGGGACCTTATAGAGACTGAGCTTTGGTAACTAATTTTGTAGAAAATATATTTGACCCAAAATTAGACTAGAACCTTAAGAATTTTTGAAAGGATACTTATGCTTGAATGCTTGACAAAGAAAGAAAGAAAGAAAGAAAGAAAGAAATATTATAATGCCTTCAGTTACATATTGTGGGAAAACATGATTCCACAACACATGGTGCCTTAGGTACACCCATGCCTTAAGATTATTAGTCTCTACCCATGAAGATATGACACTAAAACTAGAATGATCAATGTTAATACCCACTTAAGGGTAAAAATTAGTGTAGATGATACCAGATAGATGCTCCAACTTCCTTACGACCCCAAATCCATTATCTATAGCATTGTGATCCTCTACCTTGTTTGGTATTCCTAATTTAAAGATAAGGTGGGTTTCCTTAGGATTCTACTCATCCACAAGGTCATCAGGATGCCTCCTCTACCCATGCCCTAGTTGACCTTTCCCATACAGCATCTAAAAGACACTCTAACTATGTTAACATTTTTCCTAAACATGGATGGAGATGTTAATGTCTATGACTTTTAGTTAGGGGTGACCTTCCTATTGAAATTAAAAGAAAAGGGGAAAGAATTTAGAATGGACTTCATCAAAGACATTACTTTCAACATGAGGAATGAACTAGAAAATTTATTAACAATGATTACCTTTTAGTACTCATGCTTCCTCACGCACCTGATCTTACACCAACATACCCATTTATTTTCTAAGTATCTCTAGCTTAAAACCTCTGATACTGATAATTTCCCCCATGTAGTAGCCCCCATCATAATATGGACTAATATACTATCAAATATAGAGGACTATTATGAGTTATTAGAGTGGTGTATGGATCCAATTCTCATAGATCTCAGCTAAATTCTTGACACTTCCAAGATGGAAAATTATCAACAAGCTTGGATCTTAACCAATAAAGTCCTAGGTGATTGGTTCTAGGGATCCCACTTCTCTTTCATACAAGTGCATAGTTTCAAAGGAGAGCCCTTCTAGTTTCCCTACACATTAATAGATATAACCTTAGCCCTTGGGTTGGCTCACCAACTTAATATGATAGACCTTATTTATGGGGTTGGGAAGAATAAAAAGGGTGTATATGATGTCCCCTTCATAAGGGGTGGCATCATAGTGTAAAAAATGCATTAGTGGCACCTCTTCATGACAAAGCTAGTGTAACTTGGCCTTGATTTGATATATGATCGATGGGACTATGATCTGGAAGGATACATGGCCAATTTGAAGACCACCCATGCTCCCAAAAATCAAGATCTACCTTACTTGGAGCAAAAGAAGTCACCTATATAAGATTTCCCCTAAAATCATGTACACCTAGTTCAGATGTCAAAAGATGCCCTTAAATCATGGGATTCATTTAATGACAAGGTCTATAAATTTGAACTGACACAAAATTTATCAAGGAGAATGAAGGGCCTAATCACCCAATTAACTTAGAGCATAGAGAAGAAACCTTCCTTCATCAAATATAGATTTGAAACTGACAAGCCATCTAAACGACTATATGATGATGACCAATATGAGAAGTTTGAGAATCTCTAAGATGACTTTCACATAGAAGAGGTTGGGTTTGATGAATAATATACTCCCCAAGTTGAGATGGGGGGATGAATAATACTAAGACACTCCCATTGAGGAATCATAGGACACACCCCTAAAAGTAGAAGTAGAAGAAGCAGAGGCAGTAGCCACCTAGGAGCCTTAAACATGGTTAACTTACATGCTTTTATATCCCTCAACCACATAATAATATTAAGATCCCTTCAGGCACCTCACAGATGGGTCATCCCAACCCAAGTGTACTGAGGCACCCATTTCTAGCCCTCTACTAGCTCCCCCTAGAAGAAGATCTGCATTGTATATCCCTTACTTGCCACCTCTGCATCTTTCTCTACTACCCTATCCCCCTCTATAGCTCTATAATATATTATGGCATCATCTATGGCCTATCTAAGCACTATGACTTCCCTTTTCACTTCATCATCTACTATGGTAGCCCGACTATAGGTTATAGTACCTTTCTATTCTTAACCTAGTACCAATGTAGCCTTGATCTCTTCCTAATCTAGTCAACATATCATCAGACCTAACCCCTTCTCTTCTACTATACATATCTCCTCCCACATCCTTTTCCTCACTCTACCAAATTCGTTTTATACCTCATCCCCCTTAGTGATGTAATCCACATTAACCATACCCCATGGATTCTCATTTAACCCATCACTTCATTTCACTCACCTCCATAGGTACAGGGCCCACTACTTCATATCAGCAATTAGGTATCTCATTTTCACTTTCATAAGGGACCCCCTTTGTGGGAGAGATCATAAATAACCAAACCAATTTTAGTAGTAGTTAGATACATCAAGGGTGGCTTAAAAGGCCCAAGTGTATAAGAAAAGGTGTAAACAATCCATGGATTATACCTAGGTTCACATGTGGTCATTTTATGACCCAATACATCAATATCTTATGGTCACTCACTTGACTCCCCAAATAGTGAATCCCATTGAATAGATGCAAATAGGGTACTATGTTATCCAAGATATTGACCTTAACCTCAATCAAGCCTAGCCCATTGATAGAGTTGAGCTCATGGAGGAGATGTAAAAGTTCATGATAATGTACTATGTTAAGGTGGCCCATCAGTTAGTGAAGACTAAGCTAGATCTCTCAAGAGTAAAAACTATAGTCGACCACCTCAATATTAATGTTAAGGCTAAAGATACTAACCTCAATAAGGCATGGCTAGAGCTACAGGGTAATATTCCAAATGTAAGTTGATTCATGTAGATCCATAGAATAAGTTATAAGAGCATGAGATAAAGCTTGATGAGATCTACCAAAAGCTCCTCGACACAAATTAGTCATATCAACTATTATAAAACTAGGCACATTAGGACTCATAGATTAAGTACCAAGAGATTAAAAGGTTGAAAAATAACCTCATAAATCATCTTTAGGCCACCAAGATCCTTTCCATACTCTAAAGGCTATATAAATCTTATTAGGAAGGAATCAAAGCTGTAATGGCAAACTTGAAGATAGCAATAACCTTCATCATATATGTATATAATTTTTTCTCTCAAGTGAGTCAATATATTGATCAAATGATTGATTTCATCTCCCTAAAGGTCCTAGAGTCAAACAGCATTATTCAAAAGCTATACAATGCTTCTCCTAAAGTATTAATGGTAGTAGGGATGACTGACCAGAGGTAGGTAGTAACAAAGGTAAATGAATTTTTAAGCTAAATTAAGGCAACAAATAAGTTAAAATCATTGCTTAATGCCTTGGGTCAAGTAACTCGATAAAGGTGGGTACATTTAAAATAATTGGTCTAGTTGGGATTCCACTCCCCTTTCTTGGTAAATAGTAGTGTCTTCCTTAACGATAGGACCAAGGCACTACTTGAGCAAAATAAAGATGATAAGACCATCTTTATGGATCTTAATCAAATGCTTAATGCCTCTCAGGTGGAAAAAATGTTTCACCCACTCACCTAGTTGGAGTTACACACACTGGCAATGGTTGAGGGCTTGGGAAGCATCTCCTTTAGGGAGATAATAGATCTAGATAGATCCTTTGAGGTTCACAACAAAAAGACCTAGCCAAAAGAGGAGTAGGCACCCTTATAAGAATCCCTTCAAAAGTTGTATATTTATTTCTTCAAGTTTGAGCACTAGAGTTTTGGGTTCTCCTACCTATATATGGATGCCCTTGTGAGATGACAAGAACTGTGCATTGGAAATCTATTTTTTTATCATTTTTAGAGAATTTCATTTCTTTTTTTGAGCTTGTTAAACATTGACATGGTTCTTTGGAACTTTTAGGTAGATCCCCTTTTATTGCTTCTTCTTTAGGCCCCATTTCATAATTTTTATAAGGTCTTCGACTTCATCTGCCTTCAACACATGGCATTTATATGCTTGACCTCACCAAAGAAGTCCTTAATTGATTAAATAAGTTCTTGCATGACATGTATCATCTTCAAACTTACCTTGGATCTATGTTGGTTTGTCATTATTTAAATAAATTACATTTGATAATAGTGTAAGTGAGACATCTCTAGGACTAGACATGTGGTACCATCTCACATCTCTTGAGCATAGTGATCTTAACAAAACAATGTAGTTGATCTAGAGACTAATTACAATCATGAGAATGAGACCTCATTTTATTTGCCTCACCTATTTATTCAGAGCTCATTTCTTTTGTAAGGGGTGGCTAATTATCATTTTATTTCTTCACATTCTCATTTTTATGGACAACTATTGTAATAGACTATGATAGTAGTAATTAGCATTTTTCTATTCTGCAACCATAGCAATTACAATTTCATCATACATATATAAATCTTTCTATAGTAAATTATTCATTGAGGGCAAGAGTTTTAGGGATCAATAGTATCGAATAGGAGATTCCTTCAAGGGTAACTTGAAGTATCTCCTAGGAGATACCTTGAAATTAAAAACCTTAATAACTCTAGGCAAGTTCATACTTGAGGTACCCAAAAGGAGATTCCTTTGAGGGCCTTCTAATGCCTTCATGAGTAACTTAAAGGTATCTCCTAAGTGATACTTTGAAGATATTATAAGTAACATCAAGGGAAAAAAATTTAAACTAGACTGAGGTAGAAAGAACATGTGCACATGATGACCTAAAATTCACTCATGTAAGAAAATTTCATTCTTGTGAATGATTAAAAGTTATCTCCTAAGATATACCTTGAATGTACCTATTTATGGGAATTTTGACATATATTATAAATATACTTCCCCTCATCTTTCTACTTTGAAACAAATGTTTGTTGATTCCTTTTCCCATCAGGTTATATTCACTAGTGCACATAATTTATTTTCAATTTAGTCATACCTTATTAGTTAAAGTGAGAGTTATTTTATATATTACAAAGATTGTATATCTATTTTGTATAGTAGTTTATAATTAACATACATTTAATCAGTGATCAAACACAAAAAAAATTCATGCCCTAATGCAATATGTAACTTGAATTTTACAAAACATCCATATTTAAATCATTTTAATTGCTTTGTAGAATGTCTTCAGGTTAAAAGAGAATTATCATACTTAAAATGTAGATGGTGGCCTCACTCGAAGAGAATTTGGAAAAAAGGTAGAAGAAGGCCTCACTCCAAGAGAATTTGGTAGAGTACTATGTAAAACACCAAAACTAAAATTAAATCTACATAAACATCTTCTATTTTATGGTGGTGACAAAATTCCTCTTGCTAATTGGTATTTTGAATTATTTAATCTTCCAAACATGCATCTAGATATATACTTTTTTAGCACTACATCAGGAAAAGAATATTATCTGATTGAAATAATCATAGCCTATGATAAGGATGAACTTGAAGATGCCCTTCAATTCTAATGGGAAGTATGGAATAGAGAAGAGGTAATTCTCCATTGAGCTATAACTAATTTCAATAAATTTACACTAGTAAAATGAAGTTGACAAAAAATAATTTTTCTCCTTCTTGTGAAATATTTGGATTTCATTTGAATAGCGTATGATAACCTTCAAATGTCTAGGTTGATCAACATAGATAATTTCATCATTAGAATAAAAAACATGTTGAAATAAAAACATTAACAAGGGGAGACAACTTCTTCTACTTGTCACCATGCAAACATGTATTTAAGATACCCTACACACATGAGAGAAAAAATATTGAAGAAAATAAGAAAAGATAGGGCAACATATTTATACGTAAATTTGAAAGAGGCCATGAAAGTAATCACACCAGTGGAGAAAAATAAGATTAAAAAAAAAGGTTAGAACAATTTTGTTGAAACACACTTCTAATGAGACACACAGAGAATTCTCTACATGATATATTTCATCTAAAAGTTATGCCTTGAACATTCCTATAGAGATCTGTGAATTGGGGAATGCAAATATCAAAATAAGAAGTCTCAATGAAAGAGGGGTGAATGATATAATTCATTCATTTTTAAAACATAATGAGGTTCCAATGAAGGAATCTTTGTTAATTCTTTTTTATCCAAGAAACCATGACTATTTCATTAAATTAGATGCTTTGTTAATTATATTTTGATCCAAGAAACCCTAATTGTTTTATAGAATCAAAAGAAGTCATAGAAAATATGATGGAGAAAAAAATTGTAAGGTTCAAAATTGTAGATGGCCAACACATAATTACATCACAACAAAGAATTATTTCAAAGGAGGAATACAATTCATAATCATTGAGAAATAAATTTTGTGTTAAAAGGGAAAGATTTCTAAAAACTTATACTCCATTCCATATTATGCACAAAAGATGTATTAAATATAATGAATCCAATGAAATAATTTATAAGGCTTCATTTATAGAAATTTTTTGATTTGCATATGATCTTATCAAACTGAGAGGTTGGAAGTATAATGAAATAGGGAAGAAAAATATTGAAGAAATGAATGAACAAGATAAACACTTGTGCACACAAATTAACTATTCATCACAATAACTACAAGAGAGAAAGTGTCTTCTTTTCATGGAATATCCCATTTGTGATTGTTTTTATAAGGCATTTGATTTATTTGAAAGTGTTACATTACCTGGTTTAGATTTAAAATAATTAAATCTAATTGATACAATAGTACTTAGAAATATTCAAGGGATTTCAGACAAATAAAAAGTAGAACTAGTAGATTTATCAAAAAAAGGATCTATTTCCTTCTTTAAAACCCTTGGGTACAATAGCATCGATAATTGGTGAAAAAATGTGAATCTAGAAAGTAAAAAATTATCAAAAATTATATATTATTTTAGTAACCATGATACAATACTACCACTAGACCAAACAATCACATCTAAAGAGGTAATGGATCATTATAAAAATTTTACAAGAAGGTTTAATGATTTGTGTGTCTTGAATGAAGGAATTTTGAAAAACAAAAAAGGATAGGAACATTATTTCAAGATTCATTAATCATATTGAAAATTTGTCTACATAATGATGGAGGTTAGCTTCCCAGGATAGATATAGAAAGATTCAGCTACCATTATGGGCCCCCTTGTCTTTGGCCATCCATTTTAGAAGATTTTAGTGAAATGTTCATTCTTGGTCTGAATGTCGATTTGATAATTATTGATCTTCTAAATCTCACTAAATTTGTAAGGAAGAACATCTTCACCTATTTCTTTAGGAATTGATTGAAAAAGTTATTTTCATGGCCTTCAATGTATTTATCATCCACAAACTAGAACATTATCCTACCATTTAGACCTCTCTCAATAATCTACATGTTGGTGATTTGAGTTAGATTCAAGACACAGGTGTCATACTATGGGGTCTAAATATTTATGGATTTGATTGGACACATATTATAGGTATTAATTTTTGTCAAGATCTAGCTCATTTTTAGCTGCAAGATTTTTTCCTCCATTCAGAACTAATTAGATTAGAGGATAGTTTTGACATCTAAAAATATGTACCAATATTTCAAATGATTAGTTCACATAAAATAGGAATGCCATTAAAAAATTAATTAGATACCATCTTTTTGGAGACACTTATCTCTACTTTCCAAAATCTAAATGCATGTGATATGTTATGGGTATATACAAGAGCTAGATTGGTGTGTGTTTGTAAAAAATTGAAAAGTAATTTATCCTGCATTACAAAAATTTAAGAAAAAATAATTTTTAATTTTTAATTTTAAAAAAAATTTACAAATTTAGAAAAACCAATACAAGAACAGCCACTTCAATTAGTACTAGGTGCATAACATTTTTAATTTAGTTAATAATCATGCTTCATTTTTCAAATATAACATCTTAACAATCTCTTGGTGTGTACACTTTAGTTTTCAAAACTAAAAACATAGCAATATTTTAGTGTGTATCACAAATTGCATTGTATGTAAGTGAATAAATAATAATAATGGAAAATCATATCAATGAACATGACACATAACAAGTTGAAGAAGGTAACATATTAAGATCATTCATAGTTTCTCAATTATATAATTTTTTATTTATCAACGATTCATAATACTGATAGAATATTTCTTCATCTATTTATGTCTCAATTAAAACAATTCAAAATGTAGCTATACACTTTATGTCTACAACACAACAACCCATGACACAGCTATATAGGTTGGTGCCTCCATGAAAATAACACAAGGTAAAAATTTACAAGATACAATTTTAAAATATAAATATCAAATCAATTGATTATTAATGATAATTTTTAGTTACTGCATTATATAATACCTTGCAGGAAATAAAGAACCAAAGCTTCAATGAAAGTGTGCACCCATACAAACTACAAAAAGGAAAAAAAAGGTGAAAACCCCTTTCAATAAATGCATAATTATACAATTTGATATAAGTATAGAATATATCAATTATATTTATTTATTAAAACATATTAAAATTAAATTTTTCTTCATGGATAGGAGATTGTAGAAGACAATAAAATATAGACTTGCATCAACTTCATATTTGGAAGTGTGATTTATTTTATTGTTGTGTAGACTGAATGTGGTTATATTTACCCATTAAAATGTTGTTTAAAAGTTTAATTTACCCATTATAATGTTGTTTACATGTTTAATTTCACCATTTCAAAATAGCACAATATGGGTTATACTATGTCTTCAATACAATAAATTTTGATGTAGAGTATCCATGTGTTCTTTATCAATAAAAAAATAGTAAAGTATATTGTGCTAGAAATAATTATATTGCTATTGATTCAAATAGATTTTACTTTTATTTTTCTTATTGGAAGTATATGAATGGGGTTCAACTATTAAGGTGTATTATATTCATTTTAATTTAGTGATAGCGAACTATGGATTAAAAGAGTAAATCATGTTTTATTTGTTGTGAGGTTTTGAATAAACATATAACTATAGATGTTGGTTGATCATACTTTCATTACTATAATAATATTATAGATGTTGGTTGATAAATGTTAAATTACTATCAAATTATATGATAAATGAGTTATGGAAAAATTGGACTGATTCATATTATGATACATTCATGGTCATGTTATAAGGATTCAATATGCACTTTTATATGCATATATGTGTTATAAAACTGGCAACATAAATTGTACATGCATGTATAATGACTATTATAATTACAATGTTCCTAATCATGTACTTATTTTTATATGTGTTTATATGTATCTTTATAATATTTAAAGAAATGCAAAAAAATAAATAAAATGAAATAATTTATGTTTTTTTGTTACAATAAGAAATACAAATCAAAATCTCGTCAATGACCAGTCTAGTAACATGTAAAACATTTTCTTACAAAATTTTCATGTTATATCTCTAAGTATAATATAATATTGTTAATAAATGATTCATTTATTTTTTAACAAATTGCAGACATTTCAAAGGAGGAGCTAAAACCAACTTTTAAAAAACTATTGATTTTGGGGTTGGATGACTTATTATTTATTGTGCACAAAATAAAAGATATGAAAGTACATGATATACAAAAAAAAGAAAATTATGAAATTTAAAATATGTCATACTACATTTGAGATCATTCCAATGAAATTTTAAAGGTAGCACTATAGTCTTTTTCTCATGTTGGCATATGGTCAATGATAAAGGACAATCATTTGAGGGTACTCATTCAAGCCATGGGTTACACAAGTTCAAATTTCATGTTTGTTTGAGGGAAAATATATTCTAAGACATTCAATATAAACATAAAGAAATTAGATGAAGGTATTTTTAAAGGGACCTTTGAAGATTATTTTTCAATTGCCAACACATTGTTCATTGATTGTAATTCTCATAATTATGTTAAAAATCAAAAATTGAAAATGAAATATGTTACATCAAGTAGGTATGATGGAAATAAAAGTCAAAAAAATAAAAAAGATTGGAGAATGAAAATGACATCAATCATCACATTCTTGGGAGAAATCAAAAGATCCATGCCAACAACTATGAATGAATGTTTAGAAAGATGTAACTTCACCTAATTCTTTCAAGTGTATTTATTGATTATAAACTATAATTCTAGTAATAAACATTATCATAAATGTCTTACAAATCAATTCTAAATTATTTCAAAAATAGTTCAATTATTTTCAAAATAATTGATTCTAATTTAGAATTACTTTTCTTTGGTTATTAGTGCAATTTGATTTATAGTTAGAGATTATTTTCAACTATTGAGTTAGCATATTGACACTTTCTCATTCAGAAGATATTCCCAATGAACAACAAACAATTGTCAAGATATTTTATTATGTAGATAACTAGATTGCTTTATATGTTCTTATCCATAATTTTACCAATCAAATTATGCCACATGTCCTAGCAATTAAATCTAATTCAAGGATCAATGATCAGTACGAAGGCCTAGAAGAGTACCATGAGTTTAAAATAGTCAAATCTATTCAAAATGATCTTCTCCCAAATGGTTTGAAATAATTAAATTTATTTAGAATGTAGAAAACATATGTATGGAGAAAATATTCTCCACTCTAATTTAGTGGGTATAATTTCAAATTATTTAAATTAACCCAATTTAATCAAAATGATCTATACTGAAATGGTTTGAAATTGTCTAATTTATTTGGATTAACAAAATTTATTTTTAGAGAAAATCTTCTTCTGAATCACATAATTTTATAGGTATAGGTCTAAATTATTAAAAATAGCCCTATTTACTCAAAATTATCTATGTGTAAATTCTTTCAAATAGTCCAATTTATTTCAAATATAGAAAATTTATTTTTAAAGAAAATTCTCTTCACTTCACTTTAGTTGGTATAAGTCCATTTTATTTAAAATAACCCAATTTTTTTGAAATGATCTATTTCTAAATGGTTTTGAGCACTCCAATTTATTTAAAATATATGAAATTTATTTTTTGGAGATAATTTTCTCCACTCCACTTTATGGGGTATAAGTAAAAATTATTCAAAATAGTATAATTCATTCAAAATGATCTATGGTCCAAATGGTTTAAAATACTCTATTTTATTTGGAACATAAGAAAATTATTTTGGACAAAATTTTCTCCACTCCACTTTAGTGGCTATGAGTCAAAATTATACTAAATATTCCTTTTGTAGTTTTACCTAAATTTACTATTGACACATTAATGGGTGGTTGAACAATGAGCCTCCATTTGGTGCATATTCTCATATCCCATGTCAAAAGATAAACATTTTTTCATTTAAATTAAGAATAAATAAACTCTAAGAGAGTAAACTCTAGTTCTTCTAAAATCAAAATAAGAGATCTCTCCTTATCTTCAAAATTATGTTTATTTATCTCCTTCTAAATTATCCACACCAAAGTAGTTGGATAGACTATCCAAAGTATGAAAAGTGAATTTTTACAATCCCCAATTGGCCAAGATTAAAATGCAATGAATAATGAGGAGGGACAAGATAAAGACCATTCAAGCTTATAACACATCCATGACCACCATCAAGTAGAAAATAGGCAAGAATAAGTTAGTTGGTTGGCAGTTTCTTCCTCAGATTTGCAAAGACTATAATGGGAATGGCCAATAAAATTGATTGTAGCCAACAAATCCTAATTATGGATATAATTTTTAAATTCTAACCAAGGGAAAGCCCTTGATTTTTGAAGATATATCTTATCAAAACATAAGAATCTTTCCCATCTCAATGCATCATATGTTACCTTAGCCATCTGATAACCATGGCTTACTTTAATAACTATAATTTGGGAATTTATGTATCCATTTGATCTATGATTTCAATCAAATTAAATGATTTGTTTCTAAATAGATGTTTTAGACTAGTAAAGTATTATATAGTAAACTAAAGCCATGATGTTTTCATATTTAATGTTGTTAATGTTAAAGTTATCTAAATCTATTTTTTATGGGCATGTCCATAATCCAAATAAATAAATAATTTATAGACATGATTACCATGTTTACTAGGTTGTATAAATTGATCATCACATTATGTTAATTGAATCAATATTCCCATTCAAATCTTAACAAGATAGAGCTCATAAAGTACCTTAATCATATGTATTGATTGAAATAGTAATTGGATCAATTGATATGGCTTGACCAATCACATTTATCCATTTTAAATAGGAATTAAATTTTGATTCCAAGCCTTATATCTTATTTATAATGTTCCCACTTTTATGAAATTCCAATATATGAATATATTTAGCTTCTAAAAATAGCAATTTCTCCTTTCATTTTAGCTCCATCTTGTTATTGTTTATTGTCATCAATAACTTAGTTTCAACATTAAATAAAATGATATGGTGTTATAGTTAAATTATTGTGTAATTTTTGAAGGATGCTAATGATTAATATGGTGATACCTTAATAAAATAAATCATTGGGGTGAGATTGTGTAGCATGCTTTTATAAAAATTATAATAACAAGAACTACCTGTTAGGACTTATCCAAAGTATTAACTTAGCTTAGGATTTTGATGTGTTAGTTTATTTTAATAAATGTAAATGGGGCATGCATCTTTTATAAAAGACACCCCCATAAATATTTAAGTTAGATTTATTTAGATTAATTTAAGTTAATAATATAACATCCTTTCAAGTTGAATTCCCATAAATGGTCAGTTATAGGAAGTTAGTTGGTTTTACCAATCATGGGTAAAATATATAAAATAAATGTTTGGCTTCATAAAAGGGTTAACAGAGTAAAGGCACCCTTTTTATGTACTTGATTTTTGGTGATTAATAAAATAGTTGTGGACTTGCACTTAGTGGGCACAAGATTCAACCTAATTGGTTCAAGTATTATCATTGATATCAAAGCATGGTTATTAGAAGCATGGTAATTTTTGGTGAAATAAAGGTGAAAATCTAATTCACATGGAAAAAAAGTATCACATTAAATAATTTTCAAATTCTTGATAGTATAAGGTATTCCCTCTATTATTTTTGTGTTTCCTAGCCTATATTTTACCTAATGTTGAAATTTTTGAAAAATTATTAAAATATTTTAATTTTTCACATAATATATTACATCAATGTTTTATAAAGTCTCTAAATTTTTTTTTGGTGAAAATAGCCTATAAGGCCTTCTCTTCCTGATATTGAGCTTAATAACTCTCAATGGCTCCCAGAATAAATTTTTAGTACTACAAATTGAATTTTAGATTACCAAACTAATTTTAAAACCCTCAATCTACCAAAAATGTCATTTGTATGGATTTTTTTCATTTTGAAAACCTATGAGTCAATATTATATGGCTGCCATTTTTTTCTAGTCTATTTTGCTCATTTTTTGATTTGAAATAAATGTTAAATTACCCAAAAACATTATCAAATACATATGAGCTAAATCTAGAATGTTTCTTTGAGTGGTACGGCCCATTTTTTCACTTGTATGGCCTTCCAACATTGAAACCCTTCCCAAATATGCTATAGTTTATCAAAAAAATTCAAATTTGGTTCAAACTAATCAAAATCTCTTATTATACAAATTTGTACAGCTTGGGAAAGAGAAAGTGCAATTTTATATTTTCTTTTCGTAGCCATGGCATAGATAGCTTCAACTTCGTGTTGAAAAATTACAAGGAAATAATATTTTTATTTTTACAAAGTTTTTTTTGTTATTTTCCTTCAAACAAGGGTGAGGAGGGTCCCACCAAAAGTAAAGCAAAGAATTAAAAAAAAGAAATTACTTAAATCTTGCTTGATGAATTAATTTCCATGTCTAAATTATTTTTATTTTTATTTTGATACTCAAACAAATCAGGTTTATATATAAGTTTTTGCTATAATGATTTGTGAATGCTCTTAGTGCAATTGAAATAGGGAATTTTGTTAAGAGATTGAAAGGAGGAGGTCAAGGGTTCAAATCCCTTCTTTTTGGAAGAATTTTTTTAGAATATACTTTTGTAAAAATAATATTCCCTTTTTAATTCCTTTTTTGTATGCTTTAAAAGTTGTGAAATGCATACATATTGTATAAAGTTGTTTTCAAAGTCAAAAAAGGGGAGTTGAGTTCTATTGCTTTTACATCGTTGTGGTGAAATAAGGGTGTATCAATTGATTTTTCATCAGTTTAAGTGTAAAACCCATCAAAAACTCTTATTTTTTGCTCTGCATGGAGGTTAAGTGAAAAAACCTCATAGAAGCATTGTCTCATGAAAAGTGTTATAATTATGTATGTGTATTGTTTATCTCATCTGTTACACTTCTTTTGAATATTTTATTTCATTTTAAGATACCTAAGATTCAAAACTTGCTTTCAAATGGTGATACATTAATAATTTCTAATTATTCTGACTAGAAATGATTGATGAAGGCTTCATTAGTATTTAACGAGTTATGGGATATTGTTAAGAATGAAAATCCCACATTGCCAATAGAATAGGCTAAACTTGATGCATTCAATTTATTTGATTCTAAGTCCTTATCATTGATCAAATGTTGTACTCATGATACTTATATTCATATTTAAAATTCTCCTTATAGTTACACTACATGAAAAACATTATTTTATTTGTATGATAAGAAACCTAAGCATAAGAAGATAGGCATTCATATGTAGTTGTTTACTTTATCATTAGATGAAGATGGGGATATGGGAGAATATATGTCTAAGTTGAAAAATATTGCTACTAAGTACACTAAGGCTAGGTCTGGAAAAATTAATGATGATCTCATAGTCACTACATACATTGAAAGGACTACTTGGGTCTTATAGGAACTTGGTAGAAATGTTACATGTCTCTAATAAGATCAAAGGAATCACTTTTGAAAAATTGGATAAGTTTTTCATCCAACATGAGCTCTCTCTACCTAAGAAATCCAAGAAAACTAAGGAATCACATGTTTTAGAGTCTAGGCCTTATTTATCATCATATAGGCATCAAAATAATAGAGGGAATAATTATATAGGAGGTCAAGGCTACAAAAGAGATAGATATCAAAAAAGAGGTAGAGGTTATTCAAATCAACAATAATCTAGCCATTCTCATTCAAATGAGACAAGTGATAGAGGATGTGGTCATAATTATTATAGGGGTAGAGGTCAAGGTAGATCAGACATTCAATGTCATAGATGTGGGAAATTTGGTCATATTACCTCTTAATGTAGGATTCTTTTTGACAAAATCTAGAGGCCATAAAAAATGACTAAATCTAAGTCTGCTCAATATGTTGATCATTACTATGATGAGTCCAGTAATATTTCCCATCAATATGCATTCATTAATTTAGGGCACATTGATTATATAGAATATGAGGCTAGAGATGAGCTCACAGATGTATGGGTTCTGGACACAAGAGCAACCAAACACATGACATTTAGGTGAGACTTCTTTTGTAATTTCAAAGAAACTTCTCTTTCTCAGTTACTTTGGTAGATAAGTCTATGCATATTCCACTACGACTTGGGTCTATTCGAATTCTTCTTATTAATGGTTTTATAAAATACTTGGAGAATGTTTGCTATGTTCCCACATTAAAGAAACATCTTGTTTCCTTGTTAACTATTCGAAAGAAAGGTTATCAAATTAATCTTAGGAATGGGGTCATCCATATCATTTCAGTGAAGGATGGTTATAAAACCATGTATACAAGATATGAGGATGGAAATTTGGTTAGATTACATTGTAAAGTACTTCTTTGCATAGTGGAAATTATATTATTTATTTAAATAAGTATATGTACTATGTCTATATAGTAGTTATGGCATCTTTGCTATGGACATTTTAATATCCAATCTTTATTTGACTTGTAGAGATATAGCATGGTGAGTGGGTTTTCCACTTTTCACAAAGATAGTATTCTTTGTGAATCATGTGTTTTGAGAAAACAAAATCAGAAAAAAAATCATAAGAATTCATTGTGGAGAGCTAATAAATGTTTTTAGTAGTTCATAGTGATTTATGTGACATGAAAAAGTCATACATTGGAGGGTGAAAATACATTGTGTTGTTTATTGATGATTTTTCTAGGATGACTTGGGTGTTTTTCATGAAAACCAGTCAAAAATTTTCACTAAGTTTGTTGATTGGTTACACCTAGTTGAAAAATAAATAGGTTCACACTTAGCCACTCTGCATTCAGACAATGGTGGTGAGTATACTTTGAATGAGTTTTCAGATTATTGTCAAGAACATGGCATTCATCGACAATATAGTAATGCTTACACTCCATAGTAGAATGAAGTATCTAAATGAATGAATATAACCTTAGAGGGGACAACATGAGCTATGTTGCACTATAAATCACTTGATGATAAGTTTTGAGTATAATCCATTAGTACTATAGTGTATTTGAGAAATACGTCCCCCATAATAGCTCTTTTGGGACAAACTCCATATGGGGTTTGGTATGGGTTTAAACCAAAAGTTAAACACTTGAAAGTTTTTGTATGCCTTTTTTTTTTCTTTAGTTCACACTAAGCATAGAACTAATTTAGAAATATGAAGTCAAAAATCCATCTTTTTTGGATATTTAAAAAATAAAAAAGGGTATCATTTGCTTACATAGGATATAGGCAAATTCATAATGAGTTGGGATGGAGTATTTGATGAGTTTGGGACTATACACACTAGAGAGATTGATTCTCAAATTGATAAGTTAGAGAGGAAAAATGGAAAAAGAGATAATTGTTCAAATTATGAGGAAAATTCCTTAAGGTTGTGGTATGAAACTCAATTTTTTTCACTTTCCTCTCCATCTACTAGTTCATAGGTTGATGACTTGGAAATTATTGAAAATTATATAAGTCTTCCTTCAAATGTTGCACATGATGATAATTTTGGTGTTCTTAATTTGAATAATTTTGATAAGTATCTAAAATGGGCTCAATGTAATTTTTTTGAATTGAATGTAGATTAAGTTATTTTAACAGGTCCCAAGATTTCTCATAAATAGGTGAATTATGAAATAGTTGTTACTACTTCCACTTAGCCATCTACTTTTAAGGAGGCATTTACTGAGCATGTTTGGAAATAGGCAATGCAAAGTGAGTATGATGTAATACTTAATAATAATACTTAGGTTTTGATTGATCCTCCTCCACATATTCAACCCATAAGATGAAAATGGGTTTATAGAACTAACTATAGATCAGATGGCTCCATTCATAAACATAAGGTAAAACTTGTTGTAAGAAGATATGCACAATAAGAAGGTATTGATTATGAGGAAACATTTGCACCAACTACAAAAAGGCACACTATTTGTATGGTACTTTCCTTGGTAGCACAAAATGGTTGAAGATTCCATCAAATGGATGTTTAAAGTGCTTTTCTCAATGATGATTTCTAGGAATAAGTATACATGAAACAACCTTAGGGTTTTGAACAAGGGGGTGTAGAACATAAAGTGTGTAAATTGATAAAAGTTTTGTATGGGCTGAAACAAGCACCTAGGTCTTGGTATGAGATAATGGATTCATAATTTAAATATATTTATTTTAAATGTAGTTAATATCATGATACTCTCTATTTTTTAGTACAGGGTAAGAAATTGGTAATTTTTGTTCTCTATGTTGATGATTTGTTTATCACAAGCAATGTTGAAAACCATAACAATTCTATGAAGAAGGAATTAAAGGATGGGTTTGAGATGATATATCTTGGACTTGTTCACTACTATCTAGGCATAGAAGTAACTCAAAAAGAGCATAGCATTTTTATTTCACAAACTAAGTATATTTTTGAGTTAGTACATAGGTTTGGCATGAGTGATTACAAACCTACCCTCACTCCCATGGAAAGTAACTTAAAATTGTGTAAGTATGATGGTAGTGCCCTTTTTAATGGCACCAAATATAGAAAATTGGTAGGAGGTTTGATATATTTGATGACTACTCAGCCCAATATATCATTTTTAGTTGGAATTTTATATAGGTTTATGCATGAGCCAAGGGAAATTTATTGGCATGCATCAAAAAGAGTACTTCATTACCTTCAAGGAATGAAAAAATATGTTCTTGAGTACCACCACAACAAGAACTTTAATTTGTTAGGTATTATGATGTATATTCTGGTAGATGTGTGGATGATAGAGTTTTCAAAATAGGATACACTATGCATATGGGTTTAGCTACCATTACTTGGTGTTATGAAAAGTAGGATAAAATGGTAAACTAATCAATAGAATTAGAGTACATTGAAGCATGGGATGATTCTAGAGAAATTTTTTACTTATGGCATATTCTTGAATATCTTTAGGTTTCTCAGATTACTCCTACACAATTATACATTGATCATCATATTGAAATAAAGATGTCTAAGTATCCAGTATTTCATGCAAAGAATAAGACATATGGATGTTAAGTATCATTATATACAAACTTTGGTGGTGAAGAAAAATATTGATCTAATATATTTCCCAGTTGCTGATTAGACAACTGATATTTTAACAAAAGCCCTTTATAAAATCAAATTTGAAAAATTTATAAAAATGCTTGGTATGTGTCTAAAGACGTAACTTTGGATCATATGAGATTTTGTTAGGACTTATACAAAGTCTTAACTTAGCTTAGGATTTTGATGTGTTAGTTTATTTTAATAAATGTAAATGGGCAATGCATCTTTTATAAAAGGCACCCCCATAAATATTTCTCATATGCATATTAAAGGTATCTTATAGGAGATACCTTCAACATCCCATTAAATATATGACAACACCCTTAAAGGTATATAAATCCACTCTAGTGCATGTTTGAAAGGTATCTCCTAGGAGATACCTTAAAGGTATTACAAAGCCTTTCAAGTTATCACCCAATACTTATTTCAAGGTGACAAAAAATTCCAATCATGTGCATGTTGGTAGATACTATCAAAATCTAATTAAATGTACAATAATTCCCTTCAAGATATCTCTTATGAGATTCCTTCGAGGGCCTTATAAGATCTTCATGGGTAACTTGAAGGTATCTCCTAGGAGATACCTTGAAGGATAAATCCACTCTTATGCATGTTTTAAAGTTATCTCCTAAGAGATACCTTGAAGATATTATAATTCCATTTAAGTTAAAACCCTTTAATGTCTTAAAGGTGAAGTAAAACTCCACTCATGTGCTTGTTGAAGGTATCACCTAGGAGATACCTTAAACATCCCATCTAATGTATGAAAATTATCTTCAAGTTATCTCATAGGAGATACTCTTGTCTCTCAAATAATGCACCCAAAACAACAAATTTGATTTGTAAACATAATGATATTAGTTCTAAAGTGTGGGACCTAAGTATTTTTTAACTAAACCTATAGAAATGGGTTGGATTCCCTTACAAACTGTGTATAAATTTTAATAATTCCATGGAGATTGAAGGTTATAAAGATGGATTTTATTGGTATGTATTTTACACAAACCCCCATAACCTTTTACAAGGTAGCATTTAAATTTTTAGGATCACTAAATAAAATCACTCAAACACACAAGTTACAAGGTATTCAATTTTATAACAACCTATTGGTGGAATATTGGTGAGCAAATAGATTATTTACCATGAATGGACTAATTATGAATGGACCCATATCTACTTGGATTGGGTGGAAAGATGGCGATTCTAACTAAGGTGGGTAGTATCTCAAAAAAATGACAAAAATGAGGAAATATTAGGGTGGAAAATAAGGACATATCCTATGATAAAAACCTTTAAAACTAGCACTTGAACTTGGGTAGGATTGTGGGACTTAAATAAGTATAATTTGAAAAATCAAAAAACTAAAGAACATTTGTTGATACACAAATGTCGAATAACAAAATTTCTTGATGCACAAATGGAAAATTCCTAATTCTAATTGACCAAGTGTAGAATGTGAATGTATAAAATTTTAAGTGTTGAAGCTATTATAGCACACTAATAATCAAATATAGTATATTCTAACAGGCAAAGTCAAAGGTTTCTCAATTGTTAGAATGATATTTTTCATCTTCAAGAAGTATTATGATTAGCATGTAAAATATATTCAAATAAAGTATAGCTTAAAATGAATGATTGTATTTAAAATAGATCACTCATACAAAAATCTAAGCACTAAGTCAATAGAATAATAGAACATATCAAGTAATTAACATAATTGGAGAATAATCAAGATTTGCGCATAAACACAAAGTCAAAAAGAAGTCTTTCAAATTTACTATTATTGTGAACACCCAAAATTATGCTCTCTTTGGGACTATGAGGTTACATGTATTTATAAGCTTGGGATGTGAAGGCCTCATCTCTTCAAGATTTTCCTTAAATTACAAGTCTAAAAATAGAGCCATAAGCTCAAGTTCTTGCAAAATATGCATGCATAATGGAAGTGTCTACACTTAGAATGTCCACCAAAAATATGATATGTATGTATAATAAATATATTAGGAGTTAAAGCTCCACCTTAAATATACATGCACATATATAATCATTTCAAATCATGGTGTTGATGTGGCACCACTAGATATAGGAGTTGAAGAATAAAATGAAGTTGTCATAAGAGTGAGTGTAATTGAAATGAATACCAGAACTATGAGAGTTTGCATTATTGTAAACCCAAAAGACTGATATTCTTGAATTATTATAGCAACACTTATAGTTATTTGAGTAACTAAAACTAAAGTTGAAGCTTTCTCTTTTTCTTTAATTTGCTCTAATAATTCACCCCTACCTCAAATTATTTGTTTATAATATCAATTTTGAGTAAGGAAGGCTTAATAATTCTATGTTATTTATTTGTTAACCTACCTTTCTCTTCCTCTAGGATATTAAATCTGACTACTAAGGCTTCATCTTGAGTTTCTCTATTTTTAGTAAAAATGACTAGGTGTAGAACCTCATCATTGGTTTGGTAGATGGTCTCCTCCAAATCCTTATTAAAATTTTCTAATACTACATGTATTAGGATCCTAAAATTAATCCTATTGACCAATTATCTAGTAGGATTAATCACCTAAATTACCCTCATATATGCCAAAAATTTTAAGGCCTCATTTCCATATATGGTTAAGAGTCCCAATAATGCCTTCAACTAATTAATCTAACCAAGAGAGGCTCTACCTAAATTTCTTTTACTCAAGGTTTTAATTTTCTTAGACTGTACCTCTTCATAATCTAGGTGAGTCTCTTCAATATTTCCTTGATATAATTTTTTTGTTTCCTCATAAGCATCTTCATCATTTGGGTAATTAACCAATGATACCAGTTCTATTTTATCTTCCATGAGTAACCCTCCTGATTTTCTCCTTCATTTTTTTTAGCTTCCTTTATGTTTTCCCTCTCAATAGAATTGTCAATAATAGATAGACCAATATATGGTCTTTCTTTAAAAGACTTGATCTCACCAAGAGTATTAGAATACATGGGCTTCATCTAGTAGGTTATAATGGGGGGAGTAAAAGGTGGAATAAAAGGTGACATATTTGAAGGAATAATAGTGGTGGGAGGAATCGCAAGAGATGGTGGTGAAATAATGGTAATAGGTGTTTTGGAGGTGGGATGAAATATGTTTGGTGGTGAAATTATATAGGTACCTTGAGTAAATGTATCCTCACAAATGTATGTAAGTGATTAAAAAATAGCCTTAGTAGATGTGGGAGAATTAAGAATAGTTATAATATAAGAGAAGGAATATTGAAAAAAAATCTAGAATACTCACTAGATTCTCTTTGGATACTAGAGTTATTTTCTTTCCCATCTGTAAGCTCTTATAGAGGTTAAGGAGTTTGATCTTATTTCTAAGAGAATGAGGCTCAGATGGTGGCCATTGGTGATTCAATGCCCTCTCAAATTAGTCCTTGATGGATTGAGGATTATACTATAATGCCTAAGCCCAAACCATGGACATTGAATTATCCTTCATATTTCTCTATATATCCAAATCATCAGGCACATTTTAGAAGATGGGATCATGGTTGTACTCCTCATGTCCATAATAAACATGCATCTTATTCTAATCTTAAAGCTATTGAAGGTATCCTCTAACCCTTTTCTTTAGATCCCATTCTCTGAATGGTGAAAATTTTACATTATAATTGGTTCTAATCTTTTTGGCCTAGTTGAAATGTGATCTGACCAAATACTAAATTTGACCTATGGTCATGGAAATATTAGAATAATAATCAAGATTCCTCTAACCTATTTCCTCATCAATAATATTAGAAGCCTAAAAATATATTTCATGTTCAACAATCTTATCTAGAACATGGTGTGGTAGTAATAATGGATAAGTCCTCACCCCTTCAATCTAAATTACTATAGCATTTGGATAGAACCAATAGTTTCCCCATTCGTGAAGTGTACTTAAATGTTATCAGACAACCTAGGCATATCTTTCCCATATATTTTAGGATATATGTAAAGTTAAACTTAATAACAAATATTTTAAATTTCATACATATATGTATATATGAATAGAAACAAATGATCTTCACCAATTATTTTAACCATATATTCTTCTAAGGATTACCACAACTCACTATAAATTTTGTGATAGTTCCCATAATAGCATCCATCAAATAGCACATCATGTAAAAAATACCACCTAATGGTATTTGGTCTAAATAGAACATTTACAACTTTACTATAGCTCAAATAATTTATGTTAGTGAAAAAATTGATTAGAGGTCAATAAAATGTCTAATAATAGAACCCACTCAACCTAAACATATGAAATATTCAAAAACGCATATATTAAATTGAGTAGATCCATTGTTATCCTAACTCTAGTTTTAAATTTAATCATGTAATTATATGTAATGCCCCCCATTTGTGATTTAATTTCTGGCCCTCGACAAGCCAATATTTCAATTTCCCTTCTAAAATGTTTTTTTCAATCCAAACATTAGTCATGTTTTGATTATAGACTATTTCATGTGTAGGTAACCTAAGATACCTCTTTAAATCCATACTTGAAATTTACATAGTCACATTATTATTTTTCCTAATATATAAGTAATCACCAGCAAAAGTTCCATTGAAAAATAAATCTATGAGAAGGTTTTTGGATGGCATTGCATTTGGTTTTGTAGGTACTTGATGAAGACCATGTACCTTGATGCGTAGCAAATCATCAATGTACTCTTTGTGGGTTGGTGAAATTATGTCCTAAGATGAGTATGACATTATTTATTCTACCTCATCTAATAGTGAAGATTATTGGTAGAATTTGAAATCTAAAGCACTTTACTATAACATTGTATTGGTTTACTCAATCACTCTAGTGAAAGCATACAAATAAGGTACATTTGATTATTTGTATGTTGATTTCATTATTTAACTAGGTGTATGCAAAATACTTTTTCAAATTCATAAACACCTTTGACAAATTAGGGATTATGAATATATGATAGCTCAAATACATAATGTTAGGTTGAGAGTAATAACTAAGTAAATTCCCCTTTTGTATAAATATTCCATAAATCATTCACAAGATTCAAACATTAAATGTGATTATGTGCCATTAATGGAGATAATAAACTTTTTTTAATGGTTTTTCCATTATAAAAATGTTAATCAACTTTAATGGGTTTAATTACTTGCCATATGGAAAACCTTTGCTAACTCTAAATGTTCCATCATCAACTTCAAGATATATGTCAATGATGATTACAACATAATAAGTCTCAACTCCTTTGGATGATGATAGGTGTAAATTCCTAGTTAATATACAAATTCATACCTTTCACTATTCTTGAACCTTCCATAGTCATGATTTGATGATATCATGCTGCATGTTAAGATCTCAAAGGTCCAAAGATAATATAAGTCTAGGCTATTAGACCATAGACCAAAAAATTATTTAATATTCTGCATTCCCATTTTAATGAAGGGATTCTAAGTATCATATCTTTTGGGATGTAGGAGTACAAAATTATGATGTAAAAAGCCTTTTAACTTTAAAACTTGTTGATAAACTAATAAATTTTCTATGTCTCCATAATACCTTATAAAACATCTAAAACTTTGGTTACCTTCTAATACATTCATGGCTAGCTTGAAGTTATACATTAGGATATATCTTTAATCCACTATTACACATGTTTTAAAGGTATCTCCTAAGAGATACCTTGAAGGTACCCTTGAATATATTACAAATCCCTTTAAGGTATCACCCAGTAATGCCTTCGAGGTGAAGGAAAATTCCACTCATGCTCATATTGAAGTTATCTCCTAAAATATACCTTTAATGTCACCTTAAATGTATGATAATTACCTTTTAGGTATATTCTATGATCCCATTTTAACAAATGGATTCCATGTTTCATACCTTTGGGGATCCAAGAGTATAAAAATATGAGGTGTAAAGCATTTTAACATTTTATAATAATATTTGAAACTCTACAATACCTTCATGGGTAAATTTAAGGTATATATTAAGATATACCTTCAAGGTATCCTATGATATACCCTCAAGGTACCCTTGAAGGTATTACAAGGCCCTTTAATTAGTGCCTTCAAGGTGAAGGAAAATTACCCTTTCTGTTGATATGGGTTTTATGCATCAACTTAAGTTTAAATGAGGTAGCCTCTAAATTTTTAGGATCTTAGTGGAGGTGAACTCCACTCTGAGGCATGAGTTATAAGTATGGTTAAAACAATCTTATGTCTAAATAACAAGAAAAGCAATAAAGTTGTTAACTAGGTTCATTTGTAGTGAAATAAATTCTAGTGGAGAAATCAAACCTAAGTGGGTGAGATGTATGGGTGATAACTAATCTAGAGTGTGGATATCAACCAAATAAAATTCAAAAAGAGGGAAAGGAAGAGTAGAAAATATGATCATTTGATCTCAAAGAGACACTTCCTAGGTTGATTTCTTAGTGGACAAATGCTCTCAAAACTAATGTGTATCACTTGAAATTATTTCACACTTATAGATAAACATAATTATGAAGTATGAGAAAGGATGATATAGGAAACTTGATGGTCTCAATTGAAGGTTGATTTATTTAGAGTATCTCTTGCACACCCTTTATTAGAATGTTAGATCTCAAACCAAAAAGTCATCTAAATTAGATATGTCACACACTTAGAAAACTATACCAATATAAATCATTCATACATACTAAGAATAATAACATAATCTAAATGAATTACTTAATAAAATCTACTAGCTTTCAATAGTGTTTTCACATCTGTAGCTAGCATACATTGATTAAAAAATCAAGATCTATCAGTAGATTTTGCACACTTCAAATTATATTATTATAAAAAACAAAAAAATAAAACTTAAAGTCATAAAAGTGGAAGGAGAAAACACCAACGTAATTTCATGATAGTCAAAATTGACTTTTTGTATTTATCAAATATTAAAACCATTTGGAATGTCAAATTACATATATATATAGCCTTAGGTAGGGGACACCTCATCCTCTAAGTGTATGTAAACTTGTAGTTACATGTTTATATTAGAAACTCATTTCTAATTTTAGCTTCAAATTTGCATGTTTTTTCATGCTTATGTCTAATTACATTTATATCAAAATTATTTATCTTGTGTAATGAAATGTGTGCATGTGCATAATAGTTTAGGAAAATTTACATGTAATTTATAATTATACATAAATTGTGAGTAAAATGTGCATATATACATAAAAATTTGGACTTATTCTCAAGATTTAATAGGTTATTGCATAGATGATAAAGTTGTTTGAAGCACTAAAGTTGACAATTTTGTTAAATTGGGAATTATTGTGCTAGAACTTTTATGCACTTTTAAAGATTGATGGATCTTGTGCTCATTTTCATATTGATATCTGATTTTATCCATGTTAAAGAGTGGATTTATATGCACCCTATTCACTTACTCCAAGATACTTACATGTTCAACTTTGGTAATATTGAAGTTAGATCTAAAGATCTCAACATTAGTAACCTTATTTCTAACAAAATTTAGCTCTACCTCTATGTTATATATGGTCTTCCCTTGTATTTACTATTTGAAGTTATCTAAAACTTTCTACAAGTGTTGATCAAAATTTTCCCTTTCAATGAGTATTCTTTTTAAATCCTTGGCCTGAGAAAGCTTCAACTCATCTAAAATTTCCAAGAGTAGGTATCATGTTTTAAGTACTTTGGCATTACTATCTCATCTACCTCAACCCATTATTTTTCCTTTTAAAGGCCACCAAGTTGATTATATTGGTATCCTCTAATGGTGACATCAAGTTCAAATGTGCATATGACTTGTTGGTTGGAAAAAGAGTAAGGAATTTGAGTTTATTTTGATCTATCTTCAAATAATTAAATAATTTAGAGGTACCTAATATGTGGGGAGATATTTTGTACCTCATTACACTAATGGCATCAATGGTATGGTATAATATGGATGTTTCACTATAGACATGTTGGTGATCTAGGTTGTACCCTTGAAATGGAGAAGATTGTTCATGTCTTCCTCAAACATAGTCTAACATGAGAGTGACCTATAGACTGTGGGCTACCTAATATCCTAGTCACACCTCTATATTTATTTTGAGGCTATCTCCCCATATTTTATCATTTGATATATCTTTCTAAGACTTAATCCTCTTAGGATGAAAAGGGAAATAATATTGCATAAATGAAACCTATTCTAAAGTGGTGATGCACCTAAATAATCTCACTTATCCACTAAAATTTTACTCAAATGACATTGATGGACTATGCATAGAACTAACATACTACCTTAAATAGATTCCAAACATTAATGTTTCACTTAGAGGTCAATTTGAGTAGCTAGAGGAGGGAAATGAAATATTATTAGTACTTAGGTGGAATTTGGACCTAAATAGGGAAGATTAAAACACTATTGCATATCAAAATAAGTATCAAACACTAGTACTAATGAAGAAGCAACTACAAGTGTTCTATTTATTAATCCAAGAGGTCTGCAAGTATAAGGTCAAGCAGAATTTCTTCATACTAGCCTGATGGATGTAATACAAGGCTAAAATCCTATAATATATAGAATAAATGGGGAGAGGAGAAGGGGAATTTATAATATAAGTGAGATAATGGGGTCATAATTGATAAAGTTTCACTCTAAATTATAGTTACATCAGTTACATAAACCTATTTAACTATCCCATGTGTTGGTCCTTCTTAATGTATCCTTTTCACATTGAAATGAGGGTGGTAAAGGTTGATTTAGCTTCAATTATCCTTCTCAAAAGTTTTACCTTACTTATAATATTCCATCAATCCTCCCAATGGTATTTAAATGGTGCACATTGGTGTAATTAGGTCTCTTAATAGGCTTTGAGTATCCTATTAGTCTTTGAGTATGTGGACTAAACCTTAAAACTACCTCCACCTTGCATACTGGCCTTTAAAGTGCATTTATTACCCTTGAATGATCAATTACCAAGTGTAAAATCTCTCCATTAACACATTACATTATCCATTCAATGCTAATTTGAGTTTTCTTGTTTACTAAGTAGGATGTATAGGCCAATTAGGCCTAATTGCCTAAGTGTTAGTGCTTTACTATCTTGAAATACCTATAAAATATCTTTAAAACCTATGACACGTGAGATTCATAATTGAAACTAAACCTTCTACCATAATATATGTTTATACAAGCATTATGCACTTAAATCTCTTTATTTTAAATTGACTGGTCCACCTTCCTCAATCATTTGTAGACTAGTAGTTTTTAAGTGACTTGCAAAAATATTTCTAAGGTAACCCTTTTTCATATTATGACTTGAGAATGTGGATAAGGTCCCAAACCATCCCCTTTAATAATTTTTATCTATTTAAACCTTTTTTGACCTTCATTTTTTCTTAAAATCCTACAAAAATATGGATTTATAACATGCTCATATAGTGTATTTATAATCAGGTACCATGGGTGGAATCCACTCTAAGTGTAATTGACATTACATTAATTTTTAAGACCATTATAGGGTGTTATAATACCAAAACATCAAGTTTTTTAGAATAGATATGCTTAGGGTTTTAGATAGGTTTATGAGTACCTAAGAGTCTTAGGGATAGTTCATATTGTATGAACATCTGAGTCTATAAAAAAATCCATGAATCTCTAGGCCATTAACCTCCTCAACTTCCATTAATGGCCTAGGTTCCCATGCATAGGATGGATGGAGATAGGAATGTTGAAAGGTTACCCTAAGATAGCATATAGACCAATTCTGAGTGCCTAAATTATTGATTTTTATTCATAGAGGTTATCCCCCTAAGGCTAACCAGTCCTTCATGTATTCTTAGTTTATATGGAGACCTAAACTTCCCTAATATATTTGGTCCTGATTCCCTATGTGGTGGAGTGGGTGAGTACTTGAAGTTATCTCACAAGTTGGTTATGTGTAGGGTTGAGTACTTCAAGGAAGGTTTTGAAGACTCTCTAGCCATTTTCACACTTATATTCACTTGAAACATCCTTATCATTCCTTAATCATATTCATACATTTTAATTTTTCCATTAAACTTGTTGAAAGAGTTTGAATATACCTTGAAATGATAGTAGGGTCTATAGGTAGGCCTATGTGACTATTTGTTTGGTCTATACCCAAGGAACTTGATTGATTTTTGGATCATAAACCTATTTTAATGAATTTAAATTACTTTTTTCACTATTTTTTAATGATGTAAAATTTTATGTGGAGCCAAACCCATTTATAAAACTCCCAAAACTTGATTTTGCCCATCTATCACCTAGATTGTTTGTAATGGACAAGCCTTGGCCTGAGACAAAATAATAGATATACCCACTATTTTTATAACCATAATGATAAAATAAGTTCCTTAAAATTACTTTTATGATCATTTTTACTAAGTTTTTAGACTTTTCCATGCCAATAAAGGCCTTGAATTGACTATTTTGTCCAAACTGGTTACAAACTATTTATTGACTATGTTTGAGCAATAAATACCTAAGTGTGACATGTTTTATATTTTCCTTGGATGTACTTTGGAACATGGATGTGTCCATAATCTACTAAAGGTTAGTATTATTATGTGATGACTTTTCAACACCCCTTTCTTTGTGCACTTCACCTTCCTCAGGTTTAGGTCTTATGCTTGAGTATGATTGTGTGTTTCAATCGTGATTAAGTGTTACTTATGCCTCCTATGAGGTAATAACCATAAATCCTACCTTATCATTCAATCAAAAACTTAAAAATAATTATATGAACATTTCCCTTCTACTATTAGTAGAGTATGTTCTTTGTTATGTGTTGATTCACTACTCATTCATGTTGACTGTGTGTAGGGTCTAGGTGTCATGTTTATATAAAGGAGAGTGATAAATATATATTAAAACCTTAGAAAAAAATTAATATATTCACTCACACATATAATATATATCTCCTCATTTTCACATCAATATGTGCCTTAGAGGGTATACATAATGTTTTTGGGAGACCCTACTATAGTAGCCTAAAGGGCTAGTTGTAGATGTCTAATGTGTTGTTGTAGATGTATGTAATATTTATGGGAGAGGTAGGATTCATTTAGGTGAATTATATAGCCATATTTAATTTGAAAAAATCATTCCAAATTTATACTAATCCTCAACTTCCTTGATCAATGGCCTTCATTACATACTCCCTAATGAGCCAAGCAACCATGGTTGTAGTTGCATCAAATATGGTATGGGGCAGTGATTAAAGTGGACATATGAAGTGAATTATTGGTTAATAAACCTTTAATTTCTCATTATCCAACTTGAGACTATTCACTATCCTCTATCACTTAATACCAAAACACTAAGCTCTCAAAAATCAATCACCAAAGAGTTGTAAATTCTATTGTACATATTGGTATAGTCCAAGTGTGGGAGAATATGGGGTGAAGATCTTAAGAAATCACATGACATCACAGTTTACATTCAATTATTACATTTATTTTCCATTATCCCTTCCAATTTTTTTTCTAATATTCATTCAACATAACATCCTTTGAAGTATTCTTAGGGTGACTATTATAGATGGTGTTAGACCTTTGTACGGATAGGGGAGAGGTGTGGAGTTATCTTAAAGATGAAGGGATGGTCTTCAAACTTGTTTTAATATAATTATAAAAACAAAAATAAATTTTAGAATAACCATTAACCATTATGAGTTTTATTGGAAATAAGAAACCAAATTACCTTAAAATTCCAAAAATTACCTTAATTTTTGCTAACAAGGTAAACTGGGATTGTTATTATGCCTCTTAACTTGGTTTTCATGATTACATTAATTTGGGTTTATTGGTATCTTGGATTACTAAATTTAACTCACCTATTTATAATTAAATCTCACCAATATAAACCTTATTATACCACCTCAAACACCTTACCTCTTGATATATTAGTCATGACTATTGTAGGTGCTTATTTTGACTAAGTTTTAACTTTCTTCCATCCAATAGGCTATCAAATGCCTCTTTAAGAACCTAGATATTTTTTATAGTATATAAATTTAATAATTTTATATATTTCACCTAGAATAAGTTATATTGAGCCCTAAATGGCTTGTCATAGTAATATCCCCGTCTTAGACCCATGTTACAATGGCATTGTTATAGGTGAAGACCCTTTTCAAAGAGGCGCCCATTACCATATTAACCATTTATATTTCCATGTAGATATACATTTGGTTCATATTACATATATGTTTATATAAAACCCTACAATTTATATGATTCTTTGAATGTTTTTTCTATCTATTTCATATTGAACTTCACCATTGAATCCATTCCTCTATCTAAGGTCTTGAGAGGCTTGACTGAGTTCTCATTATTGATGAGGTGATGAATCTTCTTTATTTTACCCTTTATTCCTCCATTAATTTACTATTGAGATTAAATTATAAGACATTCCATATGAATTTGACATCAACTATTGTTTTTGGAGGCATTCAGGCCTTTTAACATAGTGAAATCTCTATTCATGATGGCAAGTACAAGTGTAACTACAAATTTGCCTTCATGGGGAGATTGTGTAGATTGTTGTGCTTGATGATGAATGGAATTATGTATTTTAGAATAAAATAATTCATTAAATATTATAAGGTACCAACCAACACTTCAAACATCACAACCCCTTTCCCATCAAGTACACCAAAATCCTATAATTTAATAAATTTAATCCATACTCTACAAATAGAAGAAGAATTGAAGTTTGTTTGATCTTGAAACTAACACACATGTGATACATAGGTTTGGGTTATGTATGTAGTCTATGATATCCTTATGAACACATAATCAACATTTATTTTCAAAATGATTCTAAAAGTGAACCAAAACCATTATAATCTTCAAACCCTGCATAGATGGATAGGGTCATGAGAGTGTCTAGATTGTTAGGCATTGTTCATAAATCATAAGAGATGTATTTGTATAAAAAATACATGGATTAAATTTCAAAGGGACACCCTTCCTTTCCCTAATATTTTAGGCCCTAAACTTCTCTCCTATCCATATTGAATGAAAAATTGAGGTGTTGCATAAGTTTGCTAAGGAGAGGGATGATAAAATAGAAAAGGTTTATGAAATCACAAGGATATTTAAATACTATATATATTTTATTTACACTTATGGAGTATAAATATATCCATGTTATCATCTAGAATAAACCTCTTTCAAGTATACTTGTATAAACTTAATGAAAACACCTAATTTTGGCTTGAAACTACCACATTTGCCTTAGAGATTGATGGAGAATGGATTTAAAGTGTTTCCAAAGCTATTAAATTAGTTTAAAAACCTATAATATCATTTAAAATACTTTATTTTTCCTCTAACATTCCATCTCATGCAATAACCTTAGTTTGGATGTCATAAAACGGTAATAAAACACACATAAGGTGAGATGCATGTTATAATTTGACTTTCTCACTTATTTAAAGAGTGGTAAAGACTATATGATGGTTTAATAAACATTAAAATCATATTACATGACCAATATGACCCCATTTTATCACTTAAACCACTTGAAGCTCCTTGACTAAGGTCATAAATGCTAGAATTACATTAGGTTTCAAAACATATTTACCTTTAACTTTTCAAATGAACCTTAAATAATGCTAATAAAGGTAAAATGACCACATGAAGGACTTATCAAGTCATTATAATACTATGAAACTTATGACAATGTCAAGCTTTGAATGTAGGGTTGACCATTTTGTCTTGGGGGTTAAAAATTGATCAACATGACATCCATTTCAATTTGTGATAGAACATGATCAATTTGTTTTTGTTCACTTAGTTTATCTAATTATTTTTCTAGCTCTTTTCATTTCATTTTTTTCCCTTCATGTTTTTATACTAGAACATATTTGTGTATTTCCATGTATGATTTGAAATCTTATATATAGTGGGATTTCCCCATTTTTATATCTTTCCTCTTAGTCAGAGTGAACATTTCTTATCTTTCTTTTAGAGTGACTATTATACCATTGCCATCTTAAAATTTTATCTTCCTCATCCTCTACATACTCCCTATGTATTTATTTAAAACTATACTCATTGTGGGAAATTTAGTAACCATAAGATTAGGTTTTTTGTAGGCCCCTAACTACATGTTTATTACCCACTATGGGAGGACTAGCTAGGATAGGTCCATGGGTTAAGTGTCTAAGGTTATATTCTAAACCATTATTTCAATTTATTTTTGCTTCAATGTTTCCTCTAGGAGTGTATTAGGGAGTTAAGGCCATTTGATCTTGGACAAGTCCACTCCACCATAGTATGGTAGTGGATGGATTATGTATACTAGGACTTTTCTTCTTGCCTTTTGAGTGGTTATCATAGTTGTACCTTAAGGAAGATAGGGAGTGGTAACTATAAGACTTAACTATGTAAAATTAACATGTAATTTAGGAGTGGATAGTACTCCCTTCACCTTCTTTGTGGACTTTCTCTTTATATTTTTGGGGGGTGGAGTAATAGTGTAAGGGACTATAATTGGACTAGTAGGAGTGGATGTGGGAAGAGTGATTAGAGGAATAACAATTGAGGAAGTAGGTGTTTTAAGGGTATATTATGGATCAACCTAAACTTTGGTAACTAAGAGAGTATGTAGATGAAGAGGGGTGAATGAAATGGAAACAAATGAATTAATTATAAGAATAGAAATATGAGACAATAGGTGTGATAGAAATTAGAGAGGTTATTGGCTTACCTGATGTCATTTGATGTAATGGTACCTTGATCTTTGAGCCTTGGATGGTTAATATTTTTGATCTTTCTGATTCTACCTCCTCATCAAAAGTATCCTCTTTAATTACCTCCTTTGTAGCTAGATCGACCAAAGGTACCTTAATGATTAGGCTTTGTGGAAGGGAATTAGGCCTTGGATTCCTTGTATAATAAAGGGTGGTATTATGAGATGTATAAGAATCTAATTTTTTGGTTAAGGTAACCAAAAAAATAATATATGATGGTGATCAAACTTCACCTTTATCAACATCATCAAAGTCTAAGGAATCTAGATAGATAGGCTCATCTTGACTTCCTCCTAATAAGGCACCTTGCACCCCTAGTTCCTTATTCACTTCCTTAAATTCTAAGGGGGTATCTAATAATATTTCCCTTATTCCCTTTCTAGTTGATCAAGTCTGATCGACTAAAAATTGAATGTATCACATCCTTTAATTGGTAGGAGTTTGGTTTGTTCCTCGTTTATGGAAAGGGAAGGCTCCCCTTAAATGAACCTTATAAGGTATTCCTTCATCTAAACTTATCATGCCCTTTCTAATATCTAATAATCATTTTGAGTATTGTGGAATAGGAAGTCATGATCATAGGTAACATGTTTATATTCAATGCCTAGCCCCTTAATTTAGTTTTTTACTTATCCATGAGATCTAAGTTGCTATGAAGAATTAAATCTGAGTAGTATTATCTATATCTTTTAGCCTCACAAAAGTGCTTCTTATTAGTGTAACATATTCTTCCAAACATTAAGTGTGAGTCATGAATGTAGGATTTCTTATTATGATGAATATCTTCATCTATGTTCCACCATAATTGGTAGGCTATTTCTTACTCTGTTATCTTATCCAAGACATACTTGGGGAGTCTCAAGGGTGTAACCTTATGAGCAATCACCATGATGATTATGTAATGATGGTATAGTTAATATTATTCCATGATTAGTAGTGTATACATGATACTCTTTGATATCCTAGTCAAAGGGGACTCATGGATGGCCATCCATACCTATTATCACTCAAAATATGTACTTGATATTGAATAGCTCTCACATGCACTGATGTGTGGCACTTACACACTTTATACCTTGACTTACACACCAAAGAGAGGTTTTATATCATTTTTTAATAATTATATCATCTCCCAAGGTGTGAGACTCTTGTGATCCTTGGTATGAACCTAAAGAGTAGGTTGATTTCATTATATTCTAAGTGCATATGGTTTAGGACCAATGTGCAGATCTAAAAAGAGTAAAATGAAATATACATCTAGCACTAAACCTAAACATGACAAAGAAATTGGAGAGAGTAGATAAGACATTACATAAAATAAAAACATGATGATGCATCAAGAATAATATGAAGACCTCACCCACTTAATGACATAATAAGACTAAGAAATCACAAACACAGACTTTAAACTAGGAATGATTCATAAGTGTTTTTTATGGAGTTAATGGAACATATCATAGTGTTAGAAAGTATATAAAATGCTCCATAGATAACACTTACATAAAACCATATACACATAGAATATGAGTTGTAAGGATTTTTTGTTCTACCTAGAGGTGTGAAGGGAGGATAGAAATGAAGGGATGAACATCCACAGATAGAGATAAATAATCAATAATGCACATATAATGTAAATAATGAATAAGATTAATATTTCTCATTAATATCAAGGTCTAAGACAATATAGAAGCTCAAATAAATAGAGCTTTTCTATACTAAGAGATGGCTCTTGTAGGGCAGATTTCAAAAACATAATGGTGCCTAAAAATGTTAACCCTTTTACAATGAAGGATCAAGGATTTTATAGGTGATGATATTCCCATGGGTCATTAATTAAAATATCACACACCATTGGGGAATTTAAAATCATTAAATAGACATGGGAGAAGTGGTTGGGATCTCTATTATAAGATATCATGTACCCATGCTATGATAACATGATAGTTTCATTTGTATTTAATTATGCCCTTAGCTTGGCCGCTATTCAATGTTTAATCAAGTTAAACCACCACCTTCACAAATGAATACCATCTGATAATCCATTTGGACCCATTTGTTGTTGTGAGGGTTACACAGATTCCTATGTATTCTTCCATGTCATGTTTTCACATAGTGGAATTCTAAAATTAAGGGGAACATGTGCCTCTCTTGAGGATATCTTACATTATAAACCATGTGCACTTGACTATTATGTTATGAATGCCCGCACCTAAGTTTTCACTTCTTTTATATGTGTACTAGATGGCATGCATTCCTTTAATGTTATCCTATGATTCAAGAGAGAAAAGAAGTGAAATTTTATTATTTGGTGAGGTACTTCATCACGTATTCATAAGAAGTATTTTTAATAGGATTACACAAGAACATCGAACATAGTGGGTGCACTCTTCATAATTTGGAACTACTCCTTACACACTTCTTACATTATTTGAAGACAAAAATATTTGTTCCTTTGATCCTATATGCTATTTGTGTGGTGGAAGTTCTCTATATGAATAATTCATTTGGAATAATATCATAGGCATGGATAAAAACTTAGTTGATGTGTGAAAACCAGGCCATCTATTGAGTATAGGTACAAGCAGGAAGCATCTACATGCAAGTTTGTTTTGAGGGACTTAGCATAGTGTAGACACATGAACCTTTTGTAATATCTATGCGAGTTATGCAAAATCTAGGGGTGATTTCAAAATTTAACACTTTTATCAACATCTATGGGTTATTTTCCTACTAAGGGGAATCTAGTAGATTTTGAGGCAATTGATTGGGTACAGAGTCATGTAAAACCTTGATCTACCTACTCTCTTATTGGTGAATAGGCATAAAAAATCATCTACATCTAGGATGAATAGAGATACGTTATAAAAGGAGAAAGAAATCAAAATAAGATGTTAAATAGTTCTTAGAGGAAAGATAAATATAACTAACAAAAATTTGAACTTGCACATGGAAGAAATGGACTATTCTAACAATAACCTGTTCACATAACATGTATGGAAATAAAGCATCTAATATAATATTTATATGAGTGTTTATGATCATTAAATATAGTTTTTGAGGTTAATCATATTTATATGGATGGGTAATACTTATCCATTTGGATTTGTAAACTAGTATGTATTGGCTTACTTATAATTAGATATAGTGTAATTACCACGCCATATAACATCAAACTTAGTGTGATTTATAGACTTTACTCTATTAGCCTCTAATTTGAACACCAATTCTCCTTCATTGAATCATTTGTCAGTAGCCTTTCTATTGAATGTCTATTTGGTCTATGCCTAATAGATGTCCATAGTGTACATGGCCTACACTCTAAGTTCTTCAAGCTTCATGAACTTAGATAGTATCACTATCATGGGATCACTCTCATAAAATTACAATTGATGTACCAACTCTAGTAAAGGTAACTTTAGAGATGTATGAAACCATGTTTCCCTTTCATAGACTATCATGAAGGGTAAATTACCTGATACTCTTTTGGGTATTATCCTATCTGCCTAGAGGGATGTCTTGAGTTTTATGTGCTAATATCATTGATTATCATCCATGCTTCACATGATGAAGAAAATAAAATAATTTTTATTATTTTAATCTAAACCATTACCTTAAGGTTAATAGTTTGAATAAGTTCTTAGATGAATGTTGTGCTTGATCACCCACTCATTGATTTTGGTTAAAAGAAAGGCCAATGCATTATCAGATATAATGGAGTTTGGAACACCAAACCTTACTACAATGATTTTGTATAAGTCTAAGATGGATGAATCATTATCCTCCTTGAGTTATATTTCTTATGTCCACCTTTTAAAGTAGTCTATTTCTATGAGGATCCATTTATTCACTATGCTTGAAGATAGGTTGATCATCCCAATGAAATATAGACCCAATTATGTGAAGGGATGACCATCTTAAATTGGGTATAGGGGAGGGATACCAACTTCATTATTCCTATAAATAAGATGTTTTTATTGTAACCTTTTACCCATGAATTCACATCCTTAAATAGATTTGGCCAATAATATCCATCTCACATGATTTTGATAGTAGTTGTCTTGGGTGAGTAATGACCTCTTGATAGCCTATCATTAAATTTTTAGAGAATATTATTTACTTGATTGTGCTCTATGTACCTCAAAAGGACTCCATTAATGCCTCTTTCAAATAATGAACCACTAATGAGCACATAAGGAATGGATTATAACTTGAAGTACTTGGACTTAGCCTTACTCAATCTAGGGGGATATGAGCTAGTTTGAAGGAAAGTCGTCATGTTTTCATCTAGTCCATGGTATCCTATTGATCAATAAATTATTTTTTGGACAATATAAGGACTTCTCTATCTTAAAATTTTTCATCATCAGCCAATTATTCTTAGAGTCCCTTTTTTCATATTAGCTTGGTGATTTGGATGTCCATGTCATACTCCTTCACATTTGTGACCTAACTAGCTTTGTTTTTGCTAATGTCCTTGTTGAGTAAGAACTCTTTTATAATTATGTGTATAACCATGAGTTATATTTTATTATTGGAGATAATATGCCTAGACTTCTTGAGTGCTCTCAAAACTATGAGGGTGTGATTTTCTATCAAGCTATAGTGCATCTCATAATCCTTGAGCACCTGAATAAAGAAAGAAATAGGCTAATCTAGTTGTCATTATTTTTCTTTTAGAGAATTACTAAGATTCCTTCAGTCTTATTGAATAAGTAATGGATAAAATCCTTACTATAATATAAGTTTATCAAGGTGGGGCCTCTGTGATGGTGTGCTTGATTGTCTCAAAAAAGATTTAGCCTTCTTGGGTCTAGTTTAATGAATCACTCTTATTTATCATTGTTACGAGAGGTTTGAATAGAAATATGAATCTTAGAAAACACCTTTTGACAAAGTTAATATCTACAAACAAGCTTTAGAGACCAACCTTGTGTCCTGAGAGAGGGAGCAATAGAATGGATTTGACTCATTCTCGATCAATTTCAAGTCTTTCTTTGGATATGATGTGTCCCAATAACTTACCATCATGCACTGCAAACACACACTTATTTGTATTTATATATATCCTAAACTCTCAACATTTATTGAAGACTTATTCTAAATGACTGAAGTGATCTCATTCCATGCTTTGAAAAAATAGTTATACCATCAAGGTAAAGTAATATGATATTGTCAAAGAGTCTCATAAATTCCATATTCATGGCCCTCTAGAAGGTAGCTCCTACATTTTTCAAACCAAAGGGGATACTTTGGTATGTGAAATTACACCATTTAGAGGTGAATGTTATTTTAAACTAATCACACTCTCACATAATCACCTAGTCATAACCCAAATAACCATTGAGTAGTGAAAATATTTCTATACCTACAATAGTTTGTATAATTTAATCCATTGGTGAGAGGGGTAGTGGTATTTAAGGGAGGCTTTACATGGGTATTTGAAGTCTATGCACAATCATATCTCTCCATTCTTCTTGTGCACTAGGATTAGGTTGGGCACCCATGAGGAATGTTTGATTTGGAAAATTATATTAGCCTCTACAAGCTTTCAAAGTTCCTTCCTCATCAAGGGCTAGAGTTTTGGGTTAACCAACATTTGCTTTTGCTTGTTAGGCTTAGTATTTGGGTCAAGCCCAAAAGTGTGTTAAGAAAATCCCAATTCAAATCCTTTAAGGTTTTGGTAGATCCATGTGAAGATATAATCATATCTTTTACTTAGTTCAATGAAGTCTTTGATTTTAGTTGGGGAGCATATCTTCTCATCCTTTAAGATTTTGTCATCAAAGATTGGAATTGGACTAAAGACTTATTCCTTCACTTTTATTTTCTTTTTCTCATCCTTGAGTTGGTCATCTAAGTTAAAGATGATTTTTAGCATGACTAACCTTTGGTAATCTTATTCCCCTCAAGTTGAATGATTTGTTTATCATATTAGGTTTGCATTCATGGTTGATTCATGGTGTATAACTCAACTTCATCTTGTAATAAGTTGATAATCTATTCATCATTCTTGAACACTTGCTAATTATTTATGTTATTTCTTACTAATGGTCTAACCAAATGTTTTATGAGCTATTTAGACTCGCTCTTTATATTGCATGAGAGGTCATATTTTGCACCCATGGTTGTGAGAATATTAGCATCATCATTTTGTGCCCTTGGTATGGAATGAATATCAAAATCATTAAATTCCTCAATCATGTCCCATACCCCATGTTTTTAATCTTTCATAAAACTATTCTTCGGCATATTATGTGCTCAGACATAGTTTAATACTAGTTTTTTATCTTGAAATGCCTATAGCACTTTGATCCCTATCTTTTGCATTAATTAGAGGCCCTATATCATCACCTAATATTCATCAACATTATTTATGTAGATAAACTACAATTTTAATTCATTGAAATATTTATCCTTCTAAGGAGAGATCATGACAACACTGGCTCATGTGCCATTTTTTCTCTATAAGCCATCAAAGTACAATTGACACATACCTTTGAGGTCCTTTTCTCCCTCACAAGATCTTAAAACAAGGTGTCTTATTTAATAATGTAGTAGTTTCCTATCCCTACCTCCCCTATGTTACCATAAGTATAAAACTTGAGTGTGCATGCACCCACTCATCAAGAATATAATCTAGACTTCCCTCAAGAGGCATGGTAGTCTCATGGAGGATCAAACTCTCCTCTTGATTAAAAAAGGTGTGATTCATATCAAGTAAACTACAATTGTATGGATCTAAGTGATTCATTTAAATAGGCTCAAATTTGATGGTCACCTTCATCCCATATTTGATCTTGAGTAGAATGTGTAACCAATCTGATGATAGGTATCTTCCCACATTTGTACTAAAGTCTCAAGCAAGGCACATAAGAAAATATGGGGGTATATAAATGAATATGATGTCCTAAATAATAAAAATGCTTGGGCATGTGTTTAAGGTGAGGATCATGTCCTTAATGGTTTCCATAGTTCTAACTGTAGTGCCATCCAATTAGATGACTCTTTTTTTTATGGGGGAGTATGATATGCTCAGCATATTTTTAATCTTCTTTGGCATCACTAAGCTATTAACACTCAAGTATATGGTACAATTATGTATGATATGCTTACCAATAGTCATATATATGTATAATAGGGGTGGCTTGCCTTTTTCACACTTTTTCCTCTAGTTGACATGGGATTGTGGGTGTAGTTGGAATGGTTTGCAATAACTCACATGATTAGAGGCCCTTCAAGGCATATTACAAAAATTTCTCTAATAAGGAATAAAAAGAGTGTACCACATGGTAACATTTAATATATTCTTTTTCATCTACTCAACTATGTTAAAGTGAATTTGATTTATCTTAATTTGTGCCTTTTGAATGGTTAGTTCTTTTTAAATTTATTATCCATCCTAAGGTTGAATAGCTTTTTACATTGTCACTTCCATGCACATTTACGGGATTTTGATAGGAATTATGTCTTTTGCATCTACATGCATCACATGGGTCATAAGGCATTATATCTTTTACATTTACATGCATCACTTGGGGCATATAAAATTAGGCTACTAAATTTGAGGGTGCTAGAGGAGAAGGCACTAGAGGAGATAACTCTCTCCCTGATGCCTTATTTTTTAATCTCATATAAAAATCAACTAGGTATCTCCCCATGCTAGGAATTTCATTTTGATTTACATAATTGAAGTCACCATCTTGCTAGTTTACAATATTAGACTCATAGAGTTCTTATGCCTATGCTTGGCCTTCCTTCATCTACAAAACTATAAATTCTAGTTGAAACTTGTTCTGGAACATGAGTACCTAGTTCAAGGCTTTATTTTTACACACATATTCATTAGGTGATTGATTACATGGGAAAAACCATTCAAATTCATATGTAATATTGTTTTCCATAGGCACAATGGATATAGAGGTGATTTTAGCATTTGGATTTGGTGTATATGGTAGTTTATTATATGTAAGGTAGTTATGGGTTTATGTACCATATCAGTAGGGAGGCCTACTTTACTGATGTTCTTGGTTAAAAGGATGATAAATATTGTAGTGTTCTCCCTATCTTTTGAGTACTACTAACTCATTTATAAATTTTTGTAATAGATACTTGATTTCATGTAGCTCACTTTGGGGCACCAAGGTTTATGGAACTAGTGGACTAGCTATAATAGGAATGGGTGTTAGAGTTA
This sequence comes from Torreya grandis, assembly GCA_037957365.1. Lineage (NCBI taxonomy): Eukaryota > Viridiplantae > Streptophyta > Pinopsida > Cupressales > Taxaceae > Torreya > Torreya grandis. The sequence goes on along the minus strand of JARHVA010006811.1, from coordinate 116,595 downwards.
CAATGGGTGGAAAATAGATAAAATTATGTAGGGGAGTTTGGGATATAAGGGCATAGGGGGCCTGGAGATAATTTTTTATGCTTGGATTAAGTAGTTCTCTATGCACATAATAATCTCATAAACATATAGTAGTATATCACATCCCATGGATTGGATTATTATGACCACTTAATTGTTCAGTTACCTTAAAAAATAAAAAATCACAATGTTAGGATTTGGCCTTACCAGGATTGGAACTCTATCCTAATTCTTTTGAAATCTAAAGTTGAAGTCAACCATCTACGCATGTGGAGATCTTTAGATGGTTGTGAGTTATTCCATTATTGACAAGTGGTCTCTCTTTTCTTCAAACTAGTTATATAGAGTTGTACCCAAATCATCCTAATTTTGTATAGAACTAGGTCATAGACTATGATACCACTAGAGTTCCCTCCTTTTTAAAAAGAGGTAAAGAGTCACACTATAACATTATCCTTAGTTACATTATGGACAGAGTAAATATTTTTAATATCTTGTATGTGCTCTATTGAAATAATAGAATTTTATCTAGTAAAAAAGGGGATTATCTTAAGATTAATTATAGGAATATCATTAGACTAGGTAAATATCAATGGGCTTCCTCTATTAAAGGGAATAAATAGTTGATTTCTAGGAGTAGCCATGAAATGGATAGGGAATAATCTTACTCTATATGCAAGAAATTTTCTAAATGGTGGGTAGGTTGATCTCTAAGGGAAGTTAATCTTGAGATACTAACCCTTATAACAAGGGACAAGGATGCTTTAGCTCTCCTTCTCCTAGAGGGTACATGTAAATCAATGAATTGAAAACCAATGCCTCTTGAAAATGACCTAGTTTATCTTGACATGTATATGGGAGTGTTAAGCTTTAAAACTAGAAAGTCTTAGAGTTTCCAAATTATTTAAATGTGTCTTTAACACTATCAACAAAGTATCATACAAAATTGTTAGTAAAATCTTTGAATTATCCCCACTAGGCATGCCATAAATTGTTATCACTTGAAACAAGCACCCAAGGTTAAATAGATCTCATGCACAATGATGGAAAAAAAATTTATATCTTGTGCCTCTAAGTTATGTTTTGGAGATTATTTTTATGAATCTTTTTAATAATGGTATCATCCCCTAAGTTGTGTTACTCTTGTAATCCTTAGGATGAACCTCTAGAGTAAGCCAACTTCCTTCTATTCTAAGTGTGCTTGGTTTAGGACTCATGTGTAGAACTACAAAGAATGGAATGAAATATATAGATAGTTTTAAATATAAAATTGACAAGGAAAATGGAAGGAGGAGTTAATATATTACATAAAATATAAATGTGGTGATGCACCAATAATAAGATGAACACCTCAGCTAATTAATGACATAATAAGACTAAGAGATGAAAAACATAGACTTAAAACTAGGAATGATGCATAATTTTTTCATATGGAGGTATGGAAACATATCAAAACATTTATAGGGATGAAAAATGGTCCACAAATAGTGCCTATGCAGACCTATGCATACACAAAATATTACTTACAAGGATTTTTGGTTCTATATAAAAGTACGAAGGGAGGATAGTAATGAAAGTTATGAACATCCAAAGACAAAGATTATCACTCAATAGTACACATAAAATACAAATAATTAATAATATTAATAGTTCTCATTAATATCAAGGTCTAAGACAATATAACAAGCTTGAATAAATAGAGCTTTGATATACCAAGAGAGGGCTCTTGGAGGGAAAATTTTGGTAGTGTAATGGTGATATAAAATTTCAACCATTTACAATGGACACAATATTTTATAGGTGAATATATAACCCTAGGTCATTAATTAGAATCACATCCACCATCAGTGTGGTTACAATCATTAAATGGATATGGGAGAAGTGGTTTGGATCTCTATCAAAAGAGATCACATTCTGATGCTCTAATAACCTAGCAATCACCTTTGCATTTAATTCTACCATTAAATTTTACACTCTTAGATGTCTAATATAGTTCAACCACCACCTTCACCTATGAATACCATTTGACAATCCTCTTAGACCAATTTTATGACATAGAGAATGCATAGATTATTCTATATTTTGTCATTTCATCTCTACATGTAGTGGAATTATATAATGAAAGGGAGCACATGCCTCTCTCAAGGATATCTTGTGTGATATACCATTTTATTTTTACTATTATTTTTTATATATATTTACCTAATCACACATTTTATTTGTATATTATATGTACACTTAGCCACATGCATGCCTTTGATGTCAGCCTATGATTCATGAGAGCTCAAAAGTGAAATTTTATGATTTGGTAAAGGACTTAATTATCGAGGCATAATAAGTCTTTTCATTAAGAGTGCATAAGAAGATTCAAGATCTTGGGTGCACTTTTCATCATATAGAACTATTCCTTTCATACTTATTCATGTGTTATCTAAATATTGGGAGCTTTGCACCTTTAAACCTATGTTCCATCTATGTGATGTAAGATCTCTATATTAGGCATGAATTCAAAAACATCTCATAGGTGTGTATCAACAGTTAGTTTATGTGTAAAAATTAATTCATCTATTAAGCATGAGCATAGGTAGGAAGCATCTGTGCACAAGTTTATTTTGGGGAAATCAACATAATATATGCATGCAAACCATTTATAAGATCTTTATGAGTTATATATAACCTAAGGATGGATTATAAATTCAACAATAAATTTTGTTAAATATTCCTCATTAATGTACATAATATTGTGAGTTTAAGATGTATATGCATGAAAGAATAAGAGTCACATATCTAATTTTTTATAATGTTTTGAGGGGACTCTAAAGTGAGCCATTGATTATGTATACCATCCCCAGAACTACATCAAGAAAGTAATACATCATGTAAAAGTTTCCTATTAGAGGCCTCTTGACTTTATAAAGAATTTTTACTCATATCCTTACCCAACTCATTTTTCCTAAATCAAAGGTCAATTATGATGTCCTCAACAAATACAATAGTGGAACCCATTCCTATAGGAAGAATTCAATGGTAGGGTATCCAAATATCCTATTAAATAGGACCATCCCAATCTAAATTCCCATTTTGAATTTTATTACTAGGGTGGATTATTTATCTTTGAAGTTGATTTTCTCTTTAAGGAGTATCCAACTACAAAGAACCTTCTTGAAAAACTTCTCTTTCTTCCATACCACTAATCTATGTAGATAATAGGTGGAATTTAGCATGAGAAGAGATAGGTACCTTTGAAATGTATCAATAGAGATGGTTTATGTGACCATATTATGCTTGAGGTGATGCAAGTATGCTCCTCTTGATATCTTCCCTATGAAGAACAAGTCTTATAGAAGTTTAATACATGGCATGACTTCTGGTTTTTGAGGTACAAGGTGTATCCCTTTTATAATAATTGGTTAGAGCTATGTGGTCAATTAGCTTTGGGATATAGTTAAGTTCTCTTCATGTGTGTACATGTTGACCTAGTGTATGGAATCCCATAGTGTCAATTAGTTGTTATAGTTATTTATGAATATATTAGGTTCAAAGAGTGTGTTTATATACTCAATCTAATCCTTGATGGAGAACAGTGAATGAGGGAGAGTTCCTTAGAATGTCATGGATTGGGATGTCATTTTTCTATAGTTAAGATGGTACTAATTTAAAATTAAATCACTTAGCTCTCCTAAGTATGTTGTTAAGTTAAATAAATTGGTCACTAGGGATATATTATAGGAGAATAAGTGAATTCATAAGTTATCTCAATATCAAATGGGTATGTTGTCATTCAAACTAATTTAATATAGCTTTGGCATTGATTTCTAGTTGGTGTAACATTAATTTCCAGTGCCTATAACTTCATGTTTTTTATTTAATACAAACTTTTCCACCTCATTTGGTGTGTATACCATGTAGGCACTATTGAAATTTAGTAGGAGTACCACATCATTGCCCTCTACCAAGTGTTTTTCCATTACTTATTCAGCTTTACTTTACTGAGTAATGAATCTTTTTATAGTTGAAAGTTGGAATCAAGGTATAACACTATTTTCAATCATTCCAAACAAAAGTTACGAACATTTTCTTAAAACACTAAAATGTGCAAACCCCTTCTACCAAGAAAAATTGTCAAAGACCTCAATGTGTTATAGGGACATGCTAAGCAAAAATTCTAAATAATTCCTTCTAGAGACCCAGATAAATTGAATTGTAAAACTAGAGACTTGATTCTTGAATAATAGAGTATGAAGAGTAGGTTTTGAATAGTTATAATACATATAAAATGTACCTTTAGGTCCTATACCCTAAATTATACAATACTATGTTCTAAATAAATCCTCCAAATTAAAATGTTGAAGAACTAAATTCTAGCAAGATATGTAGAGTGCAGAGTGGCAAAGACCAAAATGCATTGGAAGTATCCATCAAGTAAAATCACCAAAAAAATCATTGGAGTGCCACTTGATAGGTCCTTGAAGTGTGGGAGTGTAAAAAACTTAAAACTTTTGTTTTCTTGTAATAACTTCATGGTTAACTTGAAGGTATCTCTTAGGAGATATACCATGAATCCACAATTGTACATTTTTAAAGGTATCTCTTAGGAGATACCTCGAAGGTACACTTAAAAGTATTATAAGATCCTTTAAGATATCACCCATTAGTGCCTTAAAATTGAATCAAACTTCCACTCCTATACATGTTTAAGGTATATCTAGGATATATTTTCAACATCCCTTGGAATGTATGACAATGCCCTTTGAGTTATCTTCTATGATCCCATCTTAACAAAGTTTCTAAGTGTTTTACTCTTGAGGATCTAGGAGAATCAAAATATGAGGATACAATACTTTTAATTTTATCAAATAATATTTTAAACATATGTAATACCTTCATGGTTAACTTGAAGGTATTATAAATCCATTTAATTAGTTCCTTCAAGATGAAAGAAAATTCCACTCATGTTCATGTTGAAGGTAACTATTGGGAGATACATTCAACATCCCCTTGAATGTATTACCATTAACAATACCCTTTGAGGTATCTCCTAGGATATTCCTCTAAGGGCCTTAAAATATCCTTGTAACTAAGGCATCTCTTAGGAGATACATTAAAGAAAAAATTCACTCTTGTACATGTTTGAAAGGTATCTCCTAGGATAAATGTTAAAGGTAACTATTGATGGGTGTTTTAACATAACAATAAACTATAGGCTAGGTTGAAGAGTTTTATTCCATTACAATCCTCTCCTAAAATAAATATTTCCCACTAACTCCTACAAATAATGGGTGAGGGCACTTCCCCAAGGTTTATTTCACCTCCTCTAAGTACACTAAACCTCACTCAATGGTTCTTTAAGACCATTCCATATAAAGGTCCTTTACTGGTTTGAATTAATTGTACTTTAATAGTTCTTATGTTGTGGCAATTGGAACAAATTTGAGTAAACATCCTTAGGCTGAAGAAAATTTCTCCAAGCTTAAAGTTGGCACTAAAATATTTGAAATTATGATACAAGAATATTTTTAAGGATTTTTGTTTTTATTGGTGTTGTGTTCTTCGGTCTTGAAGGCTGTTGTGAATATTTTTTATAAACTTAGCCAAGTTAAAAAACATTATAATATAATCAACATTTTAATTCTTGTCAAATCCCAAGCATTTAGTAAATGAAGTGACCTAGAGCTTCCCACAGTCTTTAGCATGTGTAAGAATTTTTAGCTGATTGATATGCATCATACTTCGGGATATGTACATCATATAATTAGTCATGACAAGTGTTGATGCTTCCTCCCAAACATGGGATATGGATTATGTTTTTAAAATGATGATAAATCATCCAAATTTTTCTAATATGTTGACACCTCACCTTGGACCCCTTATGTTGAATATTTGAAACATATTTCCACCTCTTCTTTCTCCTTTGAAGTAAACATTTGTAGATTCCTTTGCCTATCAATTTATATTGGCTAGTGTCTTTTTTTTACTTGTAATACTTAAAACATTTAATAGATGTATTTAAAACGTTCTCCACTTTCCTTTGGTTAATCCTACTTTGCCTAGGATATTCTTTTGCGGGCCTTGTTATAAATTCAATGAGACATTGAAGGTATATACTAGGAGATACCTTCAACATGATTATCAATGAAAAAGATAGATCCTTAATGATTATTTTTGAAAAGTACATCTATCTCACAGTGTTATAACCCTAAGTAAGTATGGTGTTATAGTCTTAGGATATGATTAGTAAGTTATTGATATGTTAGAAATGCACAGTCAACTTTTAGGTAATCCCCTTTTAATAAGTTTTATATATATCTATATCTAATTTATTTTTTATTTGATCATATATTTTTAGTTTATGTTAGATTTAGTGTATATATTATGAGGATTTAATATGTATTTTATATTATACATTAGAATTTACATTTGTTCATATACAAATAATTACTACCTAATTACAAATAATTTCATAAATGATACAATATAGAACATAAGTTTTATAAAAAGATCAATAATTATATCATCTCAATGGTTTAGTAAAATGTCTTCAGGTGAAAATAAATTCCCACACTTACAAGGTAGAATAAGGCCTCACTTTAATAAAGTTTTGATATAGTACCATTTATACTACCAAAACTAAAATTTAATCAACATTGTCATCTTCCATTTTATGCTAGTGAAAAACATCTTCTTGCTAATTAGTATTTTGAGTTGTTTAATCTGATAAATATGCATCTAGATATTTATTTGTTTAGCACTATATCTATAAAAGAATATTATCATATTGGAATAATTCTTTCCTATGATAAGTATGAACTTAAAGATGCCATTCAATTCCAATTATAAGTATGGAACATAGAAAATGTATTTCTCCATTCTGCTATAACTAATTTAAATAAATTTACACCTAGTAAAATGGAATTCACAAAAATGAATGTTTCTCCTTCTTGTGAAACTTTTGGGTTTCATTTAAATAACTATGATAACCTTAAAATATCTAAGTTAATATATAGAGATAATTTGGTCCTTAGAATAAAAAATATGTTTAAATAAAAACATGAAAAAGGGGCACCAAATTCTTCTACTTGCCGCCATGTAAATTTGCATTTAAGATACCCTTCATTCATGACCAAAAATATTGAAGAAAATAAGATAGGTAAGGGAAAAATATTTATATGCATATTTGAAAAAAGATATATAATTAATCGAAAAAGTGGATAAATATAAGATCAAAAAAAGGTTGATAAATTTTTGTTGGCACAAAATTTTGATCAGACACATAGTGAATTCTCTACATGGTATATTTCCTCTAGCAATTACACCTTAAACATTCCTATAGAGCTCTATAAATTAGAGGATGCTAATATCAAAATAAAAAATCTGAATGAAAGAGAGGTAAATGCTATAATTCATTCATTCATAAAATATAATGAGGTTCTAATGAAGGATTATTTGTCAATTCCTTTTGATCTAAATAAATCCCAATGTATTATCAAATTGAAAAAGTCCTTGAAAAAATGATGGAGAAAAAATTGTAAAGTTCAAAATTACAGATGGATAATACACAATTACAAGACAACATAGAATTATTTTAGATGAGGAATACAATTCACTATCATTGAGAAAAAAATATTATGTTAGAAGGGAAAGATTTCTGAAAATAGTTACTATGTTCCATATTGTTTAAAAAATATGTAACCAATATAACAAAGCAAATAAAGCAATTTTTAATGCTTCATTTGTAGATAGTTTTTGATCTACATGTGACCTTCTCCAACTGATAGGTTGGAATAATATTAAAATAGGAGAAAAAAATATAGAATAAGTACATAAACAAGATAGACATGTGCTCACATAAATGGAATACAAAACACAACAACTACAAGAGAGAAAATGTTTTATTTTCATGGAATAACCCATTTGGGATTATTTTGATAAGACATTTGATTTATTTCAAAGTGTTACTTTACCAGGTTTAGATAAACAAGATTTAAATTTGATTGGTACAATAATACTAATAAATGTTCAAGGAATTTTAGAAAAACAAAATAGAACTAGCAAATTTATTGGAAAAAAGGTTTATTTCTTTCTTAAAATCCATTGGGTGAAATAGCATGGACACTTGGTGAAAAAAAGTGAAGATGGAAAGTAACATATTATCAAAAATTGTAGATTAGTTTACCAATCATCATCTAACAATTCCATACAAAAAATCACACCTGAAGAGGTAATGAAGCATTATAGAATTTCTATGAAAAGTTTGAAGATTTGTGTTTCCTAAATGAAAGTATTTCAATAAATAAAAAAAATTGGGAAGCATTATCCCTAGATTCAACAATCATATTGAGGAAATATCTAGATAGTGATAGAGACCAACTTCCTGAGAGAGATACAGAAATGTTTATCTACCAGTATGGCCCCCCATGTCTTTGGCCATCCATTTTAAAATATTTCATTGCAATGTTCATTGTTGGTGTGAATGTTGTTTTGATAATTATTCATCTTTTAAATATCGTTAATAATTTTTAGGAAGAATAGCTTTGCCTATTTCTTTAGGCATTGATTGATAAAGTTATTGTTAGGGATTTAATTGTATTCATCATTCATAAACTTGATCATTTATCTAACACTCATAACTCTCTCAGAAATTTGTGTGTTGGTCCTTTCCATTATATGTAAAATATGGGTGTCAAATGTTGGGGTCTAGATAGTGATTGATTTAATTTGACTCATATTATAGGTATTAAATTTTCTCAATATTCCACGAATTTTCATCTTGAATATTTCATTCTCCATTTATAATAAAGTAATTTAGAAGAAGGTTTTGACATTAATAAACATGTACCAATAGTTCAAATGGTTGGTTCATGAAAAATAGGAAGGCCATTTAAAAATAAATTAGATAACTTATTTTGGAAGAGACTTATCTCTAATTTCAACAATTCATATATGTGTGATGTGTTAGGGTCATATACAGGAGCTAGATTGTTGCATGATGGTATGTAAATGTAAAATAATTTATCTTGCATTATAGAAACTAAAGAACAAATAATTTTTAATGTTTAATTTCAAAAATGTTTGATAAA